>VBSM01002217.1:35962000-35995493 GCA_008086735.1 Cheirogaleus medius
CTGATACCTGTCCGTGGACACCAGCGAGGCCTGGGCGGTGAAAGCAGACAAGACACCGCTCCCAGGGGCGCCGGGCGGGCGCCGTGAGCCAGGCTGCCCTAACGGTGCTCGCCCGGCAGCTCCTCGCGCCTGCCGCGGCCCCGCCCCCTTCCCGCGCGTCGCCAGGGCGCCGACCAGTGGGGGGCGCGCAGGAGCCGGGTCTCCTAGCAACGCCAAAACAGGGTCACGTTCGAACCCGTCAGGCGCTGCCTGCTTGCGAGGTCGGGTGGGGTTTCCGGCCTCCGCCGGGAAGCGGTTGCTCTCGGGAGCGCTTTCTGTCGCTCCCGGCTAGCTTCGGGCTGGCGCCGCCCTGCACTGCCTTTCCTCAGGACACCGTAGGGCGTCCTGGGGCAGCGGCCACGTGACGCAAGGTCAGGGATTCCGAGAGACACGGGACGGGCTGTCCCCTTTCCCCTTTATATAACGAGGTGACGTGGAGGTACCTCAGAAGTTGCTCTGAGCAGCTGGGCCGGCTGGACTGGTAACGCACGTTCCTTTTGTAAAGCAAATGAACTCTGTCTCCCACGTGATTCTAGCAACGTCTCAGGGAGCTGGCAACTGGTAGGGTAGAAATATCCCAGTATTTTCACAGATGAGGAAATACACTCTGAAAGATTAAGTGGGATGTTTCTAATGATCCAGGGAACATTAGTGGTGGTCCTGGAACTGATAATCTGAGACTGCTAGTCATTAAATGCCTACGGCTTTCCATTGGATGATTCTGACTAAGTGTAATTTTGTCCTGATCCATAAATTGGCAAATATTTATTGAACACCTAGTAGGCAGGAGGCACAATGCTGTGTGCTTGATGATAGAATGGTGAGTGAGCAAAACACTATCTCTGCTCTGGTGAAATATTGGGGTCTTCATAAGAGAAAAAAAATAACCAAATTGTCACATGAATAAGTTTATAATATGTGATCAGTGATAACTTAACGGTGCTTATGACAACATAGAAGAAGAGTACTGACTTAGAGTTCTGGGAAAGCATCAATGAACAAACATCTTTTTGGTGGAGGCCGTAAGAGATTGTAACTTGGAAGAATCTATATGGTGCGCTTTTTTTTTAAATGTACTTTTTTTCTTTTTAAATATGGATTGGAGTTTCCTCAAGAAATATTCTGATTTTTCTCAAGATCACTATTGCCAGTGATATTTATGTCGGTTATGACTAGCATAAGAATGCAGGGACTTGTCCTGGATGTTTAAAATAGCTAACAAAGCCTAAAGACTAAACACAATGCATAGTTTCAAGACAGCAAAACAAATTTTGAGTAAGAGCTAGAAATCTCAAATGGCATATTAAGTTATTTATTAAATCTAGTATTGTTAGGTAGATGTTGAGGGATTCTGGGTCTCCTAGGGATGAAAGTGGGCTCCATCCAAGTGCCATCCCACCTTAATCCTGTCCTGAGTGACTGTCAGACCTGGGGAAAGATGGAATAAATACCCTATGAATCTGCCAATCAGAACTTAGAGCGCCAACTGCAAAAGAATGCAGAGGGCCCTCTAGCCCATGAGACAAGCAACATATGTATGATAGAGTCTGGAAAGTGACCTAGAACAACCAGCTTTCAGAGAGGCTCATGGGAGATCAGCATGCATCTTAAGACTCAGGTCATATAACTCCCCACTGTCCAATCAAAGTGGCTCCATGGTGAGGGAGGTTCCAATCCTGACACTATAAAACAAGACCCACACCATAACCAAGCCCTTCCTTTGCTGCGACACTTTGCTGTGACACTTTGACACTTTGCTGTGACAGGGGTCTAGTCATCGGTGGCATATGTGTCTCGCTCAATAAGCCTATATCTTGCTCTTGCTCTATAATCTATCTTTCTGTCCTTAATAAATCTAATTTTCATATTTGCCTTATTTTGGTGCATCTGGTTGTTCTTCAACAATGAGCATGCCAAGAACCAACATTTCAGACCCTAAAACCCAGTAGTATAAACTAAGAATTGCCTTACTTATAATTGTGGAATCTGATTAGCCATTTACAATAATCAGCAAGTAAGTGATAAAGGGCTTAGTGCAATAACTAATTTCCTTTTCTTGGAAATTTAACAGGGATTCTTCACTAAACTGGAATAACTTGCAAATTCTCTTTAAATCAATAATTTAGAATAAGAAAATTCCTTAACAGCCCTCTATTTACAATAACTTTGAAATCAAGTAGGCCCTTCCGGTATTCTTTGCAAAGAAGCATTTCTGCATACTCTTCCCTGGAGCAAAAAGGGAAAACAGAAAAACATTGAGCTCTTTCAATCTTGAAGAATCACTGAATTGCACTTTAATGTTACACCCTAGGTTTTTTAACTACAGTAGTGGTTGGCAAACTACAGCCTGTGGGTCAAATTCAGGAAATAAGAATTTTTATTTTTATTTATTAATTTTTTTTGAGACAGAGACTCACTGGGTTGCCCAGGGTAGAGTACAGTGGCCTCATTACAGCTCACCCCAACCTCAAGCTCCTGACCTGAAGGGATCCTCCCGCCTCAGCCTCCTGGAGTGCTAGGATTACAGGCATGAGCCACCATGCCTGGCTGAGAATGGTTTTTATGTGTTTAAAGGACTGCAAGAGAATGGATAAGAAATTATCCAATAGAGACTATCTGTGCCCCACAGAGATTAAAATATTTGTTCTCTGCCTGTGTAGAAAAATGGTTGCCTGTTCTATAAATAAAACTATATGAAAACAGCAACAAATGATATAAAAAGTGATGAAATTTATGGAACACATCCACTTGGTTGCACAGTCTTTCTACAGAAGGCCCATTCAGATATTTTATTTATATACTATGCCAGGCAGGAAAAGGTTCCCTTTAGACTGTAGCTCATAAACTGTGTGCTGCAGTGCCCTGGGGTGCCTCAGGGAATTCCTAGGGGTTCTGTGGAATAGTTTAACTTTTTGAGGAAAACACAGTGACATCTGTTGAACCATGTTAACAACTATAGCCGTTAAGTTGTTTGGCTCTATCTATTTAATAAATGGAACTTTTGAGTATTTCTTTTGGCATGAGGCACCATGAAAAAAATTACTGAGACACAAGGGGTTCTGTGAACCTCTGCCTTTAGTTATAATTTTCCAAACTTGGCTACTAATGAGAATCACCTGGTAGTGCTTGTAAATCTGTAGATTCCTGGTTCCTATTCCAGACCTCCGAAATCAGAATCATCAAAAGAAGGGATGGTGATTTACATTTTAAATAAGTATTCCTGGTAGTTAATGATTAGACATTTAGAGGAATACCAGTCATAAGAAAAGGGTTTCTCCTTTCAAATAACTATTAATACAAATGAGTAATTTCTCATTTCCATTTTTGAATTAAATATCAGGACTCAGATCAAATCTGGTGCCTACAGCATTCTTTCTATCTTCTATAATCTGATTTTTTATGATGCATATAAGTTAAGCATGTACATACCGAAATTAATGTGTCTTTTCTGACCTTTACCACTCCACATATATATAGTTACATGTTTGTATTTTTTTTTGGGGGGGATACTTCACTTCATTTGTTTAATGCATATTTATTAGAATTTTCCACGTTGAAGGTCTGGGTAAGCAGAAGATATGATCTCTGGCTGAAGAAACTAGTCCAGTGGAGGTAATAGACACATAAACATAGCACACAATTCCTTTGATATTCAATAGGGCTTCTGAATAGTAAAATAAAAGTTATTTTCCTGTAATTCTAGCACTCTGGGAGGCCCAGGCAGGAGGATAGCTTGAGGGCCTCAGTTTAAGACCAGCCTGAGCAAGAGTGAGACCTGCCTCTACAAAAAATAAAAAAATTAGCCAGGCTTGGTGGCATCTGCTGTAGTTGTAGCTACCCCAGATGTTGAAGCAAGAGGATCACTTGAGCCCAGGAGTTTGAGGTTGCAGTGAGCCATGATGACATCACTGCACTCTACCCTGGGGCAACAGAGTGAGACTGTGTCTCACCAAAAAAAAAAAGTTATCGTTAAGTCCTATGCTTGTACAGACTTTGGCAAATTCAGGATAGCTTAACAGAAATAACATTTTGAGCTGGATATTAAGAGAACTCATGACCAGACAAGGAGTGGCAGAACAGAATTGCAGGTAGAAGCGAAAGTATGCAAAACATGGAGACACAAAATTATGAGATGTTCAAGTAAACCCAAAAGAGATCCCGATTTCCCACGAACAGAAAGGATGTTCTAGAAAAAGGATATTTTCCTGAGCCCCGAATGATAGAAGAAAATTGGATACATTTTGTGATTCTGAAGAATTATATCAATATCATTCATACTCATGGAATTTATTTATGCCTCATTACCTTATAGTCAGAAAATTTTATTGAGCTAGGCTCCATTTCCAACTGCTTCCTGAATTCTTGGGCCTAATACCTGTAGGGGCTAAGGGAAAACTTGTCCTTTCAGCCTCTGAAGTTTCAATGAAAAATCATCTCAAAAAAAGCATTTTAGTTGGAGAAAAGACATATTTTATTAACGTGCATACGGGGTTGGGGGCAGAACCACAGAGTGATTACCCCAACCTCTTAATGGAGTGCCTAAGTTTATATAACATCTTGATGTTACAGAGAGAATGGGGGCTCAGAGCATGGCTCAAAACAGTTTATGGTGGTAAATCAGGTTATAGTGGCAAGACAGCTCATAGGAGAGGAAGAAGAGGAGGCCTGGCCAGCAAAGGTCATCTTGTCATGTAAATGAAACCTCCCAGGAAGCAGCCCTCAAAGAGAACAGATGGTAGGTATTTCTTTATGACCTTTAACGATATCAGATTCTCAGTTAATCTTTCCTAGAGCCAAATAAGGGAAGGTCTGCAGCATGGATGCAGATTCTCTACAAATGCAAATCTCTCCTGCAAAAGGCAGCTTTGCAGGGCTTCTGTTTGCTGGCTCTCTGAACAGCCATCTCAAAATACATAAAGGAAGTATATTTTGGGATAAAATACTTTGATTGCCTTCATAACCACCTTGTTCAAAACTTAATTATCATCCGTCTTAGTCCATTTGAGCTGCTACAACAAAATACCATAAACTAGGTGGCTTATAAACAACAGACATTTATTCTCTCAGTTTTGGAGGCTGGAAAGTTCAAGAACAAGGCACTGGCAGATTCAGTATCTGGTGAGAGCCCCTTTCTTCATAGACAACTGTTACAGCAAGTGTTACAGCAGGTGGTCCCAGCAGGTGGTCCCACAAACCGAGTGGCACATGGAGAGTCAGAGAATCAAAGTTTATTAACTGGCTGGCTCACAGGGGCCTCATCACCTGAGCACCATCTACCCAATTTTTCCCACTTTTATTAAGTTAGGGTGGTCCAAGGGGTTGGGGTATCGGGTGTAGGTTAGTTGATATGTCAGGTAATAGGTTAATATTATGTTGATGCGCCAGGCAATAGATTGAGTGTTATGCTGATGCCAGGCAATAGACTAGTTGATGGGCCAGGTAACAGGTTAGTATTATGCTGATGTGGGCCTTCTGGGAGGGGTGGGGATCTCCGGTGTCTGATGCACCAAGTAATAGATGGGGGTTTCCCTTATCAAACACTTACTTTCTTTGTCCTCACAAGATGGAAGGGGCAAATAATAAATGCTTAAAATAGAAACACCTGGCTGAAACTTGAGCTAAAATATTTGAAACACTGACGGTTTGAAGGTAGAAGAAGATTATTTTTCTCAAAATTATAATTGTTTTTTGCCTCAAAAGTTGTAAAATTCTAAACACTCCTTTGGAGCCTCCTGCTCTTGGGATTCAAAAAACCACTTAAATGGGTCCATTAGTTACAAAAACATAGCAAATACCTGACTCTTAGTCTTAGGAATAGTGAAATAACTGTCAAACTTAATGCAGATATTTTACATGGAAAAGCTAGGTATTCTATTTTTGTAATAATTGTGCATCTAAAGCTATTTCTACAAAATTTGTTGCCTATTTAAGAATAAATAGGTATAAGCCAGTTTTTTTTTATCTGTATGGAATTTTGCCTTTAAAATTATCACTTGTTTTTGTGGAAGTCTGTGGATTCTTGTTCCAGCAGTTATTCTTAGGATAGCAAGCATTCACTGAAAAAATCCACTTTCTTACTGTGTGCCAGTAAAGTCAAGGAACCTCCTGGGTTGAAAAGGAATTTAAAATTCTACCTGTTGGATCTTTTCTTCTAGACTGTGATGGTCTCGAACAAGCTCTACAGCAGGAAAGAGACCCAAGTGGGAACTTCTGTAACAGAAGGGGGGCATGGGCTGGTGACATGGACTTAACATCAGAGTTTGGACAGATGGGAGGAAGACCGAGTTCTAGTGCACTCTGTAGATGAATCCAAAAGTTCCTCTTCACTCTGTCTTTTAGCACGGTGGACTTACTCTGAATGTAGGCTCACTCTTCCTTGTGTCAGAACTACTGCAGCCTCTGCAGAGGTCTTTGTCAATAGTGCTATGGCAGTAAGACCTGTTTGGAACAGCAATGCTGTGGTACAGACTGAAACAATAGTGGCCAAAAAACAGAGGCTACTGGAAGACTGGTTATATTACTGTGTACTTTTATCTCACAAGCATTTGGAAGCAGGATTGGCTTTTTAAATTAAGTTCTTATGGCTATGGGATCATTCAATGAGAGGGAAGAGGCCTCAAGAGAAAAATACTGGTGTCCTGCTAACCTAATATTTGATGCTGATGTGGTTTATTTTGATAAAATGAGTGGTTACCTTCCTAAACTGCAAGCTCATGAGGTGGGTCATATCAATCACATCATGAATACACATCACAGATTTTTTTTTTTTTCATTTAAAGACTGGCAGGCCAAGATCTGTGTTTTATGAAGATTACACTGGCAAAAAATGAGCAAAAATAGAGGGAAAAGGAGTAGTTAGAAGGTAGAAGGCTTGGTAAGACTTCTGGTTAGAAATAATGGAGTCCTAAATGATGGTAATCCAGAGGAAATACACTGAAGGGAAAATAAGACTTTAATAATTTGGAGAGAAGATTAACAGGTCCTAGAAATTTATTAGATGTATGAGCCAAGGGAGGCGTCATAAGGTTCTTAGGTGTTTAATCAGAATGACTGTAAAGATATTGAAACCATTAACAAAAATAGGAATAACAAAAGGCAGAATTAATTAGGAAGAGAAGAGATGACTTTGGACTAGTATACAGGTCTGAAGTGGTAGTGATATAGCTGTACACTTGTAGATCAGTCTAACACAGTGGTTTTCATAACTGGTCTGTTATTAGAATCATCTCATGAGGTGATTTTTTAGGTTGATTTTTTTTAATGCAGCCATTTCTGTGAGAGCTGGAATCTTTAGACTACAAGGTAGATATACCGTGATTAATTAAGCAGGTAATACATTTGGATTTACTGACACTCTCTCAACTACTATTGCTTCTAATGCTATCATGAGCGGAATGTAGCAGAGAAACGATTAGAAACTATCAGCAGGTATTAAAATAAGAGCTGTTTTCTTGGCAACATGGCTGTTTGTACCTACTGTCAATGATTTATAAAAGTGGTAAGTTGTGTGTAAGAATTCCAGTGCTAATGAGAGTTCTGGTAGGGGAGAAGAGGGACAATAATAGACAAATTTATATGAAATCAAAGCTGGATTTGCTTGATTTTGTATCTATTTTATACCCATACTCATTTATTAAAAGAAAAGTACAGAAACAGTTACTTTTCTATTTGACTAAAACAGTATAGTTTCCAACTTTCTTTTTTATTTTTCACCAAAATTTTTGATTAAATTGCACACTCCGTGAAAATTCAAGGTTTCTTAGGGCTATAACTCTTACGTGATGATCAAAAGATTTTACAGTTTCCCATTCAAACTTACTGAATCAAACTATCTAGGGATAAGGTCTTTAGAAGCTAATGGAACAAAAATAGCTGGAAATCAATGACTGAAATTCAGGACAGAAGTTGGTGCAGGATAAATTTCCAGAGTCATGGCATAGATGGAGGGTAGGTGATATTACTAGAGAAGAGGGGAGACAGAAAGTTGGAGAAAAACCTATGTTTTCACGTTCATAGAATTTTGTAAAAGCACATGGCTTTATACAGTTCTTTAACTATTAGTAGGGCATCAGAAGAGATGGTGCCAAGGGTGGGTATGTTGGCTCTGGCAGGGGAGACAGCTGCTCTACTATGCATACAATCCAGGCCAGTATGTATTGGTATTGTGATCTTTGTGTACAGAGCTAAGAGAGGGCTTGGGTGGAGGCTGAGGACGGAGGAATTGCTACTGCTCACCTCTATTGATATCAGAACTGCTAAGTGGCTGATGTGTGGGTCTTACTTTCATTTGTAGTGAATGTAGGTTATGTCTGGAACAGAAGGCTATGCTGTGAAAGTAGAACAAGGGTTCAGAGATCTGAGATAGGAGTGGTAAGTTTACCCTTTTTAGGTTGTACAGGATCAAAGGAAGAATCAAACAGGGCTTTGGTTCTCACAAGTTCTACCATTAGTCCCAAACCTGGCAATTGATAGGCATTTGAAAATATTTGTAAAGTGAATAAATGAACAAAGTAAGTGTGCCTTAATGTCTTTGTGCCCTATTTTTCTCATTGGGTTGTTTTTGGGGACATAACACCAATAATTGCTAGATAAAATAGTACTTAACTGAGATGTGATTACTTTTATTTATTTATTTAGCTTCCTGAAGATCACAGAACATAACTAAACAGCATTTTAGTCATAAGCAATTAACATTTAAGAATTACTCTAAACTACTGAATTTTTTTGGTGTGGAACAGGTAAACTGAGCTAAGACACAGCATAATTTCTGACCACCTAATGAAGAGACAGAGAAAATTGCTGGTTATTTGCAAGTAATTTAAGGTGCAACCTGAGACTTAAATTTGATATTTGTTAAATCGTTTGTATTTCTATAAAAATCAATATATGTTAAATAAATGATTGAAGAGCAGTTAGAGTTATTTAAAAATAGGTTCTCCACATTTATCAATTATTCTCAAAACTGCCCCTTAACAACAAGCAAAATATGTGTGATTTATCCTTCTTTATAAAGAAGTTGAGGCTCAGTTGGGTTACGTGATTTCCTCGCCAAAGTTTACTAACCTAGTAATTTTTGAATCTGTCACTTGGCTTACTCTAAGTAAAAGCCACATCTGTGACCACATGCTAACTCTTTGGGATGTGGAGTGCAGGGTAACATGCCAGTAGCCAACCCAGCAAGGAGAGAAGAAAGTTCTTTCAGAAAGTTTCAACTATAACAGATGAGGGCAGCAAAAACACCATGGAAGATCAATATGTTCTTGTTTTGAAAGATTTCCTGTTTTCAGCACAATAATCCCTCAGTATGTTGCATTTATCATGAAGATATAATATTTAAGGACTAATAACTAACAGTCAGGAATCTGTTGAGAATGAGTAGTAAATTTATGACATTCTCAATCCAAAAGAATTTTATAGTTTTAAGGCTTCTAGATGTAGTTTCAAAATCAGGGAATGAAATGAAGTCTAAATTTTAACGCTCACAACAGAAACAACTGATGTTGGGGACTGTCCTGCTATCTTCTATTTAAAGATAACACTATTTATAGAAAATGGGATTATTTTAATGCCCATTTGATCATTAAACTTGAGTCTTTATGTTTTCTTTAGAATAGCTAGTCTCTGTGATATAAATTGAAAGTGTGCTGGGTGGCTTCTTAAATTCAGAGTCAATATAATTCTTCAGGAATTTAAAACATTAAATCAGTCTGGTAGACTAAGAAATCACTTCTGTTATAAATAATATTTTAAGGCCAGGCATAGTGGCTTATACATGTAATCCCAGCATTTTGGAAGGCAAGGTGGGAGAATCAGTTGAGCTCAGGAGTTCAAGGTTACGGTGAGTTGTGATTAGGCCACTGAGCTCCAGCTTGGGTAATAGGGCAAGACACTGTTTCTTAAAAAAAAAAAATATATATATATACATATATGTGTGTGTGTTTATATATATATATATATCTTGAGACTTTAGAAATGTTGTACAAAGCCAGGTTCTCAAACATTTCAATAACTCTGCAATTAAACTTCTCCAAGATGTCCTAAGTACTATGTGCTATAAGGCAAGGACATGTTTTAGGGACAATCTCAAACATTAGAAAGTTGTACATAAAATTTGTGTGTTGAATGATTACAAATATAAGCAGTGTTTAATTCGAAATCCTGCTATGTATAGAATAGTTTGTGAGATAGACCACAAAGAACTCAAGCCTACTATTTTAACTTATGCCGGAAAAAAATTTTATTTATTTTTTTATTCTAAAATAGAGGTATAGAGAAATTACAAATCATCCACCAAGATGTCTTACGATGACTACAGATCTCAGTGTGTGAGGTGTGGGGATCAGGAGTGTATGTGTGTATTAAAATCTGACCATAATGATAGTTGCTAAACTATTAGTATCAGAAGTTCAACTTAAAATGTAACATTTTTGTATATCTAAGAGGAAAATTGTAACTATTTGTTAGTTTTGTTTATTTATATATGTAAGTAGTAAACATATCTAGAAAAATGTTAAGAATTTTTTTAAGTTATAAAACAGAAAAATATCACATTTTTATTTAAAAATGAAAAAAGTACAGCAAAGTCATAACTGTCAACATTTTGCTTTGTCTTTTTCTAACATTAAAGATAAAGGTAATTTTTGTATATTTTATAAGAAATAGAAATTATAAATGATTGACATGGCTAATATTTTTCTGATTTTTGTTACTATATGGACTTCCCATTTATTTCGTAGGAGTTGAGAGGAAGGGATTGGATTAGCTCATAATGCAGGAATGAAAGGTAGCCTGTGATTGCATCTTTTGAAGTTCATGTACAACTTGTAATCTTATAAAACATATGTAATAAAGCAAAAATTTTTAATATCCATTTCTTCAATAAAGCAAAAAAAATTTAAGTATTAAAATTAGATATTAAAATCAAGCTTCTAAAAAGCTGTTATTAATACATTTAACATTTTGGATTTTCAACTATAATTTCTGAAAAAATAAAAAATTTATTTGTTTAAATTTTACTCAAATATTAAGGAGTATTATATTATTCAATATAGGAATTCAAATTTTTTATAAATTCCAAGAATATAAAGTTATTTTGGTATTTAAAAAATTATATGGAAACAGCTAATGGGAATGTAAAATGGTACAGCCAGTTTGGAAAACTTTCTGACAGTTCCTTGAAAGATTAAACATATCTACCCCTAGGTATATACCCAAGAAAAAAAAATATGTCTACACAAGAACTCGTATATGAATGTTCATAGCAGCATTATTCGTAATAGCCAAAAAATGGAAACAACCCAAATGGCCATCAACTGATGAATGGATAAATGAAATCTATACAAAGTAATATTAGTTGGCAATAAAAGTAACTAAAATACTGATTCATGCTATAATATGGATGAAACTTGAAAACATTATGCTAAGTGAAAGAAGTCAGTCACAAAGGATCAAATATTGTATGATTCCATTTGTATGAAATGTCCAGTACAGGCAAATCCATAGAGACAGGAAAGACATTAGGGGCTGAGAAGGGGGAGTGTTGGGGAAAAATGGTAAGTGACTACTAATGGGCATGAGGGTTTTTTCAGTAAACCAAATTATTCTAAAATCAATTTCGATGATAGTTATACAATTCTGTGAATATACCCAAAATCAGTGAACTGGTTTTTAAAAAAAAGCAATAGCAATCTCTCAAAACCAATTAGTTTATGCAAGTAAACCATGTTTCTTTAAAAAGACTTGCACACTTGCCCAGATACAAAGATTTTTAAATCTAGCAAATTTATACAAGTAAAAAAAAAATTGCAATCCTCCAGCTCTTCAGGATAGACATGTAGGCTATTATTCATGTTGTGTTTATGAGAACTGAAATTTTGACTGAATTCATTACAGTTTTTTACTTCAAAGGGAAAAGATCACCAGGCTTTAATAGATCTCCTTGAGTTTTTGGATCAAAATATCTGGTCATCCGAAGAGTGATTTGCTGGCAAGCAAATAATTAGCACATACTAGCTGACAGTCTCCAGTCACATATGCAAGACTTCACAAAACAACAGAATGCCTTTGAGGAGTTCAGTTTGAGATTGTGTGCACTACGTGTTTTTATCTCACAGATAATTCATTCCAAATAAAGTATAAAAATTGCACTGCTATAACATCAAAGAAGAGGACTAAACAAAGATCAAACAAAGGTATTTGACAATCTATTGTGCCAGTGAATGGAGACACAAATCTCAGTTTTGGCAGCTGTGTTCATAAACATTCTAATCCAGGCCGAACATTCGGACTCCTTACCAAACTCAACACCATGTGACTGGTGAAGCTTCAGCATAAACACAGACAGTGTTATGTATATGGGTTCCTTTTGCAGCCTGATATTTATGTCTTGGAAATTAAACATGCATTTATGCAAAGCCTGAGTATATCAGTACATATGTACAATGTTTAGAGACTGTCTTCTTGCCAGCACTGTACTGTACTCTGGGGAGTTAGAAACACATGACAATATTGTACCTATTTATAAAAAACATGCAGAAGAAATAAAATGCCTTTAACTATTGTTATAATGCCTCTTAACACATATTATTTTCCTTCATAATCTTAGCCTTAAACACACTATAAATTATTTAATCAAATACACAGAGATATTAAAATTTAAATTTGCTTTTTTTCCCTTGTGCCTCTTCTATGCACATAACTCCAAGTGACTAAAAGTGGATCAGGAAGCCAGATTTCTCTTATTCCATCCAGAGGAGCTCTAGCAACAATTCATTTCACGGACAAGAGAAAATACTGGCTCTTTCTTACATTTTTGATATCCAAAATTATCCATGAAAGCAACTTTGGGGACTCATTTGAGATCATGGAACTTTTTGCCTAATCCACTAATGTCCTGGAAACCACAGCCCACAGCCCTCACTGAGGTCAGAATTTGAGGCGACTACATGGGAAGATCATATTTTCTTTCAAGAAACCCTCAAATCCAACACTGTTATCCACATATGTCAGTCAGAGTTGCTAGTTGCCAACAAATGAAATCAATTCTAGTTAGCTAGGCAGAAATGGAACTTATAAAGATGTTAGGGAGCTCTCTGAATTTGTGGGAGGGCCAGAGAGCCTAGCTTAGAGGCTGGGCAGTCAAGAATAATACCCCAACTCACATCGTTGGATTCACTGCCAGCAAAGACACCACTGCAGCCCTGCTGGGTGAGCTAGAACAAGACCGCTAAAATCGCAGCCACAGACACCTCCGTAAACTGAGCGCATCTACCACTGTTCTCACTAAAGCGGATCCCACAGTGCTGGAATCCCTAGCTCCCAATTCAAGCTGCATCTGACAGGTGGCGTTTGCATCCCATACCTGCCCCCTACCAACTTCAAGAATGAGTGGGAACATTGTTTTCCAGCTTCTTTGTGGGAGGTGAGCTCTCAAAAATTAGGGGAAATGTTAGTCAAAAGTGCTGGATGGCCTAAACACCCTAAAATATTCAACAAAGTTTGAAGAAAAAAAAAACCCATTGCTTTTCAGATTATTTAACTGATTTGTGAACAATGTCTTTCCATGCACTGAGATTTGCAATCCTCCCCTCTCTCTACCTTTTAAGGAGGCCAGAATCTTAACCAGCTCAGCCAGCTACTGCTTTGTTGTTGTTGTTTTTCTTTTTTGTGTTTGATCATGTTGAGGGGTAGAAAGGAGAGAGATGCAAAATAGGAATTGGGCTGGCAGCTGAGGACACTGCAAGTGAGGGGAGAATGAGAAAAAAGTAGAAAAAAATGAGCACTTTCAGTGAAGAATAGAAGATTTGGGGGAAGACTCGCTCTGTGTTCTAGAATATAATCCCCCTTTTGTTGCTTTCTCAAGAGAACTTTGATAAACACCAGGAACTGCTTCTGAGGCCCTCTGGAGCTGGGTCTTTGTTCTTTAGGATGCATTACTACTACACTGCTATGCCAAGATGGGGGGCGTTAAATTAGGTTATATTTTTATAATCGGAAACTAAAGGCAATTCCTCTTTCACAAAACAAGATGTGTAGGGGTGTGTGTGTGTGTGTGTGTACACATGTGTGCATACACCAGGCTACTGTTGGTATTTCATTTTTAGTAAGGGCTGCAGATGTTCAGGAAAAGATTCTTTCACTTCAGCCTTGACCCAGGGGCACTCTGATCCATCCCAGACTTACACAGTGAGAACCACTCTTCTAGTTTGACAATAGGAACTGTTTTCTCCCAGTCTTGAGAACTTCTATCCCTACACCATTTGGCTGGAAAACTGACCCCAGAAGTATTACTACTACCTCATCTAAAAATGGAAATTACTTGTTGTCAACTCTTCTTTATTGGCTCCATAGCACCAGTTGTGATTCACTGTAGCCTGAAGCAGGTACAGCTAACCCAGAAACAACTCCTTGTTTGATCCTGTAGCTTGCCTATTTTACGACTGCAGGTATATTATAATTCCGTATAGGGCAACCCCCCTACAAACAACAGCTGGCAGCAACAGCAACAATAACTTTATGGAAACCTTTCTAACTCCAGAAGTCAATTTGCCAGGGAGTAAATAACAGATGAGGCCCAAACATGAGACTCTCTCTGCTGTGAAACTTTTGTTACTTTTCATTTGCTACTAATGAGTGAGGACATGATGTGCACCAAATACCCATGTGCAGTAATCTATGTATCTGAGAACTCCAAGGCCACATGTGGTACACTCTGTGTAAAGTGAGGGCCTAGACAATCTGCACAGGGAAGTCCATGGTCAGGATTTGCCGTTTTAGCCAGCCACTGTGGCTCTATCAAGATATTAAATATGAGCAAGGTGAGGTGGCTTTTGTCTGTAATCCTAGCACTTTGGGAGGCCGAGGTGGGAGAATTGCTTGAGACAGGGAGTTCAAAACCAGCCTGGACAACATAGCAAGACCTTGTCTCTATCCTTAAAAAAAAGAAAAGAATCATAACACAAGTTGCAATGCATAAGGGAAAATAACACCTCTGATTTGTCTTCCACTGATTGCATTATACAAGAAAATCGCTACTCAGTACCTTCGGGTTTTTTTGCCAATACAAGAAGAATTATCATTTAAAAATTAATGTTGAAGGCAAACTGCAGTGAAAAAAATAGGAAAAAAATAATGAAAAGAAATAAGAATTACTTAAAATTTATTAAAAATATAAAAAGAAAAAAATTTTTTTAAATAAATAAATAAAATAAAAATTAATGTTATATTCTTTGTCACACAGATATATGTATTTTTATTGGGTATATACCAAGGAGGAAGATTTCTAGGTGATAGGATATGTGTATGTTCGTTTTAGTAGAAAGTGATGAATAGTTTTCAAAGCCATTGTATCAATTTATACTTTTACCAACAGTGGATAAAAGCTCCAGTTGTACTACATCCTCTCCGATATTTTTACTTTGTAACACGAAGTCAAATCTTTGATTTTAGCCATTCCCTAATGACTATTAAAGTTGAGCCACTCCTTACAGGTTTAATGGCTATTTTTATATCATTCTTTGTGAAATGCATTTATAAGCCATTTTCATATTTTTTTTCCTCCTGGGTTGTCTGTTTTACCCAGGGACAAGAACAAACTGGAATTAATGGTCATTCTACATAAGCCAGGCATCTGTTTAAGCTTTTAAGTTCACACCCAGTTCAAATGAATTAGGGTTAAATAAATATTAGGTGTTTTTTTTTTTCTTTTAATTTGGAGTAAGTCTGAGCTTATTTTTTCAGCAGAAGGGCTTACGTCACTACGCAGCAATATACCTCCACAGTGTGGCTTTGGAGGGAGACTGGTATCAGAATTGCTGCATGACTGAATGATGAGCCAGGCGGGAGACGCTTAATGTTTAAATCTATAGTGGATTCCTAACCATTACTAGAGGCCAAAACATCACTCAAAATACAACGTGGAGGCAATTCTTTGCCAGAACTGCTAGAAATAGGTGGTGGGAAAAATTATTTGTTAAGCCATTTGAGACAGGAGATGTGAACATGAAAGACTGTGCTTGAATAATTATAGATGATCTCTAAATGGCTCTTCAAGGGAGAGGTGACTGCAGGACTTCTGTTTGACTAAGTTGAGTATGAACTTTTGGAATCAGAGAGGAGAGACGAGGCTGACTTTTGCTGAGAATAGGCTTCCTGGGTCTTTCTACCCTTTCTCTCTTCTGAATAAATATTAGACAAATATGCCAATATATCAGTTTGAAGTGACACCAACATATTAGCTTGCTTGGGAATACCTATGTCTCTCTCTTCCACATGTACCAAGTCTAATGTCTTTGGTTTTAGATTAGAGCACATGTTTTTTAAAGAAATATATAATGTTTTGGGGGTATGTTTACAAAAATAATAAGTGCTATGGGTCAAAAAGTCTTGACTAATTTATATACCCATTAACAGTATATTGGTGAACCTGTGTCCCTACACTTTGATGAGCACTAACATTTTAATATTTTAACATTTGCTGATCTGGTAGATAGATTAAAATATGATTTTGCTTTATTATGAATTTATTTAATTATGAGTGTCTTAGAACATCTTTTCATTATTTATTGGTCATTTTCATTCTTTTCTGTGAACTATATGTTCGTGTCCTTTGACCATTTTTCCATTAAGTTGTTGACTCATTGATTTGTAAGAGCTCCTTTTCAATGAAAGAAATTACTTATACAGCTATAATGTGAGCTTTATGTATTACACATTCATTTCTAAGTTTCTCATCTGTCTTTGATCCTAGATATAGTTGGTCCTTTATATCTATGTGAGTTCTGCACCTGTGGATTGAAAATACTTGGAAAAAAACAATAAAGATAACAATATAACAATAAACAATAAAAATAATGCAAAATCTAAAACAAAACAGTATAAGAACTATTTACATAGCATTGTATTAGTTATTATAAGTAATCTAGAGATGATTTAAAAATATACAGGAGGATGTATGTAGGTTATATGTAAATACTACACCATTTAATATAAGGGACTTGAACATTCACAGATTTTGGTAACCATGGGGGTCCTGGAACCAATACCCCATGGATACCGAGGGACGACTGTATTAACATATTTTCATGTAGTGAAATGTGTCATATTTTTATTTTATGCTTTCTGAGTATAGATGTTTTTACTGTGCTGCATTCAGAAATTGTGCTTATTTTCTTCTCTTTCCTTCTTTTAGGCGGGTTAAGCCCCTCTGCAACAGAACTAAATAATCCTTTTAGGTTCTCACAAACTTTATATTCTACCTTATCATCTTGCACCAATTTCATTCTTGAGATTGCCATTCAATAAATATCAACTGAGACCTACTATTAATATATGCCTAGGCCTGTGCTAGAAATTGGAGATGAGAAAAACCACTAGCTAAACTAGAGAAACATAGTCAAATACAATTTACGTTGAACTACTAACTCTGCCCTTTACTAATTTTGTGAAAAAGTACTATTTAGTAAACCATTTTCTTCTTATTAGCTTTTAAGATGTAAAATATTGTTTGCTTCATAAGATATTTATAAATATTTTTAAAATTATTTTTTCACTCCATTACTATTCCTAGATATAATTAATGCCTTCCTATGTCATTCTTGTTGAATGCAAGACAAATGCTACATTTATTAGTGTAGAGGTTACACTGTCATAGCAAGAACATTCCTTTTTAGGTAAATGTTCTTTTAGGCAAATGTCAAAACTGAGTCACATTGCCACAGTCAGCTCAAAGTAAGGCTGAGAAATCTCATGTCTACCTGTACAGCCACATATTTGCTAAAATGTCAGTGTGTTCCCTTGTTAAAAGGAATTAAGGGACGTTAAATACTAGGAGATAGCAGCTTCTGCCATAGCTCATTTGTGTGGTAACTCAGTTGTCCCTTTGTTTTTCTCATCCCACATGAAGGACATACTCACCTCCTCTCCAGGGATAAACAATGTAGAATCCAATCCAGGAAGTACTTTGGGTTCAGAATCTAGAATATCTACATGAGGCAAAGTTCTTTCCATGAGTCCTCATGGGGTTTCTTCTGATTCAGTGACCTATAGACTAGCAGATAATTTAACTGCCACTTGTATTGATATACAATGGTATATTAGGAATAGAATAGAATGGAAGGAAATGAAATAGAATCAGGATAACTGCAATAGAAATCACTACTTGGAAAAGGGAAGAATGCGAAACACACAGAGTCGTTGTCTGTAGCCATGCTGAAATTAGCTGCGCAGAAAGTGCAAAGACTCCTACTTCAGCAGTTACTTGCTAATAAGTAATTTGATGTAAGTTACTCAAGGAACGTGGCTCTGCTCCTTGGGAAACTCTCTTGTCCATTGTCTTTTTGATCTCCTGGCTTTGCCCTTTAGGATATTCTTCCCTGTCCATAATCCTCTAGGGCACATCTACAGTACCTGTTGGAAAGCATACCTACTTTTCCATTTTAGATGTGATCATGGACAAGGAATTCTAAGTCTTGAGCTGAATACAGCACTAGTTTCTCAACTTTCTGCTGATTCAGGGTTAGGGTCTTAGGAGATGCTTTACAATCAAATAATTGCAAGCTTTTGTCAACTAGGTTTGCAGGTTCTTGGCCAATATAATTTGATCAAAAACATAGTTGACTCCTGGTCTATTTGGTTCCAGGCAGCTGTGTATGAAGAAAGCACAGCCAAAGGCTTTATCTGGATATAACCCTGACGATGCTTCATCACTCTCTCCCTTGAGTTAATATAATAGCAGCTACACTGAGTGGGAAAACAGCACCCTTAATCTGATTTTGTATCTGGATTGGTTCCCATTTCTGGTTGGGAATACTTAAGAGAAGGCTCTTGAGCAAGATCCTGAGTGACAAGTTTATCTACTGTTAGTTTGTTTACAGAAACAGTTGACTTTTCCAAGTTACTAGTAACTAATCCCTCTGTCAATTTAGATTGCCTGCCACCTGCTGAGAATAGAGCAGAATCATATTTCTTTAATTTCTGCATTAAACTGATTAATTCCTGACTGACTTCATCTCTCTTTTATAGCACATTGCTAAAAGCAGCAAAAAACAGCCAATACACCTTAATGTCCTGAAGTTTCAGGACCCGTTTTTTTTTAGGAGGTACAGGCTTGGTAGGCACATATCTGCCTTCTTAGTTACCACTAGTAAAAGTTTTACAATTTTACTATGGAAAGGATTACTGGCTTTTTAGCTCACAATATCTATTATATTTACTGCCTTTCAGCAAGTCTACCATTAAGGCAGGACCAGAACATTTTTACAGTAAAACCCCACTTCTGATACTAGTTTTTATATTAATTAGGGTACAGGCTAAACAGCTGGAAAATGAGACTCTGAAATACACTGGCTCAAACAAAATAGAATTTTTTTTGTTTTGCTTATCAGTGTTAAAATGAGTACATCTATTCATAACAGGGAAGCTCTGCTATCTGCTACCTGTGCAGATGTACTGTACTTTGTGGCTCTGGGCTCAAAGTGACTATTCATTCAAGCTCTCATCGTTTCTCAGTTAGTGGGAAAGGGAATAGAAAAGTGGTGGACAAAGAGCTTTCTTTTCAAGAAGGTGATGAGAAATCTGCCCTCCTAACTCAAAGAACTTCTGCTTGCATGCCCTTGGCCACAATTTGTCAAATGCTCATACCTTAACTACCAGGGACACAGGGAATGTGACCTACTAAGATATGCAGGCAGGGTTTCTTTTACTAAACAGGAAAGGAGAATAATGGATAATGGAGACCATTTAACAGGTATAGATATCACATTAATATATTTTATAGTTTCCTTGCTTTTTAAAAATTTTTTTCACGTCTCTTTGGGGGAAATGGCATGCCTATTTACAAACAACACTCTTTGCTCCCAAATTACATACAAAATTATGTGGGACAAGCCTGTAGTCCAGGCCACTCCCATCTCCTGGCTGAGGTGGGAGGACCGCTTGAGACTGAGTTTGGAGGCTGCAGTGAGCTATGGTCACACCACTGCACTCCAGCCTGGGATCATTATTATGTGACCATTTTGCCTATACATTCTTCTGAGATTGTGGCAGTTTTGGTGCTGAAATATGGAGTGATTTGTTCCCTTATTATTCATGAAATTCCTTGAGAAATATTTATAGCTGTGTTTGGTGGTAGCCTCTTCTCTTTAGGAATGTCAGCATATAGGAAGTGGTGTGGACTCTACAGGGCCAGTTAGGCATATAAATTTTCTGCTCTGGATAACTGATGACTTCTTGGATTATGAAAGAAAGAATAAAATGCAGACACATATAAGTGGCTGATTCAAGGATTATAAAATGAAAAAGATGTTTTCTCTCATGTCCTCAATAAAAGTTCATGTAAAATAATGCTTGGCCTTATAAACATGACCTTTTTTGAAACACTTTTATAATACATTCAGAAGTTGAAATCTCAAAATAAGATTTTTCTTGATCAAACCTGGGATGAGTAATATCTACCAGTAGTAGCCTGTTGGCTAACTCTCACTGATGATGTGCTGAGAATACTATCATTCTAGCAATGTCCTTACTGGATCTTTGAATATGTAAAATCCACAGACATCCTGTGACAGAGAATAGAAAAATACCACTCTCAAAAACCAAAGCTCAAAGTAATCTTATGAAATTAGATCATTAGTTCAAAACACTTTATTTTTGATTAAACTCAACTGAAATATCCTACCAATTCCTCCTTTGTCTCCATAATTATCCCACACATAATTTTGTATTTCAGGTAGTATTACTATAATTACACAGACAGCAACTGCCTTATATGAGCCCAGTGTGAGAGATTTCTTTCTGCCCAAGTGTGTAAGATTGTCAGGTTAGAACAAAAACAGCAATTCACAAGAATTAGGAAAAAGATGAAATGTTGACTACAATTTTCCCCAGCCACATTTACTTCTATTTTAGAACTGAGGGTCTAGGCTTAAGGTAGGATAGAAGAGAGTGGGAGAATCTACCAGCTTTTCAAGATATCAAATTTTACCCAATATGACAACTGACTAGAATACTAGCTTTACTGTAGGCCTCTCAACCCAGGCAGAATAACATCCCCCCAAAGATGTCCCAATCCTGTGACAAAGATGTCTGGAAGCTGTGAATTTTACCTTACATGGCAAAAAGGACTTTGCACATATGATTAAATTAAGGATCTCAGGATGAGAGGGATTATCTGGGATTATTCCATGATGCAGTAATCCACTGGACCCAATGTAATCAAAAGTGTCTTTATAAGTGAAGCAAGGAGACAGGTGAATAAGAGTCAGGGAAGGAGATGTGACCAGATGTGACCTTCTCCTTCTGAAAACAGAAGCCATCTAGGAAGATAGAGATATTTGAAGATGCTATTTTGCTAGCATTAAAGATGGAGGAGGTAGACACAAACTAAGGAATGCAGGCAGCTGCTAGAAGCTGGAAAAGGAAAGGAAATGGATTCTTCCCTAGAGAGTCTAGAAGGAATGCAACCCTACTGACACATTTTAGAATTCTGAGATTCAGAACTGTAAGATAATAAATTTGTATTGTTTTAAGTCATTACATTCGTGGTAAATTTTACAGTAGCAATAGGATATTTAAAACACCTAGGATTCAACAACCCTGATTTTAAGTACAGAATATCAAAATTGTCCTTATTTAAAAACATCTAAAAGTGTTACCTTAGATACATGTTTGTGTCTATATATTTTATATCTGTTAAATAATTAGTTCTATTTCATGATACTAGAATATGGAAAATTTAGCTAATCCAGAGTTCTTATTTGGTCCTTTATGTGAAACACTATGTAAAAATAAAATAAGGAAGCTGTACTCTCATGTGGTATTATCTCATTTTAGCTTGTTTCCTTAAAAGTCCACTGTAGGAACATACTGCTATGTTTCCATTTTGAAAACTAGTTACCCTAGGTTAGGGATTCTCAGCTTTGGTTGAGCTACTGACATTTTGGACTGGACTAGATAATTGTTTATTGTGTGTGTGTGGGTGATGTCCCGTGCATTATAAGATGCTTAGCAGCATCCTCAGGCTCTATCCATTACATACCAGTAGCACCAGATGTTACCCAATTGTAAAAAACAAAAATGCCACAAGACATTGCCAATGGTTCCCTAGGGAGCTAGCTAGGACCTCCAGCAAAATATGGAATAGAAGAGATGAGAACAAACATCCTTATCTTGTTCCAGATCTTAGTGGAAAACATTTGGTATATATGGTTTGTTTTTCCACTTTTAAGTGTGATGTCAGCTGTACATTTGTTGTAGATACCCCTTTTAAGATGGAAGAACTCCCATTCTTTTTCTAGTTTGCTGAGAGTTTTTATTATAAATGGTTGCTGAATTTTATTAAATGCTTTTCTGTATCTATTTAGACATTCAAATGGTTTTTCCCTTATAGTGTGTTAATATGGAAAGTTATTAGTTAATTTTTAAATGTTAAAATGAATTCCTGGGTTAAAACCCAGTTGACTTTTATAACATATATTGCTAGATTTAATTTGACAAACTTTAAAAATTTTTTACATCTAAATTTCCTTTTAAGAACCAAGTTAGCTGTATCCTGCATACTTCGATAGGCTATGTTTTAATATTCATAGCTAAAAATATTGTCTAATTTCTCTTGTGATTTCTCCTTTTACCCCAATATTTGGGGATTTGCCAGATATCTGTTACTGATTTCTCAATTAATTCCACTGTGATTGTAGACATAGTTTGTATGATTTCATCCTTTAAATTTATTGGCATGTATTTTATGGTCCAGAATATTTTCTTGGTGAATATTTTAAGTTCCCTTAAAAAACAAATATGTATGCTGCTATCATTGGTGGACTATCCAATAAATATCAATTAGGTTAAGTTGGTTGAGAGTGTTGTTCAAGTCTTTTAGATCCTCGATGATTTTCTTCTTATTCTCTCAGCTACTGAGAGAATAAGAATGTTCCAATAAGAATGTTCCAATATAATTCCATGTATTCTCCCACTGTTTTTATAGTTTCATTTTCACATTTCATTTCACACTGACCATCCTACGAGAATGGCAGGCACACTGCACCACTCTCCAGTTAGTTTTCCCTAGCCTCCGGTCCCTGTATTTTCACCTCCATAGAACTTATTTTCTAATACATGTTACAGTGTATCTACTTGTTGATTTTGTTTTTCTTGGCTTCTTCCCTGAAATATAAACTCCATAAAAGTTGGGATTTTGTTTCCTTCATGTTGGATCCAAAATGCCTAGAATAGTTCCTAATGCTGAGTAGATGCTAAATAAATATTCACTGAATGAACAGTACCTGGAAGTATAGCTTTTTTCTGCTTCCTTGCCACCCACACAAGCTTCAGGACCTCACAGGAACATTCACCATTAGGCCATAACAGAATTGGGCCCACTCCTCCATGGCAGCACCCAATTTGAAACACATGTGCCCTTCATGTGGTAAGAAGGTAAGAATTCCTCAGGTCACTTCCCTGCTCCGTTTCCTCTTTCCATGGAAGTGTAGCTTCTCTTCTTCAGCTACCCACGGTCTACCCCACTACCAAAGTCCTTTCTCCTTTATTGGGGCTCTAGATTCTGTCCCGACTCCTGTCTTCTGGAAGCCCATGTTTCATATGCGCTATACAATATTTAAAATTTTTCATGATTATCCAACCATGGAAAAGTTGTTTAATCTTAACCACTTAATGAGGATGAATTAAGAAATATTAAATCTATATCTATGTATGCATAAAAGTATTTAACCTTAAAATTAATAATGTAATTAACTCCTATCAAATTTGAATAAAATGTCACAACACAAAACATTTTCAAATAGAAATGTTTTAATATTGAAAAACAACATTAGTGGGATTTTTCTGTATGTATCTTTTGTGATATTAAACATGTACTGTCAAATATATACCTAAGTGGAGAAGAATTCAATTTATTTTGTCATGAAAAAGCTGTGTTTTCAAAGGCTTTTAAAAAGGTAAAAAAGAAAGTTCCTTTTTAAAAAAAATGACACTTAGAAGTTAATGGTATCAAAGTCACACTCACTAAAGAAGGAAAATAACAACATATTTTAAAAGCCATCTTAACATAAACCTTACTGCAAATATACAATTCTTTTAAACATAATACATAGAAAAGAGAATAACCTCAAAGACATCACAGCTTTCTTCTCTGGCATGTTCAAGAACAAGTTTGGCTAATAAATGCTGAGTTATAAAATGTCCTACCTGACAAATCCCTCTAGAGTGTGCATAGCCTTTTACTTTGAAAAGGTCATATAAAAAGATATAAATCAGTTTCTAGAAGAGCTAATATTGGCCCATAACAAAAATTTATTTTAGGTTATTTTAATATAGTAACATAAGGAAATTCCAGTTTAAAAAGTATGTCAAACCAATACTAGGCATTAAAAAATAGCCATTTGGTTAAGGTTAATTTTTTAAAGCCAAAACAAAAACCAAACAAAAAGCCCCCCCATCCCCCCCCCCACAAAGCAATGGTACAACTGCCCAATTCTGTTTGTTTGTTTGCTTTTTACAAAAATAAATTTACCACCTGCTGGAATCCCAGCCCAGGAACCAGCCTGTGAATGTGGGTGGCTCATGGCCCTGTTTTATGATGACAATTGGTGTCCTCTTGTCTCTTCCAGAAGGGTCTGTCTGAAGGTACATTTTGGCTAAAAAAGTTGCAAAAACATATGAATTCAGTTAGCTTTGGTTAAACTAAAATAACCACAGAATTAGAATTCTTCCAATAAAAGTAATAAATTTTCATTGCTCTCAAGTAGACAAATATGAACAATTTCTTTTTAATTTCTTTCATCTGCTATAGAAAGCATAATGAGTCTCATTAATGCCTGAAAAAATTCAAAACTTTATAGAATGATTTTGATGGCATAAGCATTACTATACTTTAAATAAAAAGAAAAGTGTGCCAGGAAGAACAGCATTAAGTTAAAAAAAATCTAGGCTCTCACAGTTATGGAGGTTTTACTCTTCTCATTAAAACAAGGGCTTAAGTGAATTTAAGTTTATCAGAATGAATTGATAAAATTATATTCTAAGTTAGGTAACAAAACATCTTTTTCTTGTGCGCATTCTGAAATTCTTCAGTTTAAAAAAATTCCATTACTCTTTAGTTCTGAAGATGAAAGCTAAGCTACTTCTCAGTTTTGATAGGTATTTTTTGGAAGATCTGGTAGCAAAAAGCAGTCAGGTTACTGCCGTAATTATCCAGGGGATCTTACCAGACTTCAAAGATTCTGTTTTCTCAACTTCATTAGCATCTTTTCCAATCCAAATAAATATCTGAAAAATGAAACAATAACAACATGTACTGTTTTTGGAGTGTTGGCTCAGAGCTAGGACCTATGCAAAGTTCTTCATTCACACACACACACACACACACTGCTCATTCAATCTTCACAACAACCCCAGAAGTTAGGGAGGTGGAGGTGGAGGCCCAAAGAATTCTAATCATTTCCCCAATGTTTACAGTTGTCAGGAGACACCTAAATTTACATTCAGTTTGACTCCAGATTTCACACTCTGACATTTTATGTTTACATGGTATTTTCTAGTTTGTGAAGTGATCTTTCACGAAAACAACAGATTGTCTAATTTTTTGGCATCTGTACCCTGGGATGTGAAGGCAGTTAAAGGAAATCAAATATTTCCCCTCAAAATATACTTTGACATATTTTGAGATGGCTATTCAGGGGCCTGAAAACAGAAGTAGCCCTGCAAAGCCGGCTTTTGTGGGGGAGATTTGTCCCTGTAGAGAAAACCTGTATTGATCCAGCAGGGCTTTCTCTGAGGTCCTCCCTTGTACAGATCTAGGAAAGATTAACTGAGAGTCTGACACCTTTAAAGGTCTGAAAGAAACATTTCCCATGTATTCTCTGAAGGTTGCTACCTGTGAGGTTTCATCTGTATAACAAGTCCTCCCTTGTTAGCCAGGCCTCCTCTTCTCCCCCTCCCATAACCCGCCTCGCCACACTCCAGGCCCCTCTTCTTTCTGTAACCTCAGCTGGTGTAAAAGCATCAACCATCTGGCCATTTCTTTTGAGTTCTTATATTTTGTATGACTCCTGTGCCTAGTAAGAAATTTGTATGCCTTTTCTGCTATTCACCAATCTGCCTCATGTCAGAGGCAGTGACTTTTCAGGGAATCTTTAGGGGGCCAAGGGCCTTGGTCCCTTCAACAGCATAGAAATGTAAATGAAAAGTAAGATTTTAAAAATGAAACCTAGTACCAGAAATATTCTCAGGTATCCATGACTATAGAAACGACAGAGTTGGGGTGAAATTTCCTGAACTTCTTCAACTACGAATGAGAATAAATACTTCTGAATAAGGAAATGTAACTCATTTAATTATTAAACCCATGAAGGTGTTTTATTGATATGAAGTTTTAAATCTCATATCAATATGATTCATTTACTTGGGAAGAATCTGAGACTGGATCCTTAACTCAAATATGGCCATTGTAGACTAGAAGCTAAGGTGTAATATAACTAAATGGCTTCTCGATTAGGAATAGACTTAAAAGTAACAATCTCTGTGCTTGACTCCAAGACTAAGCCTAATTCAGATAAGCATTTCACACTTGTTCTATATGATTTAGTTCATAACATATTTATTTTTCCTTTCACTATTAATTTAAATAGAGGTTAAAATAACTATAAGATGTGGCATGTTGAATCACCATTTGTTTCCTCCAAAATTAAGATATACATAAGAGTAACATATTTTACTACGTAGATTCAAAACCAGTCTGTTTCTTCCCCAGGGAAGGGGTCCCCTATGACTCCTTGTCAATTTCAAGAGAAATTCTGAATATTTGTACCACTGTGGCATTGTACACATTAATATACTTATCAGTTAAATGAATTATGAATAAATTAGGAGTGAGGTAATTTTACAAATAAAAGATTTTTTGCCAACAACTGAAAAGCCAAAAATGGAAGCCATGGAATTGTTTCCACAGTAAGAAATCAACTTGCAATATTTATCAGTTTTATTTTTTGCCAAGCTCTTGCTGAGTTTCTTTTAAATACAGCTTAAATCTCTAAGCCCATTTATTGTTCGACTTGCCATTTCTCAAAGCAGGTTCTGTCAGTTCCCAACTATAAATACATTCTCTTGTGAACAAAGTATAGTTTTACCTGTTCCCAAGCATCTAGTAACATGACATCATCTTCTGCTAAATCATCCTGAGTGAACTCTCCCGGAACCTCTTCAATCTGAAATGTATGAAAAGTTTTATGGCCAAACAGTAAAGCAGTAATTTTTCTAATATATAGGATACAAATGCCATGTATTATTTTAGAATACAGTGAAAATAAAATATAATAGTCATTGTTTTCTTCCTTTTTAGGTAATAAACATTTAACTAATTGTTCATCTGTTGACTCGGTATCACAAACTAATGGTATCTTATTTGGCTAGCACGGTGCTTAATATTGCACATTGAATTTGTGAATTTAAATAATTCAAACTTAAAGCTGTTAGAACCTTAGATTATTCTGAGCCTTGAGAGGAATGTGGCTATATATGGCCTGAGTCATGAGGCATGCAGCTGCAACTTCTGCCTTTTTTTTTCTTTCTGTAAATTATTATGAAAACCAAAGAGAGTCAGAGATAAGAACCTCTCAGATCACTACCCTTCCTCCTGGAGTAATAATCTTCCTTGGAATGTTGCAAACTATAATCAATCAAATGACTATAATGAATACACTGGTTGTGTATGGAAAATGTTGTAACCCTGCTAAAATTTCTCTGTTTCTGCCTGTATCAGGGAAACCTTAAATTCACTTTGGAATTCTGACCCCATTCGTTTGGAGTTGCTGTTTCCCGGGTGGCTAAACCTGAAGCTTTGTACTCAAATAAACTCTATATTTAATCATATTTTCTGAATCTCATCATTTAAGCTTGATACATTTGAATGCCCAGGTAGGACATATATAGTCTATTTGCCCACAATTCTCTGTACTTCCAGTTCCTTATGACAAGTTGTTTCACAGATTTATGTCGTCTGCATGGTCCATGAAGACATTTTACTTTATGGCCTGAGTACTAAATTGTTTTTCATTTTGTAGGTCAAGATTAGTTTTAAAAAATCAATAGGTTTGGTCATTTTAATAAATCAACAATTTTCAAAAAGATGACATTATAATATAATATTGCATGTGAAAAATTTCATTGGTTAAATTGTGTTCTCTATAGTTAACATTAAAGGGTATTGGGGAAGGTTAGTTTAATCCACCCAATGCCAGTGGACATGTGTTAACTTAAAGTTCTATATTTTTAGAGAATTCTGGATGAAAACCTCCCTGATCCTTAGGCAAGAGTTTGGATTATGGTTCCCAATTCTTTACTCCCTCCCTCTGCCATCTGATTTTACAGTGCAGTTGAGTAGGTGGAGCTGACTGTGGCCTTGGCCATGTCTTATTAGCAAATGTGACTCAGCAGGGGCCTTATTGTGTTCCTTGGCTCTTTCACAGGAAAAACATGCATAAACCCAACCAGCAGCCGGAAGAAGAACCTTCCACCTGCCACCCAGCCTAGAATAACCTAGTCCCAGGCAGCCTGCAGACCTCTGAGCATGACAATTCATGATTGTTGTAATCTGATGAGATTTTGAGATTGTTATACAAAACAAACAAACAAATAAACAAAAAACCTCTGATCATTTAAAGGGCAAGGAATTTGTTCCTATTATCTTTTTACAGGACATGTACCAATCAAATAATAATTTAAAAAAAACAAAAACCTTAAATATCACTTACTTGGTGTCAGGTGCTAGTCTAATCTTTTGTATGCAATAACTAATTTAGTATTAGCAACAATCCTATGAAGTAGGTACTATGACTATCCTCATTTTATAGTGGAGAAAACAATGGTACAGACGGAGTAACCAGCCATTTTAAAGTCAAACAGCCAGTAAGTAATATCACCAGGTAAGTGATATCACATAGGCAGATTGGTTTTAAAAGCTGTGCCTTTAACTAATAGGTTCTGCTGCCTTGTATGAATCTACACGTGTAAAGCTTGCTTTCTCATAGTGATTATAAGATCAAATACTTATTAGCAACAATCTTTTTCCTTTAACTGTGAAGGGAGCAGAAGGGGCTCCATATATCAAACAAGAAAATGAGTGGGTATAGAGGAAATGTATATTTCTATTAAAGGCTAATATATGTGCATAACAAAAAGCCAGATAAAGACTAACAGATTTTTTAAAAACCTGACTGAGAACAAAGCCTAGGTATTTATATTTGTAAAATTTATCTTTCCTAGAAACAAAAACCTAATGTATAGCAATATTAGCAAAAAATATTAGTAAGAAATTATAGAAGCATGTGCTGAAAAAGAAGTTGTTTAGATGCAATATCAAATTAACAGTCAAAACAATAAAACAGCAGATTTTTCTGATGACAAATTTATAAAATACAGCAAGTTCAGGGATTTCTTGTAAAGTAGGTGAGCAAATTGCACCCAACAACCAACTATTTGTCTCAATGCACTATTGAAATATTTAATTTTTAGGTCAAATCATTTATAAGCTTCAAGTGGGGCTTGTACATGAACAGTTTCTTCATCAACAAATTTTATTTCTAGTAATCAAAGAACCTGGGAAAGTACCTCGGAAATTTTCTTACGCATGTATTGAAAAATGAAGCTTGCATTCACTAAGGCATGTTGACCAAATCTGTAGATCAAATTTTAAATAAAAGAGGAATTTATTTTGTTTGTTTGTTTGTTTGTTTTCAGTGGTATTCAGGCTGAGAAATTCATTCTTTAAATGAAAAATTTATGAAAAGCCTACTATGTCAAACAGAGAAAGAAGAATTTTTCTGGTAAACTGTAGTGAAGGGCTGTGGACCAAGATGGTATTTCAGAGCCCAGTATAAAATCACTCTTGTACTGTTATGGATTGCATGTTTGTTTCCTCCCCAAATTTCTATGTTGAACCCCTAACTCCCAATGGTGTGGTAGTAGGAGGTGGGGCCTTTGGGAGGTAAATAGGTTTAGATGAGGTCTTGAGGATGGTCATGTGGTTATCAGTGTCCTTATCAGAAAAGAAAGGGACTGTTATGCTCTTTTGGCCATGTGAGTATACAAGAAGGCTAGGAAGTGGGCCCTCACCAGACACCGGATCTGCTGGTGCCTTGATCTTGGACTTTCCAGCCTTCAGAACTGTGAGAAATAAGTGTTTGCTGTTTAAACCTCTCAGTCAATGGTATTTTTGTTATAGTAGCCTGAAAGTAAGACATTTACACAGGTACTTCTAATTTCACTTCTTATTGCCTAGAAGTCAAAACCTGTCAATGACTATAAAATACAATATTTCTGTTGATTCCAATTAATTTACAGGTGCATAAATAGCTCTCCTCGGTGATTTTGCCCAATGATCATAATATTTCCATAATATTTTTTATTCAGTTGACACAGTAAAAATTTTTATTCCTCTGGGAAAATTATATGTAAAATTTACATAGTTTGATCAGAAACAGCTATTGCTGCCCACAGAAAGTGCGAAGCTATTAAATTAGCAAATCTAACTACATACATATTCATACAGCATCTACTGCATGCTGACAGGGGTGTAAAGTAGCTGATATTTTTAAGAGCAGCTCAATTTATATAGTGCATTGCAATATTAAGGCTTTCATATCCATTACATCACTGACCCTTAAAATTACCCTGTGTAGAGAAAAGATTGTCATCCGTGGTTGGCAGGTAAGCTGAAACTGAGAATGAGAACAGTAACACGTCTGCAGAGTGTCAGAGCCAACATGGGAATGCCTCTCCCAATGTTGTTAGGTTCTATCTCACTGTTTTGTTTTGTTTTATTTAAGGATATTTTTAAAGACACTTACGATGAATCTTCCAGTTTTGTTAGAGCAGCCGTAAAGTCGAGGTGGATGGTCTTCAGCTTGGGTTTCTAGTAGTGGTGAGGTCTGGTAGTCTTTTTTTCCTCCAAGGGAATTCCAGAACTCCTCTGTGAAAAACATATTCAGTTATCCAGTGCATTTTTAGGAGCATATGGTTGGTATTGCTTTACACTAACAAATAACATCTCACCTTGACTTTAATGTTAAGAAGTTACTTAAACATATTCAGTACCATAACCCAGTTTTGCAACTAAGGGAGGGTTTCTTAACCCCTATAGCCATTACAAAGTTACCTGTTAATGAAAAAAGTTGATTAGCAATAATATCAAACATAAATTCTGGCTAGTGTGGTTGGCCCCACAGCACACACCTGGTTCCTCGCCTTCCTGAATCCTTAAGGTTTTGCACTTGAGGACACTTGCGACATAGTCTGCTCCTTTCTCTTCCTCCTGGCTAGCACCTTTTCCTCTCCAGATGTAGCCACTATTTTGTGGCAGTTTCAAGACAAAAACATCATTGGAATTCAGTGAATTTGCATCAACATCAACCTAGAGTATGAAGAAAAATAACAGAATGATTCAAATTCATTGCTGCTCCCTCAATAAATATGTCCCAGAAGCTGTGACTGTGACAAACCATTCATAGCCTTCGTCTCACCCAGGAAACTAATTCAGGGCAGCCATGGAACACCACTGTGATGTTTGGAACATTAGAGTAGGAGCCCTTTGGTCTGTGTCCCTCTAATGCTCAAGTGCCCTCAAACAGTAGTAGGCTGGAGCACAAGGCTCCAAGAATAAAATTAATCAAACTTAACTTACAGGGATTGAGGGTTTTGGAAAGTAACAAGGATAATATTCAAAGATACCATAAGAACAGGATGGGCTATAATTGATGATTTGAAAGAGAGCATAGTATTCGTAAATGACACAACTAAAGCAAAGGTATTCAGTTTTTTCCTCCTCCACTTAAGACACGGTTTATCAAATAATCCAAAGGAAACCTTAATAGCATAAAACAGGGGCTGGAGTCCAATGTTGACAAAGAGATAATACTATACATTCACTAAGAGATTCTTTAGGCACAGATTAATTATAGCTTAAATTATAAAAGACTATTTATAGGGAATTAAAAGCACAGCACTAACATACTCCTTCCTTCCAACTGAGAAGCTGTGGACACTGTCTGGAATCCGCCAGGTGGGCACAGATCTAGTCCATGTGGCCACAGAGGAGTAAGAGGGGCCTGGCTGGGTCTGGATTCTGTCCTAGGTTGAAGCTGAAGGTGCAATCTCTGAACAGGGACAAGGCACATGCAGAGTCTCAGGCTTGGTAGTGAGCATGAAGGCCATAGGATGGGCTTGTGTCTGTGATCTTCTGATTTGGTGACTCTGTGTCCATCTCTATGAGAACCTGACCAGCCGTATGACTGTGTTGCTACACCACTGTGTATCACTTTATGCATAATTGTGAAACTGAGTGCGATGTGTGATTCCAGAGACAGGAAGAAGAGCCAGTAACCAAGACTGAGACATTGCAGCCAAGAGGGAAGAAGAAAACAAGAGAGTGTGGTGATCTTGAGACCAAGTGAAGAAAATCTGTCAAGAAGGCTGGGGTGATCTGCTGTGCCAAATGATGCTACTTGGCCAACCACACTAAACTGCCAGGAAGAAGGCATCAGCTATGTGGAAAGTTGAATTTCACTAGGTTTGTCAGGACCCTGTCCCCAGAGAGAAGACTAGAGGAGGAAGGAACAGCTGTTGGAAGTTTTAAAGACATGTCTCAAGGATGGGTACCACTCAGGGAGGAGGTTATGGTACTCTACCAGAAGGAATCAGACCTAACAGACAAAGCTCAAAGGACTCTATCAGATGTGCTGATGGAGAATTACACAAACCAAATCTGGCTTTCAGGGCTTCCAATTTCTAATCCTTATGTGCCCTTTTTAATACAGAGGCAAGAGCTGGGATGATGGAGGTAAGGTGGCAAGAGGCCTGTGCCAAGACTGGGGAGAGATCAGGGAGGGAGACCTACAACAGAACATTTATAAAGCTTTAGCCTGCTAGGAGAGGAAGACAGTATACCTTACAAAATGATCTTGACTAGTGCATTTTCAGAGAGGCTGGGAATGTGGCAACTGGTGTGAGAGGCTGCAAGGAAATGAGGAGATGCAGTGCAAGCCACTGATGACGTCTCATAAAGAAATGAGTACTGGGGAAGAGATCAGCAATCTAACAATGCTACATTTTAGTTGGATTTTCCATCTGAAATCAACTGAGAATGCCCATAGAAGAGAGCTTAACTGTCAAGTTGATAGTTTTAAAAAGTTAGTTGGAGTAAACACAGCAGAATCTGTGCACAGAATGTTCCGGATGAGATCTATATATTAATACATGCTGGCATTTAAACTATATGACTGAATGAGACTACTACGAAGGGGGCCAAGACTGAGCCTTGGAGCACTCAAGTGCTTAGAGGTCAAGCAGAAGAGGAAATCCCAGCAAAACTGCCCCTAGAAGAGTGACCGGTAGATTTGGAAGAAATCATGATATTTATGGTGTTACAGACCTGTAGTGAAAAAAAAAAGTG
>VBSM01002217.1:35995593-36005753 GCA_008086735.1 Cheirogaleus medius
AAAAAAAAAAAAAAAAGAAGGACAGAGAAATGATGTGATAGTAGGAGAAGGGCAAGGCCAAAGTTAAGACAGTTTTTAAAGAAACGATGGGAGGTTTTTGCCATCTTTGTAGTTCAAAGTAAATGATGCAGGATAGAAGAATCAGTTGATGGGACAGAAGAGAAAGGGGATTATTGCCTGCAATCATGACGAATTGGAAGTGGGATAAACGCATTGGAAAGAGAGAAATCCAGGAAGATCCTTAGGAAAGCAAGACAGGAGGGGATCCTAGACAGAAGTTGTTGGCAGGGAGGGTGGGAGGAATTTGGCCTTAGAGAACCAGATTAGGAGCTGTATTGGTTAATCTATGTAATGAAAATATATTAAATTTTTTATTGCTATGTCACTTCATACTATTTTTTGTTAATTTATGGACAATAATATATTGATATAAATTTATAAAACACTTCATTATTTATATGAAAATTACTAACAATATATTTATAAATTTTAAAATATAAATAAAATTGTAATATTTATTTCATAAAACAGGAGGGAAAGAGATTATGTATGTACAGATGAAAACAAGTCGATAAAATTGCAGGAGAGTAAATAAGGTGATTCATGTGTGATTATATTTATATTCTCTGTGAACTCTGAATCAAGGTATCAGTAGAGAGCAGAGGGTGCTGGGGAGAGAGAGGGGCAGGAAAGGTGTGAAGGATGTGGAGGGTTAACGGGTTCAGCTACGGGACTGGAGAATTGCTGGAACTTGCACCCTGGGGTAAAGGAGCCAAAGGGCAAGAGATGGTTGTCCGTGGTTAGATGACTGAAAGATTTCTGAGTAGGTATATTTATTGCCAATGGGAAAACTGGGTATAGGACCGAGTGGATGTGAGATGAAATGGAGTCAAGGAAAAGGCTACTGGGAGAGAGAAGCCAGAGTGACGGAGAGAGTAAGGCAATGGCTGAAACCATCAAAGAATAAGAGGGAAGGACAGGGCAGCTCAGTCGAGGGCAGCACAAGAAGGCTGGAGGAGGGAGAGGCTGATGAAAGAGAGAAATCAAAGACACAAGGGGGATACCCATCCAGTCCATCCCTGAGGCCCTGGTGAGTGGGCACTGGGGAAAACCTAACTTCCACTTAGAAGGCTGCATTGGAATTATCCTCAGAAGACAGTTGTACAGCAAGAAGGGGGCGGGAAGCTTCGAGAAAAGGTTGCAGGTGGAGTGTGTGATGACCGATCCTGTTTTAAGGTCTCCGCTGAATGGTTTGCACTAGTTTGCACGAAGGGGAAGTGTTGGGGGAGGGCTCCAGGTTTGGGAATGTGCAGAGTGTGCAGGCAGTTTAGGGGTGACATGGGAGGCTTGGATTTCAGTGGTGACTGAGGTGACTGGGATACAGGTGAGACAGGATTGTCCTACAGGTCAAAGCACTCAGCCATTTAAAAACCCAGGCAGGCTGCTCTTGTCTATACCTGGAGATCCTATTTTGTGTCTCCATGATGAAGGGTTTGATTTCTTTCCCAGCTGCTGTCAGAGCCTCTCATTTGGCCAATACAGTTAAAGTTTTAATCCAGTGAGGCAGGGTGAACCTCCCACATTTGTTACACTTGTGCAAACAAGGGCCCTCCACTCAAATGTCCCCAGTGTGCTCAGTCATTTGACCATCACGCGTGATCCATCTACCTCAGGCCTTTCAAGATAGAGTTTAAGCTGCCTCATGCCTTTGACAGCTTGATTTGTTACCATATTCTAAAAATTCATTTGTTTGGGTTCAATGCAGTTGAAACATGTGAGAGGCCTGGTATTTGGAATTTCACTTTTCACTCAGTTCTCCTGCTTTTGGTGTTTTTTATTGTGAACAGTGGGCTTGCCAAGTTTTAAAGACCAATATTTGTTGATGGCTCAGGTCCATCAGGAAGTCCATAACTAGGGCATGTTTTATTGAATGCGTGACATTACCTCTACAATCCTGGTGATGGATGCCAGGTTTCTCTGGACTTGAAAGAGGCGTGTAGGGGGAGCAGGTGCCTGACCTCCTTTCTTTGATGTTCCATTCTTGTAAATAATGAGCGGTTTGTCTTTGAACAAACTCAGCAGGTGAACAGGCTCTTTGCCTTGGGAGACTCGGATCTGGGAGGGGGGCGGGGGAATTAACAGAAATATAATAGAGAGTGCGATGAAAGAAGGTTGGATTTCTAAACGTGTTCTTACTTTTTCTTTTTGAAAACAAAACAAAAATTAAAAAGTCAAGAGCAGGAAGAATGATGATTAACAGAAAATATAGGTTTATGATAATCAAGCATGGTTTCCTCATTGACTTAAGAATCTTTTGTTACCCCAGACACAGAGTCTCTGAGTGGTTCCTAGTCGGGAGAACATTGCAATACTGCAGCATTGCCTGCTGTAACTCTGTCCATCCACGTCTCCAAAAGAGAAAATACAACCACAAAGTGCCGGTGTCTGTTAACTTATATGAAAATTCCTCTTCTTTCAATACCATCAACATTTTACAGACGTTTACGGAAGTATTAGATTCTCATGAGTTTTGGGTCTGCTTCAGAAGGTTAAGAGAAGTACATTCAAAGGCTTCAAAAATAAGATGACACAAAATCACACTTACAATTTCTATATCCCCATATTTATGAGATTTTAAAAAATCACACACACAGGAAAATTTCTATCCAAGTATTAAAAACTGGCAAAACTGAACATACTTTCCACTTTTTAACTTACCTATATAAATGACAATAGTAGATGTGTTCAATGCAAGCAACTTATTTTTTATATAATACAAAGACTTTTCAGGATGAAGAAATAAATGGTAAATTATTTGCCTGACAACACCAAATATTGGATTAGAATTTCCTATTTTTCACATAAACTATTGATGCATTTTTTTTTTCCTTACATAAAGAGTTCAAATTTTGTGTCAGTCCCCTGTTTTTTTCATTTGTTTTGGCCTATGCTAAAATCAAGCTGTCTCACCTACCCTGTCTTTTTCTAGAAACCAGGTGAATGGGTAAGCCAATAGGGAGGCCTAGGGAGCATTGAGAATAACTGACTTCATAAGACTAGTAGGCATTCAAATAAATGAGCAGTAAATTATGGAAATTTTTCTTCAGTCACAGGCCCAGAGCTTGGGGTGGAGGTAGGAGGGAATACCCACTTACAAGGGTCTTCAAACTTTTTAAACAGGGGGCCAGTTCACTGTCTGTCAGACTGTTGGAGGGCCAGACTATAGTTTAAAAAAAAAACTATGAACAAATTCCTATGCACACTGCACATATCATATTTTGAAGTAAAAGAACAAAACGGGCAAAAACACCCAGCGGGCCGGATAATGTCCTTGGAGGGCCGCATATGGCCCGCGGGCTATAGTTTGAGGACCCCTGGTAGTATTTCACATAACACTGAGAAAACTTCAACTGCCAACATAAGAGAAATGGGGCCACTGACTAAGGCCCATCCCCTAATATGAAAGGAGAATAAGACAGAAAAAAAGGTAGATTAAACAATTTTCAATATTGTTAATATACTCTAGAAAGGAATGTTTAAAACAGCAATACAGCACTTTGGTTTTGTGTGCAGTGTTATAAACTACTGCCACCTGGTGATTAAACTAAAAATTACCATTTTGTTGTCAGGATTCGACTGGTTAAAACAATTCTTGGAAATTCATTAATTGGGTAAATCAAATTATTCTACTCTGAAATATGGAACAGGTAAGGCACAATGCATATATTCAAAGTTTTTGAATAATTTGGTAAGAAATACTTTAAGGATTAACTTAATGGCAAAGTTGAGTGCATTTAAAGAAGTCAATCAACTTGTTAATTTGTTAATTAACAATTAATTAGCAAGTTAATTTGTTTAAAAAAGTTAATATGCATCTTTACATTTAGATCTAACTTGCTTTATGTATCTATTAACAAGTACCAAGATGGCAAGGAAATCAGCTAGAAAATCAAATTCAGCCTCACCTTAGATTTTACGTTCTAAAGTGCCTGACTTACCTCTCTAATTATCACATTTGAAGGGGCAATTAAACAATTATAAAGATTTAACAAAATAAAAAATGTATTTGCCACATAAACCCTTAGCTCACTTGACATCAGGAATGAGGAAATTAGACACAATTGTGCAAAGAGAATCTTAATGCTGCTGTATTAGAAACGTCACTACGCTGGCCAAATAAGCACCTGCTTTCAGTCTGAATGCTGATCTGGAAGGTACTGTTCCCAACAGATGGGAGCAGACACCTTCTCAAAAACTGGCCAGAGAAAACAGACATGTGGAGACAGCTCCAGTGTGCAGCAGCTCCAGCTAGGAACGGGGGCGAGGGGGAAGAGTGCGCGAGCGCTATCTAGTGCTAGTGTAGGGACAAGGAACAAGCAGTAGACAGACACACTGGAGCACTCTAGAGGGAAACAGGTCTCTTTGAAGTATGTATTTCAGTTACACAATAAGGAATTAAATAAGAAAGACCAAGAGTTTCCTGTGGTTACTAATAAGGATCTTGAAATAAGCAGCAGATACTCCACCATACATATAAGAAGAGGAGCAGCTGAACTTCAGAAAAGAAGACAGATGGTTGAACCAGGCTGGAAATAGTCCCTTAGACACAGTGAGGAGATCTAGAACTAGACATTGGTATTGTATGATATTCAAACTTTTATAAAAAATCAATCAATCAATACATTAGCCCTTTAGGTCCCCTTTTCTCTATCTCAATTGTGTGTTTGCACTCTCTCTCTCTCTCTCTCTATATATATATATATAATTATATTTATATAAATTTGACTTATTTCTATTTATATGGAATTGTCATTTTGCATTTAGATTCAATCATCTCAAGTTATTTTTTTTATTTTCAGAAATACCCAAATAAAAATACATCTCTCTCCTCTGTTCTTTCCTCTTCTCTCCTCCCTTCTCCTCTCATTTTTTTCTTCATGCTTTCCCTTTCTCTTTTCCCTTCCCTCCTCTACTTTCCCATCTTTTTTTACTTCCCTTTCCTCCCCATCTTTTTTCTCTCTTCATTCTCATTTCTGTCTTTCTTCCTTTCCTTCCCTTCCCCCCTCACTTGTGGGTGTTGGACTTTGTTTCAGTAAAGATTCTCGTATCTAAAAAGAAAAAATAAGGATCCATGCTCTGTTATCAAGGTTTATTTCAGTTTGCCTGTGCAAAGTGTAACTTAGGCAATTTTATGATTTGAGAGTATAAGATACTCTACTTTTTTAACTTGTTAATTAAAATTATTAATCTGTGCTTGTTCTATACTGTCCTATTTATTTCCTATTGCTGCCGTAACACATTACCATGATCGTATTTATTTTTATTTATTTGTTTTTCAGAAATGCAGTCTCATTAGGTTGCCCAGGCTAGCCTCAAACTGCTGGGCTCAAGCAATCCTTTGCCTCAGCCTCATGAGTAGCTGGGACTACAGGGGTTGTGCCACAGCACCTGGCTCAAATTACCATGATTTTAGTGGCTTGAAATAGCACAAATTTATTATCTTATAGTTCTGGAAGTCAAAAGTCTGAAGTAAGTACTCGGCTAATTTAGTCACTGGGCTGAAACCTGAGATAACAATTTAGTCACTATGCTAAAATCAAGCTATCACAGGGCTATATTCCTTTGTAGCAGCAGATCCAGGGCTGAATCCATTTCCTTGCCTTTTGTAGCTTCTTTCGTTGGGGTGCCCTCTCACCTTCAAAGCTAGCAACTTAGTATTTCTCAGGCTGCATCCCTCTGACTACCTGCTTCCCTGTTTTACTTATAAGGACCTTGGTGGTTACACTGGGCCCACCCAGTAATCCCAGATAACCTCCTACTTCAAGATCTGCTAGTGAGCAATTTAACTCCATCTCCAACCTTAACTCTCCTTTGCCTTGTAACATACTTGTACATTCTGAGGACTGGGATGTGAACATCTTGGGAATATTATTCTGCCTACCACATCTGTTTAACAACAGCTGGAAGTAATAACACAGGTAGAACAGTTTTAATATCAAGTGACTATCACTGGCATACGGTGTGATTTTAATGAGAAGATTCTTTCGGGCTCTTAAATCTGTTAATCGTTTTTTGTTATTTTACTTTTGCTTTTATGTATTCCCTCTTTTCCAGAATCTGAGAGAACTAGCATGGCATGAGAGCTGGAATATTTGAATTCCAAAATGGAAAAAAGTTAACATCAAGAAAACATCAAATTCTTATCTCAATTTGGGAGGGGAGCTGTAGCTAGAAATGAAACTTGCAAGACTTTAACTTGTGTGAGTTATGGGGGTAAAAATATCCCAACCTGAACAGCCTGTCCTCCAAGGGACCGATCTAACTGAACAGTCAGGAACGCAGATGTGGTCAGCTCATCCCTTGTGGCATTTGCTCCTTGCCTAGAGGAATCAAAGTAAAATAAATTAGCTTGTTTTCAAGTTTTAAGATCTTCTCATGTAAGCATTGCAAGTAGAGACTAAAGCTATTATGAAAGATTAAGAAGAAACTGTTTTAACATGATGTGAGCTTTCAAAGCTATTTTTTTCACAGTGCTAACATTGAGTCATGAATGGTCCTGTGTATTGTCTAGAAATATATGTGGTAGGCATTTTTATCTCCATTTTGAAGACACTGGGCTTTTGTTGCTTATATAAGTTAGCTAACTAATCAAGTCCATCTGATTCCAAATTGGAGCTGTCTATTTTTGGCAAACCATCTTTATACTGAAAATAATCCATCTGAGTATGAGAATATGAGCCAAAACTATTAGGTTGGATATTAGAGGCATTTTATGTTTCTATGAATATTTGTGAGCATAGAACCAAATGTCTGGAACCCAGAAAAATCAAGAAAATCATCATCAGAAGTAGGCAGTGGAGAAGCCCTATCTTATTCTAGCAATTCTATAAGGAATCATTAGCAAAGCTGTACAAGAGGCTAATCTCCCAGCACCCAGTTAAGGTCAATAAGATCAATTGTAAAAAACAAACAAGCAAAAAGAATGGACACTTATAAGAAAATTTAAAAAAAAGTTTTCTCTAATAAAGGAATTCATAAAAAATGTAGTATTTTAATGTTAATACCCTAAATTTTCCATGAGCCTATAATGCTAATAAACACCTCTGTGAGCCACCCAGAGCACTAGCTGCGGGTGACGATGCACAGCAGGTTCTGTTATCCTGCACTACTTCTTGGTCACATCTGTGGTTTCCTGACTTCTCACTTCTGGCGGTTGTTAAAAATGGCTGCTTTCCATTTTGCTTTCATTCTGGAGGAAAAAAAATTCAACCACCTACAAGATAATAGCCTCCAACTTTTGTCTTCATTTTGCTCTTTTTTTCTTGGAGTAGTTAAACCAGCAAACCTAAAAAACATCACCAAACTTTGCCTTCTGATACTCTTAACATATACTTGACTATTCATCTGGAACCTTCCTTCCTGTTTCTGTCAGAGTGCCATGCTCCCATCCACGCAGATTCAAACTAATATGCTTTATGGATCTATGACCCACAAGGTCAAGTATTCTATAACCATCAAGCATAATATAGTCAATCTTTGTTTCTAATTTTGAGATCCTGTGCTTAGGAAAAAAAAAAAAAGAGAAAAGCAATCTACTTTGACATGATTTCTGCTTTATAAACCTGTGGCACTTGTTGCTCATTAAATATGAATGCTGCATAAAAATGAAATTTACTGCTTCAAGAGAGTCATGATTGTCATTTGTTCAATACCAATTACCTGACATTTTAGAGAAAAGATCACTGCTGAAATTATTTTTCTCCTATCATTTCAGCATATAAGTGGTTTCAGAGCTAAAAAAGACATGTTTGTATATTCAAAAGTCGATTTAATTCTAGTCTTTCACCTTCAACTCTGCTTCTTGGACTTAATTTATTGACATCCCTGTATCTAGATTATCACATAAACTGGAAAGTTGTTTTATTTGAAAGCCACTCCTCAAGAGAACTGCTTATTTTCTAAATGCTTTTTTACTGTCTTTATGGAAGCTTTTGAAGTTCCACAAACTGTATAACATTAACAAAATTACATAGTTATCATCTATGATTTTAAATGGTAAAACCCCACAAAAGGGCTCTCGAGTACCTAACTTACATCCTTGATATCTCAAAAACGTATACATTTTCATCATAGAAAAGTTGAACACTTCAAGTTAAATAAAGAAAACTAAATGACCATCCTCTCCAGTCTCATTGCAAAGATAGTAGCTACTAACAATGTGGTGCATTGTCATTGTCTTCTTTTCCTCACTGAATTTTTTATAGTGTGGGCTAAACCTGTCTTTCTCCTGAATTCTTTATCCCAGTAAATAAAACACTACCCATTTATGTTCAGCCCAGAAACCCAGGCATCATCCTTGACTTTGTCATCTTCTCCATTCCCCATAATGAATCTTTCTGATGCTATCTCAACACACTGCAAATCCATCTCGTGCTTTCCTCCCTTGTTGACGGTGCCCTTACACTGAATTCAGCCACATTATCACTCAGCTGGATTACTGCAACACATTCCCAATGGAATCCAAGCCATTCTTTAGATGTCAATCAGAATAATTCCTCTAAAATAAAACCCATCATGTAACTCCTCTTTGCAAACTCTTTGAGTGGCCCCCAATGTGCTAAAAATAAAGCTCCCCCTCATCAGCATGGTTTATAAGGTCAGGTATAATTTTTGCTCCTTCTAAATTCTCTGGTTTTATCTTTTGTTCCTTAAATGAGCTCCAGCCATTCTTTATTACTTGTAGATTAGAATACACCTTTTCCTGCACTGCCTGGAACAACTTCCTTATTTGCTTACCTATCTAGCTCCACCTCTGCTTCCACTCAGATGTCACTTTTTCTATTAATAGTAGTCTATCTTAGTCTGTTTTTTGTTATTTGTAACAGAATAACTAAAATTGGGTAATTTATAAAGAAAAGGAATTTCTTTCTTAGCTTCATGAAGCCTGAGAAGCCCAAGGTCAAGGGATCACATCTGGTGAGGGCCTTCTTGCTGGTGGGGACTCTGCAGAGTTCTAAGGTGACACAGTGTGGTATCACCTGGTGAGGGGGCTGAGTGTGCTAGCTCAGGTCTCTCTTCCTTTTCTTATAAAGCCCCCAGTCCCATTCCCATCATAACCTATTATCGCATTAATCCATAAAAGGATCAATCCGTTCATGAGGGCTTTCATCTCATTTAAAGTCACCACCTCTCAATATTACCACACTGGGGATTAAGTTTCAACATGGATTTTGGAGGGGACAAATATTCAAACAATAGCAGAGCCCTTCACCAATAGCCTAGGAGTGAGGTGGGGGGTGTGTGTCTGTCTATAACTATTCAAAGAACATTCAGCTTGATGTTATCTTAAAATCCTTTATATTGCATTAAAAATGCCTATCATCTGCTTTTCTTTAAGAATATGCTCTTGAGGGTACAGGTTGTATATTTTTTCCCACTGTCGTATCTCCAGCAACTAGCACAATATCTGACACATACGGTTTTCAATAAACACTTCCAAATGACTTAAGAAATAGCTACATTTATTCATAAAATTTTTAAGCTGATTTAATACATTTTAGTTATATCTACATAAGTATTTATGCAGATTGTAAATTGTTAATTCCTCAAAACATTCTCTCGAATTGCTTGTATACCCATTTTTTGTTTCTTCTAAGTGCACAATTTTTTACACTCAAAGAGAATTAAGAGCAAGACAATGAAACAAAATCTGAAAGAAAAGCTGACTGGGAACAATTAATTTATACCTGTCAAGGCCTTATTTTGCACTAACACTTTTCTGAATTAAAATTTTAGAAAAGGAAGTTGCAAAATAAGGACATACCTACCCAGTATAGATACACTCAGGCCTTAGAGTTAAAGAGACCTACAGATCAAGATTTGAAATGTTGCTTCACCAGTTATAACACTTGTGACTTTGGGTTAAAATACTTAACCTGTCTAATCTCCCTTCCCTTTTTTTTTTGGAAGATAGATAATATATAGAAACATCTAGTACTTTATTGGCAAAAACATGCTGCTTAAAAAAATGGTTGCTTTTGAGATGGCATCTTAACCACAGAGCTAAATAGCTAAATACATTCATCTTGGATAGGATATGGAGTGATTGTGGGGTCAGAAATGTCCCTGGGAGCAGTGGTTCACATTAATGCAATGGTGTA
>VBSM01002217.1:36005853-36024884 GCA_008086735.1 Cheirogaleus medius
GAGCCCTGCCTAAATATGTGTATATCCAATATGCCTATTAAAGGCTGCCATCACCATGTGAGGCTCAGGTAAAGATCCTGCCCTGGCCTTATAACTTCCGCCCACATTTCTCAGCTTTAAGATCTTTTTTGAGAATTATTTTCTTTTTTTCAGTCTTCATAACAATATTCTATCTTACTTGATTCACTTAATAAAAAGAGAATTTTACCTTATATGATTTGTTGCAGAATCTCTATCCCTTGAAATAGCCCATGATGGTGTAGACCCTTAAATTACTTCGTTGGACATCTGGTTATTTCCTTCTTGAGTAGGGTGTCAGTATTGACTCTACGTAAATCTAAACTTCAGTTAACTCAAATCATTATGCAAAACCATGTAAGATATGCATACAGTGGCATATTTTCTCCATTATTGTGATGTAATGTAAGCAAAGAATAAGGATGCATCAATTTGAGGTCTCTAGGGTATGCAATAGAATCACAAATCATATCCCCTAAAGGGTTTGCCTCATTGCATCTTTGCAGCTTCAGGAAGGATGGGCTCTGTGAATTTTACAAAAAGAAGACATAGCATCCAGCACTTGACACTGGAGTGTTACCCTTAATATAAGATGAAATATTCAACTACAAATCCACTAAGAGAACATTACTGTTTAGAATAGTAAAATTTTTTTCCTAGATTCGATAGGATGATTTTTATGTAACTCTTCCTGCTTGTAGACAGCAGCTACAAACATAATCAAAATCATGTCAAAGAGAAATATTATGTGCATGCTATACAAATCTCTCTGGGGTAACTATAGGATTATTTTGCCCCATACTGCATGGAATTTAATACTTTGGAGTAAAATCTGGCCCCTGTGGAATGTGAGAACTTTGCTAGAGGTAAACTTACCAAGTGTAGATAATCTGTCCTCTGGCATAAGTGTAGAGTATAATGTAGCAGTCACCACCATAGAATTCACCATATGAGTCCTGGTCAACTGGGATCCTACCATTGCTTTCTACACGCCAAATCTGAAAGAAATGAAATATACATACTAAACTAAAATTTTCTTGATCTAATAATACTTTTTCATAATCTTTAAATAATTTTTGGCTCAAATTTAACATTGAACAACTTTTAAATTATTTTTAACTAGATTACAAATTAAGCAAAGGAAAGAAATTTTTATCAATTTGACAATCTGTTGACTTTTTAAGTGTTTTTATATATCATTTGCTTTCTCTATAGTATTTATTATAGCTCAGTTCTGAGCCTGTTGATTAATAACTATCTATGGTTTGATACATCAGTGAAAATAACCAAACACTCTAGTGGAATAAAAAAGCTGCAATATTTAGCTCAGAAATATATCTCAACTTTATAGAAAAATGTTTTTATCAGTTATGAAATATTTTTTTTCTTTTTCCTTGTGCTTTAATACATGAGATTATTATTTTCCCAGGTGAGAGTTGATAGACTGTGACCAAATAATAAAGATGCTGCAATGGAATGAATGTTTGAGTTTACCCAAGATTCATATTGAAATCCTAACCCCTAATGCAATGGTATTAGGTAGTAGGGACTTTGGAAGGTAACAAGGTCATGAGGGTAGAATCCTCATGATGGGATTAGTGCCCTGATAACCAGAGACCTCTCAAGCTCCTTTTTCACCATGTGAGGGCACAGTAAAAAGACAGCTGTCTATGAACCAAGAAGTGAACTGCCACCAAGCACAGAACCCATCAAAACCTTGATCTTGGATTTGCTAGCCTCCAGAAGTGTAAGAAATAAATGTTTGTTGTTTAAGCCCCTCATCTATGGTATTTCTGTCATAGCAGCCTGAACAGGCTAAGGTAGGTGCCAATAGCATGACTTTTATTCTCAAAAGGTGCCATCCAGGCATAAGATCGAAAAGATACAACAAAGGATAAAAGCAGACAGAAAGAACCACAATTATCCCACCTCATCATCTTCATTACAGATTAAAGACTCTCCAAGTTGGAGAGAGGAGAGTTGTAGATGAAATAGGAGAGCAACAAATGAGTGAGAGGCTGCTAAGCACTGTGTGTGCACACTTGTGCACACACACACACCTCCTCCTCCATGGGTCCTGGGGAGGGGGTGGGGCAAATACTTCGCTTTGAAGTCTTTGAGGAGCCCCTGGAGAGCAGCAATGTAGTACTGTCAGAGAGATGCCTTCCTACGCTATCCCAATGAGCAGAGGAGAAATGGCAGCATGGCCTCATTATACCCAAGAGCCTAGAGAGAGCCCCCAAATTTCAGCAGCCCTAAGATGGCACAGGAGAACTTCTCAGAGATGCTGTGGTCTGAGATGGAAATTGCAGCTGGGAACAGAGCCAGTGCTGGGAGCCAAGCCTGCCATGAGAGCCCTCTGGCTGTGTTGCCTGTGCTGAGCTCCAGAAAGGATGTCTGAGCAGAAGCCAGACCCACACCCAGAAGTTTATACCCCCTCCCACCACAGCCATGAGGGACATTTGTGACCTTCTCCCCTGGCATTTCCCACTCCCCAACCTCTGTACACATTAGAATCACACTCATGTCTGAAAAGATGAAAAATTATTTCCCAAATTTCTTGACCATATACTTTGGTCTAAGCATTGTGCTAAGACCTAAGACTATAGAGATAAAATATTTAATTCCTGTCCTTAAGGGACTGATGAGAGAAACCTGTAAATAAAGGAACAATTCTGTGGCACTTATATGGTAAATTCTGTGAAAAATATCACTATGGGTTGAGCACAAAGAAAGGTCATTTCAGCTCTGAGGAAAGCCTTCTCAGAACAGGTGTGGCTTGTGATTTAACTGAGTTGCCAAGGAGTGTGGGAACATTAGCCAGATTGCAGAGGGGAGGAGTCATGAAACTGAGAGGAGGGCAAGGGTCAAATCACGGAAGGCCTTGAAGGCCCAGGTGAAGATGGATGTTTTCAAGAAAGCTGTGGGAGCCATCAAAATATTTTAAAATGGAGAATGACATCATCCAGTTCTCATTAAGTTAGACAATTCAAGAGTAGATTGAGTATGACTTAGGGAGAATGATTATGGGATTTTTTTTTTTTTTAGCAATTTTGGCCTAAAATGGAATAATCAACAAACTCAATTCCAATGCTCTAAAAATATCTGTTTTTTAGCACATACTCATGACCAATTTGCTTTCATGAATTCCCCCGATGTGTGGGGGAAGGAAAAACTGACAGTGGATGGTGCAGCTGGAGCAGCACATCCTTAATGGACAATCCCAAAACATGGACTTTTCCAGAGAAAGAACAATTCTCCACCTGGTAACAAAATGGCTGGGTTCCACATTGATCTTCCACAAATGTAACTTTCTGGGCTTTCAACATAGACATTTGTAAATGGGGATGAAGGTCAGATAATACCTCTTCCAGCTTTAAATTCTGTGTTGGTAGATAGTCTTGCACCACCTTTATTATTGAGCAAAATTCACATTTGAAAATGTTTGCATTTTAATATTTGCATGAATGTTGCATAAAATGTTTGCATATTAATATTCCTGAAGTTATATTAATATTTCTACATAAACTGGCTTGAATGGGCTTGATAAAAACAAACAAAAACAGGTAAATACCTCCACTTCGCCAGAACCGTCATCCACCATATTGTGCTGCGCCGCCATCTGTGGAGAACTATGTAATTTTGAAGCATCAAATGGAATTTGTTTTATTTGAGCCACTTTCTCTGTGATGTAGACCTTTCCGAAGCCATCACTTTGATCTTTATCTTTCCAGTCCTTAAAGAACTGTTTGAAGATTGGTGTTTCACCTCCTTCTGGAAGAACTTGAATCTGAAATTTAAAATAACGATAATAATAAACAGAAAAATAAAGAGATTGAGGGAAAAATATGAATCTAGTAGCGGAGGAAGTACCAAAGAAATGAAAAGATTATCCTGGTTTTTGTGATTACAGATGTAAAACTTAGAAGCCTATGAAGCTTCAATAACACAACCATGTTTTTCCTCAAAGGTAAAGTAATTGCCACTGAATTTGAATGTTTGAAATAAAAATAAAGTTCTTTCATATGTTATCACTGCAGTCAAATAAATTTGTCTTTCTACATACATTAGGTTCACAAGGGATGTATGACGCAGAAGAAATTACCTTATTGTGTCAGGACATAAAAATGAAGAGAGTAGATGAGGCTGAGAGACTCAGAAAGGAAAAGAGTAATTAGCCAAGTTAGCTAAGTTGATCTTGATGAAGATAAATATTATCTGGGTCTGCACAACTTGCTCTAAGGCATAAACGATAAGTGCTCTTAGTTAATTCAACTGTAGTTTATTATCCTGAATTAAAGACTGTAGAGGAAGTGAATGGCTGGGTGGCCCTGTGGAAGGACTGATCTCCAGTTTCTGCAAAATTCTATCCTCCACACAGGTAAAGTACCAGGGACATAGGACAGAAGATTGCACACACTCAAGTCGAGAATGACTTCATATATGTAACATACATTACTGTAAACCTTTTTTTTTTCATGAGTTTTGTGGAGACGTCACAAGCTCCTGTGCTTTAAAGTTTTTTCTAGCCATTTCATTTTCACACATACTTTAGTACTGGTGGGATAATTCATTTGCTGTAGGAATTCTTCAGCTGTTTTCATTGCAGCCTTCCTCTCCTGGGGATTAGCATTTTTACCTGAAATAAAAGGTAAATTAAAAAGACAGAACTTCAGAGAGGGAAGACATTATATGATTAAGGAATACTTGTGCACAAAAATAAACATAATTATAACTTAATGTAAATTAAAGTCATGAAAGAATAGCAAAAATTTCTTAGCATATTAAATATATTTAGCAATGCAATAATGAACACTATTTATAAAAAATTTTTTTTTATATTTCCTGAGTGCTTTTTTAAACTCAATAATTACTGGTATTCAACCCCTCACTGCTAACTTTGACTGGCTAAAAAAAAAATAAAAAAAAATAATTCCTGGTAAATGTTGCTGGTAGGAGGAAAATGACTGCATATTATGGGACACATTTAAAGATCAGTTCTTAAAAGTTAGGCTTTTTAAAAAAAAAATTGGAAGAAATATTTTCTTTACTCTTCTGAGGAAATATCTACAAATCTGAAATGCAGCAATAATGTCAATGGCATTATTTTACCTTTCCATACGAAAATTTGTTTTGCAGCACCGTGGTCCAAAATAAAGCATTCTTCAGAAAGCAGCATTGCCATGGAGAAGGGGTTTTCTTCTGCCACCACAGTCACTCTCATGGAGCCACTTGCATCTGAAACCTAACAGAAAAACTGGGAGCTCCATGGTTTCGTTTTGGGATGATAAAGATGTTCTAAAATTAGATTATGATGATGATTGCATAATTCTTTAAATGTAATAAAACCTTACACTATGCCCTTTAAATGTGTAAACTTTATGGTATGTGAATTATACCTCAATAAAGCTGTTTCAACAAATTAAAAAAGTCCACAAACCCAAAATTACATCTCAAAAAGTGTTTTTAAGTCCTTTGGAGTAGAAGAACTATGAATAAAAAGTTAAGTTTTAGCACTGTGCCTAAAACATCAGAAGATAACAGTGATAATAATAATGGCTAAGGTTTATTGAGAAGCTCATGTGTACTAAGTACCATGTGATGACATTTACATGATTATTTCTTTTAAATTTTAGAGAAATCTTTTCAAGTAAGTAATAATCTTACAGTCATTGTATACACATGAAAAGCTAAAGTTTAAACTTTCAGTCAACATTCCCTGAGTGTCTACTATATCCCAGGCACTGTGTAAAGGAAGGCACTGATATATTATAATTCATATGTAAAGATTTTGTCAACATAGATCCTGCAATTTAAGTATACTTTGTATAAATTATCAAAGTAAATTTCTTCTGTCACTTTTGGAAATGATGACAGAACTTTTTTTTTTTTTTAATTTGTAGGTTTTAGAAAATTGAAAGTGATAGTGTGCAGGTTAGAATTCACTGGTTTTCAGTTTCAGCTTGTAAACTACAATGTAATTACCTGAGCACTTGTTAAATATTCAGATTCCAGGGCCCTCCCTAGATCAGTGGTCGGATTTTGCAGCAACAGGGTGGAGTTTGAATTCTGTATTTTTAGAAAGCGCCGCAGGTGATCCTGCTTCCCAGTTTTGTTTGGCAACCCCAGATTATTTTCCAATGGATTTACTACTTTAGATGTGTGCAATACATCATAGTTCCACTAGAGGAAGCCATGATTCAGGATTAACATTTTCCCACTTAAAAATATTTTTTTAGTCTGTAATGCAGTCTAAGAAGGAGAATAGTTTTGATTGTTTTTGATTGATGATATAATATAATATAATATATAATATAAAAATGGTCAATATTTAGTAGAAATGGTAAACATATTTCCCTTCGCCATCTAGAAATAAAAGAATAAATTTCTCCACTATGAAAAGGAAGTTACGCTGCACAAGTTAGTAGCTTGATCTTCATTTAAAATCACAGAGTTTCTCAGCTAGAAAGACCCTTAAAGAGCTGCAAATATAATTTTTTCCTCTTACAGATAAGAAAGCTACAAAATTCTGCAAGGAGATTACGATCTGCTCCAAATCACATGCAAACAAAGTTGCCAGGGGAGGGAACACTTGAAGAATCCCATTTTAAAAGTCTCCTTAACTGGTATGTCTTGTGGATTTTGTTACCCTCACCAGCAATAAAATCATAAAATTTTATAGTTGGAAGGAACCTGAGTAATCATCTAATATAATCTCTTTTTGTTCAGGTAAGAAAACTAAGACCTAGAATGATTATGTCTTGCCCAAGGCCACATAGCCAGTCATTTGCCAGGGAGCTGACATAGCACTAGGTCTGCCAATGCTCAGGACAGGGCTGTTTTTATGCCATTTCCTTCTAGCTGTTTGATTTCATAGCTTTGCCCACCTGTAATAAAGAAAGCTTTCATTATGGCTAAATAGAATGTTTTAAATATGGTGAAGATTGTATAATCTGATCAAGATTATAAAAGAAATTATATAAGAAATTAATGTTTGAGGCTAGATGATTTAAAAAATTATAAGAAAAAGCTTACAAAATATTTTACTCTATAAAAGAAACATTTAATTGCGTACCATATATCAAAATATATTGCTGCAAACTAGTACAGCAACAATATATGATTTTATGTAAGTCATAGCAATAAATTCATTTATTGGTTGTTTTGAATAAAAATAACAAAAAGTAATAAAAAGAATAATTTTAATAAATATAAAAGGGCAAAGAACCGATTCTATCTACACATTTCTCTTGGAAGGCAATGAGGAGAGTTATCAACTGTAGCAAAGAGAGTCTCTCCAGAAACAGGCCTCCCTAACTCCATCCAGTCCAGCAGAAACAACAGAACTCATTAGCAGTGAACTCACCATGTAAAGTTTAGCCATTTTCCTGTTACTTATGTCTGCTACTATGTCGTCTTCATTGTCTTCATCCCGAATCTCTGGCTTTTTCCCTAAAGCCTGGAAAACGGTGAACAATGGATGAAATTGATAAAGACTTCTCATTAAAGGATGCAGAGTTTAAAAAATAGTAAACCATCTTACATTTATAAAGACATCGATTATAAAATATTTGCAATCAAAATTATCAGGTTCAAACATTTCTCATCAATTCATACAATGTAAGCCTTTTCCTATGGGTCAAATCAATCAATGGCATTAAGTAAACAAGCACTGAGTTTGCTGGTGATGTGAATTTCTAAGAAAGCAAAATCCCAAATTTGAAAGTCTAGGTGTCCATATTATTGAAAACTAGCAGGAACTAATTAAAATATGAGTTCAAAGTTCAGTTCTGCAGCAGAATTGCTTCCATGACCTCTGATTCTAGAAATGATCTATAAGTTTTATTAATTTATTATCATAAAGACTTGGATCAAAGTTACTATTTGAGGGTAAAACACTATTACCATTATTGACATATTATAGGATAGATAAAATGCAAGTTCATGCTTTGTTTCCTGCTGTACCCTTGGCACTTAGAACAGTGCTTCAGACGTAGTACATGCTCAATAAGTATTTGTCAAATGAATGAATAAATATATTTATATATTCTTTCCATATGTGAGGCAATCCAAAAGTTCAAGTAACATGTTTGGTAGAAAATACATTTGAATCTGCTCTTAATTTCTTTATGTTAAAATCACAACAAATATGTCTACAAGCACTTTAATTCTTTAAATTAATTGATACAAATAGCATAGAATGTTTAAGTCAGGAATAAAATATAAACTTACTCCAAATAATGTGATTTTTATTACATTATAGATATGAATTCATATAAATTTCATTGTAGAGATGAAATTTAGAAAAGGCAAAGAGGTGTTCATTTAGATCCAAAAGTATTTAATAGACGACGAATTCCTTGTGTAATGTGTTTTATACTCAGTAGTCCTTGTAATATATCGCATAAAAATATAAACTGCTAGATATTGCACAATAAAAATGTACATAAAACTTGCATAAGTACAAGTACGATCTCTAGTTTAGATATGCATCAGAGAATTTACCTCCTCTGGGAACACGCCCATCTTTTTGTTCACAGTGTGATCAATAAAATGTTTTAAATACTGTACATGCTAAATGATAGTAACATAGGTTTTCTTTTTTAAAAGTAAGATCAAGCCAAAAATTAACACACTTGCAACCAAAAGCTTTTTTTTAAATCTTTTTTTTTACATTTTTTAAAAGCATTTTTACTTTGATAGAAGTATATATAGCTTATAAGAGCTGTCAAAGGTCTCCTCATATACACTTTTCTAATCCTACTCCAATCAAGACAGTAGTTTGAAATAAACAGTTTGGGTTTAGGGCATATCTAATATTGGGAAATCTCCCAGCAGGCCAACTGAATTTGGGATTTGGGGCATGGTTTAACTTTTAATTTTCAGACAACAATTCCTATATTAGCCAGGTATCTTAATTGGCCTCTCAAAGGACTGTGGCATAATTGCAAATTGAACCCAAAGGACTTACTGAAAACAGGCTTAACTTCAGGGGTAGGGGAATGCTGTATATTGTCTAGTATCTCTAAGGGTCATTTTAAAATTCAGTTCAACAACTAAGCATTTATCAAATACCTCACTGGGATATATAAACCGGTTTCCAACCACCTTGCCCAAGCCTTAAGTACTTTACATCCTGCCTAGAAAAAGCAAAATAATTAAATATATTCACTCTATCAACTATGCCATACGTTTTGATCTTTGATGAAATAAACTGTAAATACAGCTTTTAGGATCATGCCTAAATTTAAAACATTTTCATTTTAGCATTTTCGCATTAGTCCACCTTTGTATGTGAAATAACATATATTTTGACAATTTAAAGAGGTAAGAAAACAGAGAAGCCTTATTTGAGGGTGTTCCATAAAAATTTCATCTATTGTTGTAGCCAAAATCTGTCACTCAAGCTTGAAATTCATCTTTCTTTCATTTATTTCCTTAAGTTTTCACTTAAAAGCATCACTGTCATCTAATATGCTACACACTGAACTTATTACCTACAAAACTAGCCATTCCCAATTCTCTATTTGTGTCAGTGTATTTCCATTCTCTACATAGACTTAAAATCATGTGGTCAGTTTTGAATACTTTCTTTCCTCCACTTTGAATCTCTTACCTACTTAGTCTTTAAATTCTATTTTTTACGATAATGGCGAGAGAGTCACTGACTCCTTTACTCAGACCTTAGTGAAGGCCCTCATCTCTCTTGTCATGGGTTATACCTACGCCTGTCAATTCCATCCTGCCTTCAGTTTCATCTCATCTTTTTATCCTAAAAATGATTCTGTTCACTGGCTGGAAGGCCCTTTATTTCACATTACTCCTGTGTTTTAAGAATATGACTCTAGATCAAGGAAGTCCTGCCATTTGCAACAACATGGATGAACCTATGGACATTATGTTAAGTGACATAAGCCAGACACAGAAAGACAGATACTGCCTGACTTCACTAATATGAGGAATCCAAAATAGTCCAACTCATAGAAACAGAGACTCCTAGAATGGTGGTTACCAGGGATTGGGGAGTAGGGAAATGGGGAAGTGCTGGTGAAAGGGTACAAACAAACTTCCAGTTATAAACTGAATGTGTTCTGGAGACTTAATGCACAGCATACTGGCTATAGCTGTTAATAACATGTTGTATACTAGAAATGTGCTAGGAGAGTAGATCTTAAGTATTCTCACCACACACACACACACAAACACAATGTGAGGTGATGAATGTTAGTAAGCTTGATTGTGGTAATCATTTCACAATTTAAACACATATCAAAATGTCACATTTACACCTTAAATATGTACAATTTTTATTTGTCAATCATACCTTAAAAAAAGCTGAACAAAATTTAAAAATAAAAAGTTGTATTTTATATCTGCACACACATCAGGGTAATTTGATAAAATGCAGATTCCCAACTGCCAGCTATTGTCAATAAATAGGTCTAGGGTGAGGCCCAGGAATCTGCAATCCAGATTATTCTGAATTGGATGCTTATGATACAGAACCAAAACGTCGCTAGATGTGATCTACCCTGCGTTATTTTTCAGCATACTCTACCTAGCACCGTTCTCTAATTAGAATGACATTCTCGGTGTTCCCTGTGGGAATTACACTTATTCCTTCCCGTGGGCTTCAACTAATGTTGGATGTAACTTCTATCTAGGTAGACTGGGTGTGGCAGAAGCAAAACTGAGCATTATTCTTTGGTTGGTTCAGCTAATTATAATTAATACAGCAATAGCACTTGTTGACAGCTACTGTGATACGGATACAAGGATGAAATGACATGTTTGGTCAGTAACTTAATAGAAATGTTTAGCAATGTAAGACACTACTCCGAGTATATTAAAGAAGTTGGACATTTGTGAAAATATAACTTCGTTCTCTGCCTAAATAGATCTTTTCTGCTGATCACGCTCTGCTGTCAATAGGAGTTCAATTCAAAATAAATCAGAAGAAATTTATACTAATTAGAGCAATTTACATTAAATTTATATTAAACAATTCTAGTTTCAGATTCACAATCCCCTAGCTTGAGAATTTCTAGGTTCTCATGACCTGTGTCAAGACTACCCTTGGTGGGTTTTTTGTCCCCTACACAACTCAGGGTGACTTTTTCTTTTAAAACTTAAGCAGACCAATGTGGAAATTAGTTTTTTAAGAAAGGACCAGGCACTTAAAAAAATTGCTGTATCCTCTTAATTCTTAGTTTTCACAGCATGTGCATCTGTTTTTATTTGTTTATTTATTTTTCACCTTTTAGCCAACTCCACCTAGTTTGGATATGAAATTCCAACATTTACCACTTGCTCATTTTCAAGATAGGTTTTCCTTCCTTTTGTATAAAAGTCAAGACATTTTTGGCCACTTCAGACTAAGTATTTCAAGTGCATCATAGGAAAAGGACAATAATATGTGACCTGGAAGATAATACACAACTCAGAGTTCCAGAGCACTTTCGATGAAAATGTTCCATGTTCCATGTTGGTGCCAAGTCCTAAAGTCTTTTAATGTCGAGGGTCTTATGTTCTTCCTGTGAGAACTCTGAGAGGTGGGCAGGATCAGTATCATGATTACGTCAGTTTGATAGATTAAGAAAAACAGGCTGAGAGAAGTTAGGAGTTTTGCTTTGATCCACAGCTCATAAATATTTAAGCCAAGATGTAAATCCCAGGCCTTCTAACTCCAACTTCAGTATTCTTTATATAGAAAATGAGGCATTCTATTCTTCTTACCTTAATCATTTTAGGGTGGATAGCTCTGCTTCTATTTTCACTATAAACAGAGTAAGCTCTCAGGTTCCAACAGAGAACATTTTAATTACTCAGTAATTTAATATCTAATCTCCTTTCCCTAACTGAAAAACAATCAGTAAGTTACAAGCATATGGAGCATAGAAATAAACTGTAAAGGTGAAGTGCATCCTTCCTGTTATAGCGTATTTACTTGCTGCAAGCATTGTATGCCTTAGGTGAGACAAATATTTGGTAATAGGGAAGATCCGCAGAGATATAAAAGGGCAGGCAATTCCTAGGAAAGCTGTGGTCTCATTTAGCCAGCTCCACCTAACCTGGATGTGAGAGTCCAACATTTACTCTGCTGCTGTCTCTCAGGCTTCCCTGACTCTAAAATAGCTTTATCCTTTTACTGATAAAATAAAATAAAGGGTAATTTAGTATATTAAATAGCGGCTAAAAGTTTTTTAGGAAAGAGAAAGAAAGCATGTGAAACACATGTTCAAATAAAAGGACGAATTGCATTGGGTGTCTGCAAGAGGTTCGGTTAGTTAATCATCTAGAGCAGTGCTATCCCGTAGAATTTTCTGCAGTGATAAAATATTCTATATCTGCTGTCCAACACAGTTGTCATTAGCCAGCTGTAGCTATCGAGCGCCTGCAATGTTGACTAGTGTGACTGAATAACTGAATTTTATGTTTTCTTTAATCTAAATTAATTTAAATAGTCACATATGTCTTAAGGATGCCAAATGGACAGTGCAGCTCTCCAGGACTCAGGGAATGCTGTGGCTTTGGGGAACTTATCGTGATGCAGGACTGATTTTCAGGACTACTGTAACATCAACATATCAGAGGTTTGATTTAGAGGGTCCAACTCACAAGAAAGTTAACTCGTAAGTTGCTATAATGTAGAAAGTTAACTTACACATCACTGTAACACGGAAAGCCAATTCACAAGTTATTAAAATACATAAGCTAGAATTCCCTCTTATTAAACTACAGCAATTGTTTTCACTGGCTACATATTAGAACTATCTGGGCAGATATAAAAAAGAATGCCAAAGTCTGAATCCAGTCTCTAGAGATTCTGATTTATTCATTCTGATTGAAGCCCAAGCATTGTATATTTTACAAGCCCTCTGGGCCTGGTCTGGTGATATGATTCAAGCACTCAGCTAGCCTGGTTCATCCACCTCAGCCATCAGGACAGGTCTGCCAAGCATTTCTGAGGTTCACATTAGCTTCCCAGGGTATATTTCCCCTGGGCAAATTATCAGGGCATGCTGGTCTGGAAGCCCCTGGGACAAACCTCAGGTAAAGATTTTAGGCCATCTGCTTTTTCTGGGGATCACCAATTTTTTTTTCCATAAGACCTCATACCCACTTTGGACATTTATATCTGATCAGTTCTTGAATGGACACTGCCAACGTTTGCCTCTGGGTTTCCTAATTTCTGTGCATCCTTGTGTCTTTGATACATCTCTTCATTTGGCAGGATCAGGCAGCCTGACTTGGATGGAGTCTAAAAGGCTCTACAATTTTGTTTCCACATTTAAAATGATATAATTTTTATCACTCAATTATTATGACGATTAAGTGAAATAATATAGGTGAAGTGATTGTTACTATTACCAACACACAGTTGCAACGCAACAAATGTTAGATCCTGCACCCTGGTCAAAGCATTATTCTCCCTCTTTTGTATGACCCTGCATATGTCTGCTCTAATTCTTTGCATAGTGATTTTACTGTTGGAGTTCTTGCCACTCACCTCCTCCTGGACTTACACTTTCTTGGTATTTGTTCATGTCTTGATTTAATGATTTTATTAAGCAGTCTATGTGTCTTTATAGTGTACCCTTGTCAACATCTTATATTTTAGATTTATAACTGTTAGATTAATAGTTAGATTTATAACTACAAATTGAATATATCCCTCTCCAAGCAACACCTAAAGAATAGCCTTCTATGCAATCAGCAAGAAAATAGCTGATAATGCTAAGAAGAAGGACTAGGGCAGAATAGAATTTCCCTTCCTTGAAGTTTCTCCACAGTTATGGTGTGTATGAATTAGCAGAAGGGTTTGACATTACTATTCCAACAATATTGGACCATTTGAAACAAATTAGCAAGGTAAAGAGACTGGATAGATGGATACCATATGAAAGCATCGGAAGATAAATCATCTCAAAGCTTGCCTTTCTTTGCTGTCATGACATAAAGGCAAATAATTTCTATACCATATTGTTATGTGTGATGAAAAATGGATTCTTTTCAACAATTGCAAGCATTCAGCATAATGGTTGGGTAAAGATGAAGCACTGAAACACAGTCCAAAACCGAATATTCATCCAAAGAAGCTAATTCATGCGTAGCTTGAGATCTATTTGCTTCCACCACAGCTTTCAGCTCATCATTATCCACCTTGGCCTCAGGTCACCCACATGGCTCATTTTCAAGATTAAAATCACCATAACAGAACTTCTCAAACTATCAATGTACTGTGCATTTATTAGCCACATCCTTCCTAATCACTTTGTTGATATTTCAAGCTATCTGCACAGCAATGGTTCCACGACAGAATCATATTTGAAAATAACACAAATTTTTGACTTATCCATGGTTTCACAAAAATTACTCTAAAAAAAATCTGAAAGATAATCACAAGTCAAACCATGCATTTGAAAGAATGAGGATGTAGCTTCACAATACCAACAAAAAGAAAAGACGAGAAGTATCAAAGTGAAATATCAGATATATCAACTGTCAAACTTTATTACTTAAGGAAATCAGACATTCTATACTTAATAACCTAATAATACAAGGAATAATAAATGTATCCACTTCACAGAAGTATCATAAGAATTGCATTAGCTCATCCTATAAAGCCCATAGAAGAGTGTGAGTCGTATATGATCATATGGCACATACTGAATATTTGTCTTGGTGGTAGCAGTGGCAATCTCCTTTGCAGCAAATAAAATCTATTTCTTAGATTATGTAATTCCTATGTTAATATTAAGAAGCACTTGTATGATATCAAGAATAATTTAACAAAAAGATTAAGCACTGAACAGAAAATTCAGCCTACCAGTGAGCCATTTGCCTTTACTTTTGTAGAACACAAGATGAGAGAAATTATGTCATCACCTAGCAATGGACAATGAATATCACAATTCAATTGTAGCACATTTGCTGCTTGCTTTAAAACAGTTTTTAATCAACATATTTGTCTTGTCCACATGAACTTTATCAGATACTAAAATTTATTTTCAATAGTGGCTTGCTTTTTAGTTTATTACAATAAAGCATTAATATCTAATTTCTCAGTTACACATGGTATAGGATTTCATTTACCAATATATTTGATGGATTCTGTTTGTTTGTATACAGATATTAATATATTTTGTTTTTAGCAGTGTGTTAGTACCTTTTTCATGATTAGAATATTATGGGATATCCCAAACTGAGAATTTCCTATTGGTTTCCGCTGGGCAGTATACTGTATTTACATGAACAAACCATGCTTTCCTTATAAAGTCACTTTAAAATTCCTTTTATAAATACATATTTATATTTTTAAAAATAATGTAGCTGTAAAGTTGTAATGAATTAGATACCTTTGCAAACATAATAGCAATTCTAATAACAATAACACTGATTTGCATGAGTACTTTCAATATAACCCAATTCCAATACACTGTGATTCTTGGCTCTGGAAAAATAGTATTTAGAAGCACAATCTAGATGGCCTCTGTTTTAGGAGTTCTTTCCAATATATGAACATATTTCCTCATGATAGTAAACAAATAATATTAATAATTATAAAATAAATACTAAGGGAATGTGAGTTGCTGAATCATGAAGATTTAACCTTTTAATATCTGGGCATGGCTAATTCTTAGCACAAGATGTAAGAGGAAACTAATATAAAGTTAATATTATTTATTATTATATTCTTAAAAATTTAATTTACAAAATGTATGCAAGGAACTGTGACTCATTGAATCAGAGATCTGTTCCTTTGATATCTGAGTTTGGCTAATTCTTAGCCCAAGGAATAAGAAGAAATTGACCTAAAATTACTGAACGAAATAGAGTCTTTTACGGTTAGTTTTTTATTTTATGCTATCACTGTTTTTTTTTTTTTGAGACAGAATCTCACTCTGTTGACCAGGCTAGAGTGAGTGCCGTGGCGTCTGCCTAGCTCACAGCAACCTCAAACTCCTGGGCTCGAGCAATCCTTCTGCTTTAGCCTCCCGAGTAGCTGGGACTACAGGCATGCACCACCATGCCCGGCTAATTTTTTCTATATATTTTTAGTTGGCCAATTAATTTATTTCTATTTTTAGTAGAGGCAGGGTCTCACTCTTGCTCAGGCTGGTTTCGAACTCCTGACCTTGAGCGATCCGCCCACCTTGGCCTCCCAGAGTGCTAGGATTACAGGCGTGAGCCACTGCGCCCAGCCTTATCACTGTTATTATAATAATAAGAGCACTTAAACAAAAGAGAGAAAATTTGCTAGTCTAGTTTAATATTTATATTAGTTTATCAATTCAAATATACACTTTGTGAGGCAAAGATCCATCGCTCTCCCCTGTACCGCTCATTAAGTCCATTTATCTGACTTGGAACTACATTTTCCTATTTACATTTTCTATCAAAGTTCCCTCACTTCAGCTGCAAGCTAAAGGGAAAATTACCTCATTCAGAAATTATTGCCAAGTGGTATTAATTTGGACTGATTATATAAAAGTGTAAGTGGTATCTTATCTGTAAGGTCACAAGTCTTCATTTTGAACTTTGGTTTGACAAAGAGGAAGATTATTTGAAATATTATCACTTTATTGCAGCATATGGTTAACTATGCTGTTGCTATATGCATTTCTTATCTTAAGTCTTTATAATATTTCAACTTTCCCCCACTGAATAAATTGATGAGGAACAAATAGGTGTCTGAATTAAATACCAAAAATCCAAATAACAAATTCATTAAATTAAATGACAACAAATGAATGATACCTTGACAGTGCCTGGCAAATAGTAAGCCATCAATAAATGGTAGACATAAATAGCTATAGAAACTATAGTATTCTAGAAAGCACCAATTCAATCTTGTGGCATGCACTACTTTGGATTTCAGGTGTGTACTAAGTATCATCGCCATAAAGCAAGATGGAGAAAATGATTTAATTACAATGCAACAGAGGGAAGAAAGAGAAAGATTGCTATTTGCTGGTATCTCTGATACTTCATCTCTCCTCTACATGCAATGTAGCCTCAGGATTAATCTAGACACAGTGAAAATATTTTGGATTCCTTTAACTTAAAAATCATTGAATAGTAAACCCGTAAATGCATCTCCTCTTGGCTCCATATGGCTCTCAGAATAATGTTATTTCAATTAGACAACAAATTCTTATGAGCGTCTCTTAAGCTACATGTAAAAGGGATTCCAAAATACTTAAGACATTGATCAATTTCCTAAGAACTTACGAAAGGTCTCAGGCAAACACACAAAGAGGAGTGTACTTCTCTGACAAAACTTTTTCTGTTGTCTCAGTCTTAAAGTGCTTACTGTGTCTATTGACCAAATTGATAACCTCAGACAACTCAAATTTCCATCTTTACAAAGTAGAGAGTTTTGACTAACAATAAGATAAATGAGAGGACGACGGAAAATTGTTTAACGAGTGACTTTTTGCGTGGGTATCACAAATCCAGAACACAACCTTAGGTCTTACATTTAAGGAGCTCAAAACACCCACACTTGTTCCCCAATGCTAAGAAGTGATGCAATTTTTATTCTTATTTATATTATTTTTCTGTAAAGCTTTAGGCCCTTTGAATAACACTATATACATTGTTCCAAAATGGTGGTAAGGGAGATTTTTACAATAGCTCCCCATTTTCGATTATTAGTACCTCTTTGGTTCATTTGATACTATCCTAAAAAGATAAATGGAGACGGATTTGTCTAGACAAAGATCATGCCCCAGAAATAAAGTTCCTCCCACTTTCTGTAGCATCATTTTCAACTTAATCGTGTCTGCTTTAAATGTACAATTGTATTTTAGTTAAAAGATTAAAACACGAACCCATGTAAATCCAGTGAATTTGGGATTACGCTATGAAACAAACATTTCCACAGAGGAACTTTAAAGAATGTTGGCAAAATTCTAAATTTCCAAACATGCTGAAATGTACGAATGTTCCAATGCTTAAATTTTTCAAATTTCAAAATCACTCCAATTTCTGTACATTTAAATTGTGTAAGGTCTTCAGAAGCATTAGCAATGTGTACAGCCTTTTGATGTTAAGTTTGAGGGAAGAATAAGACAAATATATTGGGTAATTTCAATGATAAAGTACTACATCTGTGTAGTTCCTTGGAGTTCATGGAGCACATTCACTTTTAACCCGGAACAGAGAGCAGTGGTGGCTTCGACAGTTCCCAAAAGAGGGCAGGATTCGGGCTGTGAGCAACAGCCAACCAAAGTGGCCAAGGCCAGTGGGTTGCAGCATAATGTGCTAGCCTGCAGAAAAGAATTGGACTTTTAGCTGGGCACAGTAGCTCACGCCTGTAATCCTAGCACTCTGGGAGGCCAAGGCTAGAGGATCACTTGAGGTCAGGAGTTCAAGACCAGCCTGAGCAACAGTGAGACCTGTCTCTACTAAAAATAGAAAAAATTAACCCAGCAGGGTGGCCTGTAGTCATAGCCTGTAGTCCCAGCTACTCAGGAGGCTGAGGCAGGAGGATTGCTTGAGACCAGGAGTTTGAGGTTGATGTGTGCTAGGCTGACACCAGGGCACTCTAGCCTGGGTGACAGAGTGAGACTCTATCTAAAAAAAAAAAAAAGAATTGGACTTTTGTGGTTCCTGGACCCTAAATGGGGAGGTGACATGACCTGAGAAGGAGGTCAGACAACATGCATTTTTATTCACAGAAGGAAAAGTTTTAGACTCCAGCTACATATTTCTTACAGTGCTAAAAGCCTTCTTTTGGAGTATATACTGTCTGCCTAATATGTGGGACTAAATATAAATTGCACTAAATACAAATAAGCTGAAGATTTCATTACTATTTTCCAAGAGATTAGTTGTAACTATCAGCTGATAAAAGACTAGCGGAATATATGAATTTTCCTTTTTAAATGTCAACTGCTCACCTATATAAATGTAGGTCTTAAAACTTACTTTAATCAATAGTATGACTTTATTCATATCTTCGTCAACACTATCACCTAAAACAGGGAATTTTTTTTTTTTTTTTT
>VBSM01002217.1:36034791-36065750 GCA_008086735.1 Cheirogaleus medius
CACATATTGCCCATGAACACCCTCTAGTAGATGTGTGTGAAACTATAATTAACTCTTAATATATAAACTACTGAAGAAAAACAAAATTACTCTGCATAATTGGAAAAGGAAAAAATAAGAGAATAAGGACAATCTGTTACTGGCCATTAATCTGGTCCACTAGTAACAGGGAATAAAAGCAAATGAGTGATATTTATAGAAACAACCACATTTGGGGAGGGCAGACCTATTGGTCTCAAAAACCAGAGGTTTCTAAAATTTCCCTTAAACTATGTGATCAGAATTTATAAGTAAAACATCAAAGTGCAGCCAAACATCACTTGGGGACAGGAAATAAGAGCAAAAATAAAACAATTCTTAATGATGCCCTTGAAGGAAAGCAAGATTGCAGAGGCCAAGTTAAAAGGAGCACCCAAAACAGCCCATGTGATGTTGACTTATAACATGTACAAAGAATTCAGCCTAGACTTGCTTCACTTTTATCCTTTTCTAAGTTATTATTCTAAATATATCTAAAATTGTATTAAAACAGAATGTGCAGCCAGACCTCTTCCTCTTCCTTGCTTCTATTGGCTATGTTTTTACTGCATTGAGTTTTCCTTTAGATCTAGTTAACCAAATATAGAAATTCATTAAGATATTCCTTTAGCCTGGAGGTACTCTATACATAACTTAAAAATGATAAAGATTTGTGAGACACCTCCAGGAATCTATCTTTTTTATTTTAAAAGTTTAAAGCGTGACTTCTCTAGTTTTTACACAAGCAAATGTTTATTTATATCCTATTTTGTTATTTCCCCATAGCCAACTCAACTCAATATTCTTCAGTGACATAGGTATGTGTTTTTAAAAGTACCTCTCAATGAAGGATGGAAGATGAACGGAGTGGTGTGCAGGACCACTGAAGGCTTGGTGACCAAAAGCAAGTACAGCGAAGTGGTAATAGAGAGGAGAACAATTATCAAGAGGTATTTAGAAGCCTATGGGATTGGTCAATAATGCCATTTGGCTGTGCACTGGAGTGACAGGGAAAGGGGAAATGACTTGGAATATTCTAGTTTGGCATTTGATACTGATGCCACCCACTGGGATCAGATGCACAGCTTTGGGTGGTTCTTTTTTTAGCACCGGTGAAAGTGGGTGAAATTATGGTCTCTGCACTAGCTGAAGTATGTGACAAACCAGAGAAGAAGGCTTCAGCCACATTTTATCAAAAACCATTTCTGCCAGCCACACAAGTTGGTGACAACTACTCAACTGACTTATTGGTTCTTCATGCATATGAATCTGAATTATCCAGCCCCTTTAGACATTTCCTACACTGAAGTGGTTCTCAACATTCCCTACTACTCTACATTATAATATCCCAGGGGTGGAGGAGAGGGGATTAAAAAGTACCTACACCAAAGTCCCACCCCAAGCTTGTAAATAAGAATGTTTTGGGGTCAAATCACAGGCATTAATATTTTTAAAACCTTTTCCAAATGATTCTAATATGATACCATGTCTTTGAATTAAAGTGTAAATCCTCATACCTCGAGAGTTGTCCTTCCTTGTGCCCTCCTCCATTCTCCAATACAATATGTTCGTAGCTCTACCCCAGTATGTCTCTCATTCCACATTGTCTCACACTTACTTAGGTATGTGTCTGTGCTTCCCATCACTGGACAGTACCTAGAGTTCAAAAGCCTATCTGCTGTTCACCCTTATACTCCACTCACCCAGCACATAATAAACGCCATTCACCCTACTTTCATTGCAGGGTACATGTTAGAGATTTAAGATTAAGTGTATCTTTCCCATTGTTTTTTCTTGTTGGCTTCAAGTCTCTCTTATAAATCTAGTGGTATGCATTACTTTGGAGTAAGGACATATTTATCTGGAACAAAGAAGATTTGGCTCTGCCTTGTCTTTTAAAATAAGCATTTTTAAGTCCAGAAGAGACAAAAGTCTGAAATCCAAAATTGTTTTAATTTAAAAGAAACTTGATTTTTCTAAAGTTTTTTTTGGCAGGAAGTGAGTGAAGATGCTGTCTAGAAAGTGGGTTTTGCATATCAAGAAGCAGGGTCTTGGCCTTAGGGGCTAGAGTGTATTACAGGAACTACAGAGTAGGCAAGAATATGAAATGGTGCCAGACTGGTTTGTCTGGTCCAAAAAGAAAAAAGCCAGTAGGTTGAGGGAACTAGGAAACCAGACCATAAGCAGTGAAACTTCCAGAAGAGCCCATCCCACTTCCCCTCCAATTGATTTGCCCTACACTCATCCAGAAACCTGAGTGTTAGAGCAGCAATGACTATGGGCGGTGTCCAGGATGCTGGACCAATAGGCATAGGTATGATGTAGATACAGCGTCCACCAACTCCAGTGTGGCATGGGGAAAATAAAGCAGAGTTCCTGAGAAGAGTGCAGTAGTGGCTAATGCAACCAGAAAGAGTCTTGCAGTAGTGTGTGACCATGACCTCAGAAGATCAAAGTGAGGCCATGGATATTCTCCAGCAGATGTCTTGGGAACAAAGGCCAAAGCCTGAAGCTCAAAAATGAATGGAATAGCTCTGCCTCCATGAAGGTTACAGTTGAGTTAGGACCAGACTCACACTTCCACCCTCATCGTCACACCCCACCCACAGGCCATAAGATTGCATATGCACCCCTGTACCTGAGGGATTGAAAGGGGGACAGGTGGGGTAAGTTTGAACCACTTTTATGGGGTACAGAGTGATATTTCAATACATGTATACAATATGTAATGATCAAATCAGGGTAATAAGCATATTCATCACTTCAAACATTTACCATTTTTTTTTTGTGCTGAGAGCATTCAAAATCTTCTCTTCTGGCTTTTTCAAAATATACAAGTTATTGTTAGCCATATTCACCCTACAGTGCTAGAAGAACACTAGAACTTATTATTCCCTATCTAGGTGTAATTTTGTATGTGTTAACAAACCTCTCTCCATACCCTCCCCTCCCCTCTACCTTTCCCAGACTCTAATAACCACAATTCTACTCTCTATTGTTATAAGCTCAAATTTTGTAGCTCCCATACATGAGTGAGAATACTCAATATTTATCTTTCTGTGCCTAACTTATGTTGCTTAACATAATGTCCTCCAGGCTTATCCATGTTGCTGAAAATGATAACATTTCATTATTTTTTATGTCTGAATAGTATTCCACTGTGTGTATCCACCACATTTTCTTTATTCATTCATCCATTGATGGACATTTAAGCTGATGCTATATCTTGGCTATTGTGAATAATCCTGCAACAAACATGAAAGTGCTAGTATGCCTTTGATATACTGATATTCTTTCCTTTGGATAAATACCCGGTAGTGAGATTTCTGGATTGTATAGTAGTTCTGTTTTCAGTTTTTTGAGAAACCACCATATTGTTTTCTATAATGGCTGTACTAATTTAGATTCCCACCAACAGTCAGTGTATAAGAATTCACCTTTTTCTGCATGCTCACCAGCATTTGTTATTTTTTGTCTTTTTGATAATAGCCATTCTAACTAGGGTGAGATGGTATCCCATTGTGGTTTTGGTTTGCATTCCTCCGATGTTGAGTATTTTTTCATATACTTGTTGGCCATTCAAAATTCACTGTAATAAAGCAAAATTACTTTCATTTTTAACCCTCCTGTAGAAATAGGAGCATGAGAATAGACTTAGGTTGAGTAATAGATGAAAAAAGAAAATTACACATCTAGACACATGACTGCATAAGACTGTATGCTTTATACTGGATAGATAAACATTTGTTGAAACATTTGCTGAGTGACTATAAATTCTGCACTTTATACTTGGGGAACAAAGTGAGTGAGTGAGTGAGGGTAATAAGTAAATAGACAAGCAATGGGAGAAGTGCTGAGAGGCAAGTCTCTGTATGGTAACAGCAAAGTTAAGACAAGGGTGCATCTAACTCTACAGTGGTAGGACAGTGGACAGAGGAAGTAGAAAAAGACAAGGTCAGGAAACAAATTATGAAGAAGGCAATGTCAGAGTCGAATATTTAAGGACAATATTGGATATTTGCTGGAGAAAGGTGCCACACAAGAGGAGAATATTCTAGGCAAAGGAATCAATCCACGAAAGCAAAAGCATGGCAACTTGAGGGAATGTATCCTGTATCAGCAGCAATGAAGACAGTATCAGCAGCAATGAAGAGGGCAGGAAGGGTTCAAGAGATACCTAGAGATAGAATAGACCAGGCTGGTGATTAAGTGAGTATGGAGCACTAGGGAGAAGCTGTCAGGAAGACTCCTGGATTTGGGGTTTGAGGACCTGAGTGGAGGTTCCATTAATAAGATAAGGGCAATAAGAGGAGAAATCATTTTCTAGACTTGTTGAGTTTGAGGTTCTCATGATACACGTGAACTGAAATATCTGGGAGACTGCCTGAAATGTTGACATGGGCCTCAGGAAAGAGGCCTGAGCTAGACTATAAAAACGAGATTTACCAGGGGGTAACAGTTGAAGCATTAGGTGGGGATGAGTTTGCTCATGAAGAATGTAAAAAGAAGGGATAATGATTAAAAGTGGAATCCTTAAAAAAAAAAAAATACTTGAGAGATGAGCAGACCATGCAGGGAAGAATGACAAAGAACAGCCTGTAAAGGAAGAAGACAAGGAAGCCTGGAAAGGAGCAAGGGTGAAGAAGATGAGAATGGTCCATAGTGTGGATTACAGGACAAGGATCAAGTGGATAATGACCAGGGTGTCCACTGGATTTAGCACAGGCCATTGATGCCCAATGCCTGTAGCAAGAATAGTTTCCAGGGAATGGTGGGAATGAAAGTCAGACAGTGTGGGTTAAAGACTGACTGCTAAATGAGGAAGTGGAGACTGCTTTTTCAAAGCAGCATGACTGAACAGTGGGAGAGGGGATGATAGATTATATATAAATAGCAAGGAGAGTAGGGCAAAGCTGCATAACTGACCAAACAAGTTAATAAGGAAACAATATGCAGGACATCAGGATTAGTAACTCACCACAGGAATTCCTACTCCTGTGAAACCTAATTCTTCACTAGTGGCTGACTCTGACATATATTTTTGAGAGTTAACCCCAGATCCCAAGCTGTAAGAATAGAGGCTTTTTTTTTACTATCTTTCAATTCTGCAGTTTCTGATGCTTTGTTGCAATATTTTTAGATGTGATTTTATTAGTTAACTTATTAGCTAATTTCTAAAAACACTTCCTATCTTTAAAAATAGTGAGAAAATAATGACTAATAAATTCCCCAAAGTTAAAGTGTATAGTTCAAAAGCATTTTTCCAAAATTCCAGTAAATTGCTAAGATCTAGCCATATTTCATATTATTTTCTGAATATACACTAAATCTGAGACAATGCCTCTAAATCACTTTCTAAAATATTGATGATTTTCTTCACTTTCAAACTGGTTAAACTGATAATTTTACTATCTCATGCCTCAGGCTGAGGAGGTTACATTGTCATGTCTAGGGAATATTTACCGTAGTCTAAAACTTCATAAAAGAAGAAATGTTTCTAAGGTATATGGGATTTCATATTAATAATAGTAAATGTTTATCAAAAAAGCTGACCTCCCTCAAACATGATCCAGATATGGGATTTAGGTTATATCTATAACCTTAGTATTGGTCAGCTGGCTTTAACTGGGTGACAGCTTTAGATGTTTAACTGACATTTTTCATACCTGAGTAATAATACAAACTTAGAGAAACTGCACTGGCCTTATTTTGTGCTCTCTAATGCAGAAAGTGGTCTTTAAAGAACTAGCTCAATAACTACTATTAAAATATTACGGTACATAAAGTTTTAGTTCCATGTCCTTCTTTGTTTACTGCAACACACCCCAAAAATAAAGTCACTAAGCTAACCACAAGACCTTATGACCATTTAGAAACTTTTGGCAACATACCAACTGGTTAATGGTTAGTAACGTAAACACAGATCTTGTGAGCATTTGTTTCAGTGTATGTAGGAATCCAGTTGTTGAGTCCTACAACAACTGATATCCCTTTAGAGTGTAGGAACTTCTGTAATTTAAGAGATAACCCGACCCAAGTACCTCTGCAACAAAATCATTCCAAAGCTCTCTTTTATGAGGCATGAGAGCAGAAGAGAACCTGAGAGTTATTAAAGATAATTAACTATATAAAATGAAGATAATTGACTATTAAATAGATGAATGTCCTTAAACTTTATAATAGAGACTCTGTCCCTATTATGAGTCTGGATTTGTGGGTCCACAGGCTGACACTATCTATGGGAAGAGAGCATATATCATTGGAACTATAATAAATCTACCACAGCACCTATCTAGCCCATTGTGAAAACTTAATATTTGTTCCACAAAATAATATATGGTTCAGTGAATACCACTACTTTTAGCAGAATCTTAGTAGATTAGGCATCATCAATTTTGAATTCAGCAGATTCTGAAACTGTTGCAAGACATTGTATTACAGCACCATGCCATCTTATATACTACTAAATTACCTTAGTGTGGTGAACAGAACGTGAATTAGGAATAGAAAAACCTGGGTCCCATCCCAGGTCACCAACAACTAGTATGAATGTAATGACATCCTGTAAGGCTTTCGTTTCCCCTTTGAAACTGGGATAATAACTGCCATTTCCTAGATGTGATTGTGGGTCAGATGAGACTGAATCATAGTCAGCTAAGGATAGAAGTGACACCAGAAATCAGAGTCAAGATGTAAAAATAAATAAGGAAGTTAAGGCTCAGAGATGTTAATGGTTTGCCAAAGATCAGAGTAGGTAGTTGGAAAGCTGAAGTAGAAGCTACTTATGATAATTAAATAGATTATTGCATTTGTGTAGCAATTACACTATAAATAAGTTCTTTTAGAAATGAAATTCTTTCAACATCATTGTGTTCCTCTTGTTCAGGGGCCCTAGAGATAACCTAATCAAATACCAACCTTGACAGATGAGAACTTGAGATTATAGTATCATAAATGAGAACTGTCTCATTTTTCTAATAAAAAGGTCATTTAATATGTAAAAACACTATACATTATAAAGGGCTTTAAAATAATGGTGAACATGAGAATTGAGATAGACAACTATTGTCCCTAGGCTTTGAGAGACTGAATGCTGTAATTGGTTTTGGAACTGTGTGGCTTGATGATACCTGTGAGCATCTGTTTGCATAAGCTATGTGTTTGTTTTTTTATTTATGGTACAGGGGGATGAAGGGATGGAATAATATCTGTTTTCTGACTCGATCTAAGGGTCAGGACTTAAGCCTGTTAGGAGAATGAATTAGTGTTTGAAGTTGAAAAGGATTTTTCCATGAAATTTATTGTGAGATTCAGAAAAATAGTCCTGCCATTTGGGGTGCAGATGTCTAAGTGTGATACTAAGAATCATACTTGGGGCATTAATATTATTGTGATCTCACCTGTGCACACAAGATGGTGTGATTCAAGTGAGCCAGATTATGTATTAGCAGTAACAAAACCATAGATACACCCTGACTTACAGAAATTGAAGGAGTTTATACTCGGGGTCATTTTCCAAACCATCTGTAACTTTTGTACATTTAATCTCTGTACTGTTGTCAAATTAATATTGCTTAAACAGAATTTTGTGTAGCTCTATCTTCAGAATCCTTTGTGTCCTTCCTCTATGCACGTGGCAACAAACTCTTTTGGCTTCTTGGCTGCTTTAGCCCCAAATACCACCCAAGTAAAACAAAATGCTTAGGTGGTGATCGGATATACCAAGAGTCTAATCCTGGCTTCATAATTTCCTGGCTAAGTAACCTCAAGGAAGTTCCATAGACAATCCAAGCATCATAATAACTGAAGCAGTACAGGACGGGTCATGTCTCTGTACAGTGCTTGGCCCAGAAATGTTAGCAATGATAATTATAATGTTGATATATGTGGTGTGATGAAGAACAAGAAGAGGAGATCATTATATGCTCTGTAGTTTCTTGAATTCTTTGCTTTTGCACATTTTTTGTTTTAGTAGTAGGGATGCCTTTTTATTTCTACCATCAAAACCTTACATACTTTTAAAGATACAACTTAAATTCTACCTACTAGCGTCTAGCACAAGGCCTTGCAATAGTACTTCTTTATCATGATGATAATAACTGATTATAAGTAAACCTGATATTAGAAGGGACTCTTTTCCTGAAAAAAAATCTTAGGTCAGATATAGTATGCTATTGCCCATGCCATTAAGATAATTGATAATTAAGATAATTGATATTTGTACTTGTGCCTTTTCTTGTAACAACCCTAAATATAATTGATAAATGTAAGGATGTTGTGTGTGTATATATATGTGTGTGTTTGTGTGTATGTATGTTAAAATATTCCTTCAAAATTCTTCAGGTAGCTGTTTAAAGTTTAGAAACTTTGATTGCTAGGGGAGTCAATTTCCCCCTTAATCTATGCTTTCCCACACACAATTAAGGACAAAATAGGGTCAGGCGCGGTGGCTCACACCTGTAATCCTAGCACTCCGGGAGGCCGAGGCAAGTGGATCGCTCAAGGTCAGGAGTTCGAAACCAGCCTGAGCAAGTGAGAGACCCCGTCTCTACTAAAAATAGAAAGAAATTAATTGGACAACTAAAAATATATAGAAAAAATTAGCCGGGCATGTTGGCTCATGCCTGTAGTCCCAGCTACTCAGGAGGCTGAGGCAGAAGGATTGCTTGAGCCCAGGAGTTTGAGGTTGCTGTGAGCTAGGCTGATGCCATGGCACTCTAGCCCGGGCAACAGAGTGAGACTCTGTCTCAAAAAAAAAAAAAAAAGACAAAATAATTAGAGGAAGCTCTGTTCTGAGAGAAGGGGAAATACATTAAATATTATTCAATTTCTGTTCTATGGTAGGAAGAACTAAATCACTACTCTGTACAAAACCTATTAAAGAAATAAAAACTTTGAAGTCCCACTTTATGTGTCATTTAAATATTTGCCAATTGCTATGTCATACGATTGCATCTCCCATAAACATGACCCCTTTCCTGTGTGCAGAAAATAGAAAAAGTGATTGTCTCCAATGACACGTCCATTTGATTTGATCTGAGAACAATTTATGGTCTCGTAGACATCTACGTGTGCATATGAAACTTACGGTGCCTAGGTCAATGATGAAGCAGTCGCCCTTGTTGAAACTGTCCCAGCTGAGGGGAACTTCTGTGGCCCTGACCACTCTCCTGCCCTTCACATGCAGCAGCCTCTGGGCGGTCAGGTCGTTGGTGAGAACGTGATTCAGTCCAGACGCCACACCCCCAGCCTGATCAAGGAAGGAAAAGACACAACACAAAACAAAGAGAAAACTGGTGAGGCTTCCGACCAGACAAGGCAAAGCATAATACCAAAGCGTTTATGGCAAAACTGTGCCTGTCGGGCCAAGATAAAATAGCTACCTATCACATGTGAAAAGTTACATATGAAAAGAGAATTCCTTGGTAAATCAACAAGTTGGTTTATTTGGTCTTATTCTTTCTGTTTTAACAATTCAATTTAAAATTGAAAATACTGAGAACCTTCAGCGAATAAAACACTGCTGCATATACAAAAAGAAGAAGCCATGGCACTTGCCCTTTGGGCGCTAATGATTTCAAGCCATTAATGAGTGAGAAGGCAAACAAAGATTTCAGCGAAGAAAGTGAAAGGAGGCTAGAGGAGAGTCAGAGGTAACAAGTACGGGTGACGGTGACAGCAGCCAGAGAACAAGACACTCAAAATTCCCACTGTCACAGTGTTAGGATGGAGAAGGGGAGTTGAGTGCTGGCCAGGGATAGGCTGCTCCTATGAATGGTCCTTGTTTTCACATTAAAAAAAAAAATTAAATGTTTTCTTTATTTTCTGCTAAACAGAGTTTACTCAATATGCTAGGTCTGAGTATTTTTACTTTAACTCAGGAAAGATGCAGTATCTTGATTGCACATCCTAACCACAACAAAACAAAACAAAGTAAGTAAAATACAACCTCACTGAGTTAAAGAAATGCTGAAGTAAGAATTTTAGCTGTATCAATTATATTTTCTTATATTATTTGCAATCATCTTTTATCTTTTTTTTCTAATTAAATGTTAGGAACCATTTCTTTATTTCCTTAATTATAAGGTAATGTGCATAACTGAGTTACAGTATAAACAAAACTCTGTCATTGATACATCGAAGGCCTCTATAATAATGGTAAGAAAAATTAGCCGTATTAACCAATCTATAAAATAAGACAACTTTCAAATTTATTATATAAACACATATAGTGAATCCAAAAGATGAGGGTAGGCTATACATGTAGTCATTAGCACACACTTTTAATTTTAATTGACTTTAAATTTTCTCCCTTCTCCAGCAAAAGGCCTTCATGAATAGAAAAGTTTTGTTATTATAGGTCAAATGTTAATTTTAGGACAATTATAACTTCAAATTTTAGGAAATATATAATAATTTCCCATCCACAATTTCACAAAGATTGCCAAATTTCTTGACTTAATGAACTAAGTATTATAAAACAAAAATCAATGTAAGTTTTAATCTTGGCAATTTTAATTTTTAAACAATAAGTAGAAGTATATTGTGATCTGCTAAAAAAAAATAAGAACACTGTGATCTAAAAATGTTATAAAATATAGAGTAGATTTAGACTGAAGATACATATACAACATTCAGGCTAATTTCATAGGGTGAACCTGCAGAGTGATATACAGTCTGAAAATTTAACATAATTTTTTTTTTTTGAGACAGAGTCTCACTCTATTGCCAAGCTAGAGTGCCATGGAGTCAGCCTAGCTCACAGCAACCTCAAACTCCCAGGCTCAAGCGATTCTTCTGCCGCAGCCTCCTGAGTAGGTGGGACTACAGGCATGTGCCACCATGCCCGGCTAATTTTTTCTATATATTTTTAGTTGTCCAATTAATTTCTTTCTATTTTTAGTAGAGACAGGGTCTCTCACTTGCTCAGGCTGGTTTCAAACTCCTGACCTTGAGCTATCCACTCACCTCGGCCTCCCAGAGTGCTAGGATTACAGGCGTGAGCCACCACACCCAATTTAACATAATTTTTAAAAAATAATTTGTTTCTAATATTTAATGCCACAAATACACAAAATAAATACTATATGTTGCACATGTCTGTAATTCTTGTGTGAATATTGTTTGCATTAACTCTAAAAGCTTCCAGCCTTTTTCTACTTTCACAAGACAGAATAAAAGCAAAGTAGATGATCTTCTGAACTAGTGGTACCAGGTTTGCCGGCTGATAGATGTCTGATGGTCACTATCTACAATCATGGCTGAGGGCAGGGTCTTGGGAAAGGTATGTCAGCCAAAGATTCAATATAAGGGAGTAATGGTAAGTAATAGTCTTCTATACCCCCTTCTAAGGCCCTAAAAGACCTCAAAGAGAAATGACACAAGTCAATCAAATGAGATAAGAAGATGGTCTTAATGTTTCCTAGCCAAATCTTTACATTACATATGGCAACTAAATGTGATTTTTGTAGACTTGGGAATGGTAGGCTTTGTCAAATTTTGCCCACTCCAGGTAGACAATACCTTGTTTTATAGAGTATTCCTAAAAATCTACCCCAGTATTTGAACCATTTATGTATGTTGAGAGTATCAGAGCATAGTGATTAGCAGTTTAGACCCTGGAGTCAGATGGTCACCCACTCACATAATAACTATGAGATCATGACAATTACATAGCCTCTCGAAGCTGTGCTTTACTTATCTTAATAGAATGGTAACTATAGAAACTGCAACACAAAGTTGCTTGTATTAAATGAGATAATGTGTGTGAAGTGATTAGCATAGTCCTATAAGCTTCAAACTACTAGTGGGATGAAATTAAGCATAATAGAATCATATTTGCCCTTCTGGGTGTTAAATTATCTCTGCTTCCACATTTCTTATCAAGTATTGCTACGAGTGCACATGTTGCCATCTGCTCAATGTCACTGATGATAAGATAGTGGACTCATTTTCTTGCTGATAAATTTGACCTCCATTTGCAAACATCATCTTTCTAAAACACATTAATTTGTGGTGGTTTTACTGTTGGTAATTAGAAGATAATTATCCAATAACTGTAAAATTACTTTTATCATGTCCACTTTCAAATATGTATCTAGAAATGTTATTTCAAAAGTCCTGTTAATAGCCAGCAGGATTAACAACACAAGTCTCTATTGATTGATTATATACTCTGTAGCTGCAGTCCCCAAACCTCAGGCCATGGACCAGTACCAGTCTGTGGCTTCTTAGGAACCAGGTCACACTGCAAGAGGTGAGTGAAGCTTTATCTGTATTTACAGCTGTTACCCATCGCTTACATCATCACCTGAGCTCTGCCTCCTGTCAGATCAGTCCCTGTCTCCCATCAACCCCAGATGGGACTGCCTAGTTGCAGGAGAACAAGCTCAAGGCTCCCACTGATTCTGCATTACGGTGAGTTGTATAATTATGTCATTATATATTACAATGTAATAACAATAGAAATAAAGTGCATAATATATATAATGCACTTGAATTGTCCCAAAACCATTCCCCCACCCCCACTCTGTGGAAAAATTGTCTTCCATGAAACCAGTCCCTGGAACTAAAAAGGTTAGAGACGGCTGCTCTATAGGTATTTTATTACTTAATTTAATCCTTAATATTTACAACACTTGTATGAGAAAGTTGTTGTAATATCCATTGCATGTATGAAGAAAAATTTAGCACAGAAAACTCAAATATTTGCCTTAAAGCAAACAAGTCATATGTGGCAGAAATGGGTTCAAATGGGGTGATGTCACAGCAACCTGCTTTTGGTAACTCCAAGACCCAACCCATTTAAAATGTTGAGTTTATTGACATAAAGAAAGTTTCAGGATCATTTGACATAAACTGTATGAGCTCATGTCAATTAAATACAATGAGAGGTAATAGTTTTATATTTAGGGTGCTTAACAGCCTAGAGTGAAATAATGATTTCAAGAGAGACAAGAGAATATATACGTGTTTTGTCCTAATCTCAGTGGTATCACGAAATATTCAACCGAGTCTCTGAGCAGGTAAAGGTAGAAATAAACCCTGGCATCTTAATAGGCAAATTTAGTATTATAGTCAGAATTATAGTTTAGCTCTGAGTTTCAGGTCCACACTAGGGCGACATGCTCAAGGGTTGGGGCAGTAGGGTATGCAGAACACCTGCTGGAGTATGTTTGATTTTGGAAAGGCTTGTTTCTGGAATGTTTGTCTGGGGAGGGTGTTCCTCACACTCTAACTGAACACATATGGTGGGGTCGAGGCCGGGAACGGTGACGGAGGGCCAGTCTGCAAAGGTCACTGAGAGAATGACAGAAAAAAGCTATCCTTTACTGAAGTCTGCCTTACAGAGATAGAACTATTTAACTATTTGTTTTGTCTGTTCATTTTCAGAAGTAAAGCCAATATGTTGGTGTTTCAGACCAATATCCATAAATTGTGTGTAAGTATGTGTGTATTTACATGTGTATTTGAGTTTATGTGGCTGAACCACACATATTTTCCGCTCGTGGTTTCAATTGCATCATTTCTAAGATCAAACCACACACTATTTGGGAAATGCATGTATAGTTCTTTGTAGTAACTGAAAATATAATTGTTATAAATACTGTATTAAGATATTACAGAACAATTGCCATTCCCAAGGCTTGAGTTTCTTTTAGCAAATTCAGAGATTCTATAGAACAGCAAAAATGGAAACTATTAAGACTCAAGTTACCAACATTTAATTTATTGAAACAACTTTACAAAATATTAAAGAGCTTTCTTGTGAAGACATAACTGAAAGCTCTTAACTTTCTTAAAAATATTATCCTATCAAATTAAATCAAGTTAGTAGATTTCACTTAATGCACTATACATTCCACATTTATTGAACACCTATGTGTCTGGCAGGTACTAGAGAGAGAGCAGTCAATAAAACAGATTTAAACAAAGACAAAACAAGACAAAAAAAAAAAAAACAAACCCTGCCCTCAATGAACTTTCATTTTATGAAGACATGTAGTATGGATGAACAGGAGGAAAAAGGGGTTCATAATGGAAACTATTTGAGAGAGCTGCTTACCTTGTATTTCAGACCTCCTTTGAAATAGCCAACAAAATCAGTAGATTCGTAGCCTTGAAGTTCTCTACTTTGCACTGGCTTGCCACCCAAATAGTCATCCATCTGAACAGTGAAGATGGCAGCTGCTGTGCTTTCATCCTGGGAGCACTCCTTTCCTGAAACAGCAAATGAGAGCACCTCAATTATCAATCGAGAAAAAGGACTAAGGCAGAATTTCCGCTATAAATTAGAAATTTTTAACTCAATTATTTATTAATATAACAAATAGTCTTCTACAGAAAAATCTTGTAGCAGAAACAGTATGATATATTATTTTGCTAGTAACTAAAAAAATTGTTTTTGTTCCTTCTTTTTTTAGTTTCTTAAAAAAATTTTAAAAGAAACATTGTTGTCTGAATGTGCTAAGAAAGATATAACAATATATTCAGGTGAGCACTCATTTGGAACAGTCAATGATACCAGGCTATGCAAACATTTTGCAATTGGTTTAGCCTTTATTAGCATCAGTCCTTAGGCTTCTATAATATCAGTATGTTAATTAGTATTTGGGAGGAATATGAACATCATGGGCCATAATTAAATAATTTCAGGGAAGCAAGTGGATTTTAGAATGGGAAAATGAATACAATTTGATCTTAACCTCTAATTTGTTTGAACGAAATAATCTCTGAAGGAAAAGGGAGAGTAAATGAACCAGCATGCTGGCATTTATTAAGTGTTAATGTATGTGGCATTGTCCCAGGAATTTAATATGCAACTTACATTTAATTTTTACAATTCTAATACAGATCATATCCAAGGTCGAAACAATCCCTAAGAACAAGCATCTGCAGTGAACATGATGGTCAGAGCAAGGACAGTACTGAAGGAGACTCAAATTTTATTAAAAAACACTTCAAACCTCTTACTGCATCTGAGCTGTATACAAATCATAAATGATTCTAGAAATAATAGGTAACATTTATACATTTATACTACCCTTACTATGGCCAGACACTGTGCTAGTGTATTACATGGATGATCTCATTTAATCCTCACACAAACCCATGAAGCAGAAGCTATTTTCTCCCATGTTATAACAGAGGAAACAGAGGCTTACAGAGACTGAGTCACTTTTCTGAGTTCATAAAGGGACTTTTAGCAGAAAAGGACACAGACACAGGTTTGTGTAATTCTGAAGCACAGGCTCTTAGAAACTACAATATGCTAGTAGATATTTTTAATACTCAGACTCTCATTAATAGTAAAACTTCATGGTGATCAGAGTATGTTCATTTCCCCCATGGATAACTAACTGATGCATAAAACTTTAGAAGCTATAAGAATATAATAGTTCACCTGAACAACCCTGAGAGTATTCGCCAAAGTCGAAGGAAGGAAATCAATTAGCTATATTAAAGAAAGAATAAGATTTCTTTACAATTCATTTCTTACTTAAAAGGAGACCTGAGTAGCAAATATCTTCTGAGGGGACAAAATCAGTAGCTAGCAGTGTACTTGACATGGTAACAACTTTGTGGCCTCGCTGTTGTCCAAGGTATTTAACATAAAGACAGGCCGGGCGTGATGGCTCACACCTGTAATCCTAGCTCTCTGGGAGGCTAAAGCAGGAGGCTCGCTCAAGGTAAGGAGTTCGAAACCAGCCTGAGCAAGATCGAGAGCCCATCTCTACTAAAAATAGAAAGAAATTAATTGGACAACTAAAAATATATAGAAAAAATTAGCCAGGCATGGTGGCGCATGCCTATAGTCCCAGCTGCTCAGGAGGCTGAGACAGTAGTATTACTTGAGCCCAGGAGTTTGAGGTTGCTGTGAGCTAGGCCAATGCCACGGCACTCTAGCCCGGACAACAGAGTGAGACTCTGTCTCAAAAAAAAACCCCCAAAACAAAAAAACATACAGACAATTTTGCAGTCTGAAAAGATTCTAGTGTCATTCTTCTGCCCATTTTCCCAACCCTAACTGGCAATACCAATTAAGATATAGGTGTAGATTTTGCACACAAATGCTTTAAGAGATAATCTCAAATCAAGATTATTATCAAAGGTGTTAAAGATGATGTATTTGACATAAACATTCTTACTTGACTACAAGTTGAAACCCGAATCTCTTTAGGTAAATATAAATGGACAGGCAAAAAGTTAACAAATGAACTGGAAGTATTAAATAAGTTAATTAAATTATGCTTTCATTTGCTGATGCTTATATAATGTGCTAGACCAGGAAATATCAGTATAAATAAACGAGAGTCCCTGCCCAAAAGAGGTTGAAAGGTCTTAATAAAGTGAACATCAGCCTATAAATGTGAAAATTAGAATCAAATTCAGTTGTATCATGATGGAATTCTAGGAACTTATAAACTTTGTGTATGAACTCTGCTTATGAATTCACTTGGTTTTCCCCTATGAATTCTGATGACATTTGTTGTTTCCCTATGCTGATTTTACCAATGTCTTTTATGTTCTGTTATTTGTATTACATTATATTATACTTGTATATGTGCTGAAAACCTCCTGAAGTTGTTTTGGGAATATGACGATTTTATATATAAAATATAGATAAAAAGAGAGGCTGAAAAACTAGGTTAGGCCAGACATGGTAATATCTGGAAGTCGGCCGAGTGTGGTGGCTCACACCTGTAACCCAGCAGTTTGGGAGGCTGAAGCAGGAGAATTACTTGAGGCCATGAGCTGCAGACCAGCCTGGGCAACTTGGCAAGACTCCATCTCTACAAAAAATTAAAAAAAAAATTTAGCTGGGTATGGTGGTGCACATTTGTAGTCCTAGCTACTTGGGAGGCTGAGGCAGGAAGATTACTTGAGCCCAAGAATTTGAGGCTGCAGTGAGCTATGATTGGGCCACTGCACTCCAGCTTGGGTGACAGAGCAAGACTGTCTCAAAAAAAAAGAGAAAAGAAAAAAACAACAGCAGCAATAAAAAATTAATCCAACACTTCTTCATGATAAAAAAAAAATTAGCCAAATTAGGAAAAGAGAGGAACATCCTCAACTTGATAAATAGCATCAACAAAAAATATAGAGCTAACATAATACTGAATAGTGGAAGACTGAATGCTTTCCCCATAAGATCAAGAGCAATAAGGTGAGAAAAAGAAATAAAAGGCATACAGATTGGATATGAAGAAATAAAAATGCATTTGAAGATAACAGGATTGTTTACATAGTAAATTCTAAGGAGTTCACCAAAAAAACTCCTCCTAGAAAATAAAAGTGCATTCAGCAAGATAGCAAGACACAAGATTAATCAGTAAAAACTCAATTGCATGTCTATATAGAAACAATGAATATGCAGAAACCCAAATAAAAAGCATAATACCATTTACAATCACTCCAAAGAAACTGAAATACTCAGGCAAAACATGTACAGTAATCTGAAAATTACAAAATGGCAATACAAAAATTCAAAGAAGCCTGAAATAAATGTAAAGGCTTCATACATTCATGGATTTTAAGATTCAATATGGTAAAGATACCAATTCTTCACAAATTGATCTATAGGCCTAATATGGTTCTTATGAAAATCACAGTAAGGTTTATTGTATACATATAGAAGTTTATTATAAAATCTATATAGTGAGGCATAGGCCCTAGAGTAGCTAAAATAATCTTGACAAAGCAACATAAAGTGGGAGGAATCACTCTACCCAAAAGTAATGTTTATTCTATAGCTACAATAATTAAAACAAAGTGGAACTGGTGAAGGATAGACACATAGATCAATAGACCCAGTTTCCCCCAATGGTAACATTTTGTAAAATTATAATATGGTTTAGTGTTCTATAGTATACTAATATGTGGTATAGTATAGCACAGAATATCACAACCAGGATATTGACATCAATACAACCTACCTATCTTATTCATATTTCTCCAGTTTTACTTGTACTCATTTACATGTATGTGCATTTAGTTCTATACAATTTTATCACAGGTATAAATTCATATATCTGCCGTCACAATAAAGATGCTATATTAGTTCCACCAAAAAGATTACTCATGCTGCCCTCTTATAACTACACCTATCTTCTGCCTACATCACTCCCTCCCCAGCCTATCCCCAAGCTCTGGCAACAACAAATCTAAAATTTTGTCATTTCAAAAATGTTATATAAATGGAATCATGCAGTATGGAACCTTTTAGTTAGTTGGTTTTTTTTTCAATCAGCATAATTCCCTGGAGATTCATCCAATTTTTTGTGTGTATTAATAGCTTGTTCCTTTTTACTCTTGAGTAGTATTCCTTTGTATAGCTGTATCACAACTTGTTTAACCAGTCACCTGTTAAAGTGTATCTGGGCTGATTCCAGTTTCTGGCTATTCAAATAAAGCCGCTAAGGACATCTGTGTATAAGTTTTTGCGTGAACAGAAATTTTTACTCCTCAGCATGTGTGCTCATGAATGCAGTTGCTGGGTCATATATGATAGTTGGATGTTAAGTTTTGTAAGAAACTACTAAACCCATTCCAGAGTGCTGTATCATTGTATATCCCCCCTGCCCCAGCAATGTAAATTATCCAGTGTCTCGGCATCCTCTCCAGCCCTTTGTATAAGTTCCTTTTATTGTAACTCAATCCTGTGGATTTTCAGTGACTTGCAGAAGGCCTAGCACAGACTAGTCACAGGATAAATGTATGTATGTTGCTTTAAAATCTATTTATGCGGAGTTAAAACTGGCAAGGAGAAAGGGTGAGGGTAGGTATTGGTAACATAGGTTGGGGATGTGACAGAGAGCTGTTTTACCAGCTGGCCCTGCTCGTTGACTTGGTGCTATAAGGAACTATAAGCACAAGGTAGATGCATTTAAACCTCTAGGTACAAACCTGAAGTGTTTTTTAAGAAGGACTACTGCCAAAACTTTTAAGTTATATGCAACAAATTCTTACTTTCCTTACATTTAAGCATACAATGTTAATGCAAAGTGGTACATATAGTAATCTGAGCTGTGCCAGGGTGTTATGGGAACACCCAGGAAAGACCTGGAAAGATCATTCTCCCTCTGTTCTCTCATTGTAGGTACAACTTCTTCCTGTTTCTCATTCTGACTCTTACTTAACCTGTTTCTTCATTTCTGTGCTATGCACCTTTTTCATCCCAATTTGATTCTACCTTCACTTCTCTTCCTTCCAACTGATGTCCTGATTTCCTTTAATCAAATGTTCTTTTCCCCTGAACTTTCAGCTCTCCTTCCTAGAACTTTCTCTCAATCTGTCTCTCTGATTAATCCGTATAGATTCATCCTAATTTAGATCTTAGGGTAGACTATTTCTGATAAAATTCACTTTGCTTAGGGAAGTGAAGTAGGAAGAGCTGCTTAAATATTTTACCTTAAGCTTTTCCATCTCACTGTGATTTTCTCTTGAAACAAGAACCCTCCCAATTACTCTCCTTTCCTTGTTTTCCCTCAAGGCTTCTCCGTTTCCCCATAACCACAGACATTTGTGTCTCTTTCACAGTACTTATCACATTTTACTAGTGTTGTACCACTTTTTGCCTTATTGTACCTTTGAGATGATGAAACTTAAGAAAAGGTTAATAAATTATTCGTATGCAAAAGTACATTACACAGTGGTGGGCACATTGATGATTACTGAATGAATTAGCTTGCTATCAATATACTATTGACTTCAGTTTTAGCATATCTTTAAGATCCTAAATGTTTCTGGCCAAAGCATTTTCTATTATATTTTTGAAATTGATGATCACTAAGTAAATAATTAAGAGCTAAAATGAATCTGTAAACCCTACAAAACACAGTGCTTAAGAAATCTACTTGTATAAGAAAGAATTTATAGAATTAGAGAATTGTGTTCAAATCCCACTTGCAGTCTTTTGAGAAAGTCAAACTTAACTGCTGTCTACATTCAGATACGGAATTCTTTCACATTTTAATTCACCCAAATGGCAAATGTGGCATTTCAGACACTCTTATTCATTCCACATCCAAGTTCTGGATGGAAAGACTTCAGTGTGGACATCATTAATCTATCTGGTATCATTCATTTTTGAACATAGGTTATATATTAAGATTTCAGTGTTTTCTGGTATAAAATATAAATAGATTACTGTCTATTATAACATTATAATAGGAATAATGACCATGCATTGGGAAACCAAAACGAGTTTAGACCCTCAAGACTGAGCCTTCTCAGCTTTCTCAAGCTAACACAATTTTTTTACACCAAATGCTATAATTTTAAGTTTTATCTTCATTCGATCTTTTTTTTATTTCTCAATTTGTCAAGCGCCTGTTCCAGGTATTTGCCAATGTTTAGACAGTCACTAGTCAATGTTTTCTACCATTTTGTTTGTTAAAATCTTCAAATTTTAGAAATAAAATTGTTGGCTTTCAGGAATTTAAGAATATGTGTGTGTGTGATTTTGTGTGTTTACCTTCTAAGCTTAGGAATAAAAATAAACACAAGCACAGTGGAGGTAAGCTAGTTTTAAAAGGCAAAAGGACTCGGGGAGCTCCAGGGGGGAAGGATTACTTGAGCTCAGGAGTTCCAGACCAGCTTGAGCAAGATCAAGACCCGTCTCTACTAAAAATAGAAAAATTAGTGGGGATGGGGAGTGGGGGTCGGTCATGGTGCCTATCTGTAGTCCCAGCTACTCAAGAGGCTGAGGCAGGAGGATTGCTGGAACCCACGAGTTTGAGGTTGCAGTGAGCTATGATGATGCCACTGCACTCTACCCAGGAGCAACAGAACAAGAATTTGTCTTAAAAAAAAAAAAAGAAGGTAACAAGCTCAGATAACCGGCATGTTGTTAGACGGGGTGTGCCTACTGGCGCAAGACCTCATGAAGGGAGAGGGTGGACATTCAGGATGTTTACTAGTAAAAGTAGAAGGTGGAAAAAGTAGAACACACAAGGCCCAGTGTCCTGAAAGCCTGGCAGGAATGCAACCCAAAATAATTACTACTGCTAAAGGGGCCTTCTGTTCCACACTGTATCCTTGTTAAAACATAAATAATAAATTAATAAATAGTAACAAGGCAGCTTATCTAAATAAATACACAAATCAGCCATATACAACTATTTATTTATACAGATAATATCTGTATTTCTTTTTCTGCTTCCATCCCAAGACACCAGCTCCCTGATAAACAGGAGTTTTTGTCTGCCAAACCTAGCAAGCAGCGATGTGCAGGCAGAATCCTGTTTGAAAGAGGCCCAGAACACTAATCCTTGCAAGCAATAGAGAAATACAAACTGGTGCTCAAAGGCAACAAATAAACATAAATTTATGGGGGAAAAAAAAGGACTTCTTGCCAACTGCGGCAGACGCCCACAAACTTGTTTGACTTCCTCTCCATCTTGACAGGGAAATCAGGACTGAACTTGTCGGAAGATGAGCGGGACTTGGCCAGCGCCGGGTGCGCAGGGACAGCGCTCCTGGGCGGCAGTGGCATTTGGAGATCGGAAGGTGAAAGAGGCAGAAGCCTGAGGACCAGCCTCAAAAAGTCCAGGAACTGGACTTGACAAAGGTCAAAGCTAGCTGGATAAAACTGCTCCGGACTTCCCTGCGCCGCACGTTTGCAGCGGGCGGGGAGGTGACTTTGGCCGGGAAGGAGTGTCCAGCCCGAAAGAGGCGCCCCGTGGTGGCGCGACTGGAGCGATGAGGCACCTTTGCCCTCAAGCCTTCAAATCTCAGACCCTTACATCCCCCGCTCCCTGACCAGGGCGCGCAGGGTCCCGCTGCGCGCCGCCCCTTACCGAGCCAGAAGTGCAGGCGGTAGGTGAAGCCTCGGCTCGCCTGGGCCGTGTGCAGCACCAGGTAGGCATCCCCGACGTAGAAGTCGCCGTAAGCGCTCTGGGGCACCGGCACCAGCTCCAGCTGCTCCACCCTCCAGACCTGCAGGCCTGCCTGCTTGCCCGCCCGGGAGAACTCCTGGTGGTGCAGCTCGTGGGCCATGGCTCGGGCACACGATGCTTTGGGGCGGGAGTCGGGGAAGCGCGGCACCTGGCTCACACTGGAGTCGGACTAAACCGAGACCGGCAGAAATGACCCTGTGCGCCGGTAACTTATAGAGTTCGCCCTCCCGGGAGGCGGCGCCCCAAACGGGAGGGGCCAAGTGCCCAGGCCAGAGTCGCTCCCCTGCGGGAAGCGCCGCGCCCGCTCCCGAGCGTCCACGCCCTCCCAGGCCCGGAGCGGAGTCGGCGTCCCAGCGATCCTGAGATTCGGAGGGAATTTACAGAAACCCCCTCGAAATGCCTCCTCCAAAGGAAAACATTTTCTGTGGCAACAGAAAGGGGAGATGAACGATTAAAACTTCTTGGCACTCCCGCATGCATACCCATCACCACCGTTCTGCGGGTACTTCCCCTCCTCTCGCTAATCCTGTTACTTCTGGGTCTCCGTTGTGCCTGTCAGGAGGCTCGAGGCGACGAAAGAGCGCAGCAGCCCTACCCTACAGCGTTGAGTCAGCGTTTCTCTAGGAGGAGCAGGACCTGTTGTTCTGGCCCTCTGGAATAATTCTTTCTTAGAACAAGGCTTCCTCTGCTGACAGAAACACCTGCTGTCAGCGAGCGGAGGATTGTGCCACTCTGGCATGCTGGCAGAAGTTTAATGTACCCTTTTCTTTTTTATTTTTTTCCCTCTTTTTTTCTAGGTATGGGGATAATAGAATGTACCCTTTTAAATACACTGGCTTTTCAAGCAACAATCATGCCAATCATCGACTCCGTAGTTTCACTGGCCAATCTCTCCATTTCTGATCGCCAAAGTTGTCTGTCTCTGTCGTCCCTGTTTGAAAATACTATGAAAAACAGCATGTCAGGTTTCTTGGAAAGGATGATAAAACCTGGAAGACTAACTATTCTACCCAGGGGACAGAGCTCTCTCTGTAAATCCCCAGGAGTTCAGGAGCGGTGGTTAAGCTGTCTTGCCACCTGCCTCTTCCAGCCAAGAAAGTTGCTGAAAAAAAACAGCAACTGCCCCCCCCGGGATGTTCTCAGGTAGGGCTGTTTGTGGATGCAATTTTATGCTTGGCCTGCCTTTTGAGTTACCTGTTACCTAGCTTCAAGGTGCTCATTTTCTCGTTGTTTTACCTATAGTTTTTGCCTTTGCAGCATGGGCTAAGCACTGTAGACCAGAGATGGAAAATTGCTCTTTATCTTGCATTCATTTAACAGAAGCTGGTATGCCAAAGGGTTCTGCTGTTATAGAAAAAGCAAATTGCTCAGGATGTAAAGAATAGGAAAGATGATTTTTATGCATGTAAATTTTCTTTCACTCTGTTTCCCAGATTACAAAAGTCTCTGGAAGGTCACTAATAATGTACAATTAGATTTTTCCTTAAATAATTTTTGTTTTTAAGTATGTTATTACATGACCGTGGTAAAAATTAAGAATACAAAATGTGTGCAATAAAAATTTATCTCAATTTCACCCTGCCACCCAGTTGCTTTCCCCAAAGGCATTAAGTTACCAGTTTCTTAGGTATTTTTCCAGAAATACTCTTTTATCAACAAGAATATAGATAATACTGTTATTTTTATTTATTTAACAAATGGTAACACACACGGTTCTGAATCTGTGTGTGTGTGCGTGTGTGTATGTGTCTTGAGATCAGGAGACACTCATAGAACCTCCTGATTAATACCTACTTCAAGAAAGGACATTTCCCATGGCAACAAATGAGGGAATAAATTGTGTGTGTGTGTGTGTGTGTGTGTGTGTGTGATAAATATACACTACTCATAGAGATACATACCTCTTTTTACCGACCACATGGTATCCCATCTTCTAAATGTACTATAATTTATTTAGTCTGTCCAAGTTGATAGTGTAGGAGCCCAGGGAAAACTTCCTTCTCTACCTCTGAAAGTTTGCTGAAAAATCAACTCACAAAAGGCTGATTAACAGGAAAAATGGCATGCAAATATATTAATATGCATCGGGGAAAATCACAGAGTGATTGCCTCACAATACAATGGGGTTCAAATGGATATATAACCTTCTTCTTAGGGGAAAGGGAGATAGGGAGGTGTGCATGATTTTAGGAGAGTAGTAAATGACTTTTAGGGGAATTCAGTGGGCTTGAAGAACATACAGTGGCCTGGGACAAAATCTATTGGACCTGCAGAGCGGACAATGGTTTGTGACAAAAGTCTGTCTACGTGTGTTTTCTGTTGACTTAAGTGTTTCCCTCTGTGATATGAATCCAGTTAATGAAAACTCATAGAAAGGATCAGAGGTAATAGTTTTCTTCTTTGATGGGTCCAGACTTCAAGCAGATAAGGGAACTTCAGAGAATGACTTTATCCTGTTCTTTGGGAGAGAGAGGATTGGCTGAGAGGGGGAAGATCAGAGATACCTTGAGACACCTCGAGTCTTCTTCAGTTCAGCATTTGTTAAAGTGCCATATTTTAGGGTATCAGTTTCTGAGCCCTAACATTAGGCATTTAATTTTGTCTATATTTGGCCAATACAATGTTGCAAAGAACATTTTTGAATATACCTTATTATGGATATGTAATATTATGACTGTGAGATAAATTCCTAGAAATATAATTGCTAGAGTGGTTGGAATTAAATAATTTTGATGATAGTGATGATAATTATGAAACCAATCACTACTGTTTATTGATCTCTGGGAATGATTGGCATAGGGTGCCTTTATTTAATTCCTGCCTCCGTCTGTAGTTCCTGCCTCCGTCTGTAGTTCTGAAGATTTCAGCAAGTCATTTAAATGTAGCAAGCTTCCAGTTCCTCATTTACAAGTGGGAAAATATTAGCATTTTCCTTATAAGGTTGTTATTTGGATTAAATGAGTTGACACGAATAAAGCATTTATATCTGTTACATAGGAAATGCTCAGTAATTAGGACGTATTATTATGTGGTGGTGTGCTTCCTTTTGCTCCTTTAGATACCTCTCCATCTTTCTGCACCCTGCGGTTTTCCCCTTAGGCTGAACTGCAAGGCCTCTGATGCCCTCTACCTTGGGACTTGGCTCAAGACTAGAGGGAAAGAGAAAAGTGAGGTCAGAATATTTATTTTCTTGGCTCCCTCCATCAAAGGTCACTGTGACTTTTTCTCTGCCTTTGGGTCCCAGTAACTATCCCCTCACATGCACTATCCCTTTTGGTTTCTCTGCCTCTCTACTTCTATATACAGCTTCTAAAAATAAGATCTCCTGGAATTTTCCTATTCTGTATTCATGTTCTGTTATAGGTTGACATCTTGATAAATTTTATTAGCTACCTTCTCTTTTTATCCTCCTAACAAAACAATGAAAGGTAGGTATGATAAGCCTCATTTTACAGATGAGGAAACCGAGTGAAGCTTTGGAACTTACCACAGGTCACCCAGCTGGTGAGTAGCCAAGGGGAATTCAAGCACACTCTCTCTGATTCAAAAGCACTTGCTCTTTCCAAACAGCTTATTCGTTCAATCCAAATTATTTGGCCAAGATTTGTTCACTTAAAAATACCTTATATTTTTATTTTTTTTCCAACTTGTACCTAGAGAAGCTTCTGATCTAGTGTGCCCCATGCAGTATTAAGAAATTTAGTTTTAACTTTGTCATTGAGCCGTTATATATCTTGGTTTCCTTATCTGTAGAGTGAAATCATGTGTTCTCTTCCTCCCTCTAGGGAAAAAGTAAGAGAACTGGTGCTCTAGACCTAAGATAATTTAAAAATCAGAGTTATCAGTTAAGTTCAGTTTCAATTTTAGTGATCCTTCCTTTCTTGAAGAAATAATAAGGAACTTTTGCATAGATAAGAGTAAAATTCTTTCTAGGTTAAGCCAGGACTAGGGCTAGGAAAGTAAGAAGCAGGCCTGGATGAAAAATTTAAGGAAGCACCAAAACAAACAAAAAACAAACCAAAAGCCTTGGCAATCAAGATACATACTATTTCAAGACAGAGTTTTTAAAAATCAAAATTAATGCAAAGTATCATGATAAAAAATAATATTTTAAAAATTTAAGAAATTACAAAATTTTTAAAAATACTATTTTATATATTAAAATATTTGATTACTTTTTTGACTATTTGATTATTAAAATATTTTGATTACTTTTTTATTTTTGCCATCCCCTTAATTTTGTGCCTGAGGCAAGTGCAGGACTGTCTTGACCCTCTTTTTTTCCTAACTGAGTAAACTCCAGACTCAAACTTCCAACTTCCTGCTAGACATAGCTACCTAATTGATCCTGCCAAGTTCAAGTTCAGCATATTCACAACAATCTTATTTCCTCCAAACATGCTTTTCCTCTTTTTTTCTAATTTCATTAACAAAATCATTTAATTTTCACTCAGCACTCTTGCTTTATCTCCACATTCAATCATCAGGGCTCCAAAATGTTTCCCAAATCCATCTCTAATTATCCACTTTCTTGCTTCTACTCTGATTCCCATCTTCAGTAGAGACATGCAGTGAAAATGCAGTGGCCTAGTTTACAACATGGCTTTGACCTAGGTTGAACCTTTGATTTCACTCTTCAGATGATTGAGCTTGGGCAAGTTACTTAACATTATTGTACTTCAGTTTTCCCGTGTATGGAATGGGGATACTGGTAGAAATTTCCTTGTAGGATTGTCATGAGGATTATTATTATTATTTTTTTTTTTTGAGGCAGAGTCTCACTCTGTTGCCCAGGCTAGAGTGAGTGCCATGTCGTCAGCCTAGCTCACAGCAACCTCAAACTTTTGGGTTCAAGCAATCCTTCTGCCTCAGCCTCCCTAGTAGCTGGGACTACAGGCATGCGCCACCATGCCCGGCTAATTTTTTCTACATATTTTTAGTTGTCCAATTAATTTCTTTCTATTTTTAGTAGAGACGGGGCCTCACTCTTGCTCAGGCTGGTTTCGAACTCCTGACCTTGAGCGATCCGCCCGCCTTGGCCTCCCAGAGTGCTAGGATTACAGGCGTGAGCCACCGCGCCCGACCTGTCATGAGGATTAAATGGATAAATACATATAAACATCAAATAGTACCTGGTACATAGTAAACAACAGTAAACTCAACTGAAACTGACTAGTGAGGTGACTAATTCATTTCTCCAAATACAGTCCTCTAAGAATAATGTTTCCAAGGTCTCTAGTTCAGACAAGGACTGCCCATTTCCTACACACAAAAAAGGCCTCCAAACCAGGTACTAGTTTCTTTTTCCATGCCTTTATTCTGTTTGTCATACCCTAGTTACCTAAAAGTAAATAATTTCCTTCCCTTTGTGTTATTGCCTCTATTCCATATCTGCCTATGAAGGTTTTCTAATTCTTTACATTCTAATGAAAGCTTCACACTTTCATCACCATTCTCCCCCTGGAACCATTAAATTCCAGCACCTTCTGTGCTCCCAATGCTCTGGATATGCTCTTACATTAGAGCAGTTACTGTTAGGTTCCTCTGTGTGGATGTCCCCCGGTTCCCAGTGAAGCCGATGATGGAGTGATCACAAACAGAGCAATTTTATATAGTTTATCACATAAAAGAAAGAATGAAAGTAAAAAAGGAAGATACACAAAGTGAAAATACACTCTAGACAGGGTGGAATGGTCAGTCTCCATGAGTGGAGAAAAATCTGTAAGTGTGACCACACGCTGCCTTTTATCAGCTCACTAATTTGTCCCGCCTTTCTCCTGGCAGAATTGGGTGTCATTTCCCGCTTTTGGGGTCATTGACAGGTTGGTGTTATATAACAGGTTACATATGTAACTATTTCCCTTTCTGTGCATGCATCTTCCCCAGAATCCTTCATGGAGCTCCACTCATGTTATGCTAATTAGATGGCAATGAGCTCTAGGTCAGTTAAAAGGTTACTAGGAACTTTTTACTATGTATGTTCCCACCAGGGAACAGTTCCTAGGTGCAATTTGGTTCCTAGCTACAATTTGGTTTTTGCTCTCCACCCTTAGCCGCCTCTTTGCCACCTGTCTACCTTCCATGAGACCTAACATTACTATACTCTGAAATGTGTTTTCTCTCACAAGATTGTAGGTTTACTTAAAGATTTATGTCTCATTATTTTATTCCCTGGCTTTATGGTAATCATGCTGACTAGGCATGATTGGATTATTGGTTTTGGATTAAATTACATTTATTTATTCATCAGTTTACCAATCATCTCAGTCCAGGAAGAAACAGTCAATGTGAATAAGTTTTTCACCAAGAGTCAGGAAGTTTAAGTTTTGGGGTCATATGGTTGAATTCAAGGTGGATGTTTTAGACTATTAACACTGAAGGGGAAACATTGCATAGCTTAATTATTGAAATAAATAACAATGACAAATAATATAAATGATTCATTGTGTAATTCATTTGTATGGGTTGGTTAAAAAAACAAACAGCTTCAAGGCTTCAATCTTCATTCCTCAAATAATAGAATCTCAGAATTGGCAGTCATCATATTTTTGTCACTGCATCATGACCACAACATTGTTGAAACTAAACATGTGAAAGACAGAAGTGTACTCTTTTCCCAGGAGAGGGAAATGCTTTAAATGTGCTATTTATTTGCTTTCCTTTGATTATAAATAATGCCACAATATAATTAAAATAAGTTTCTTTTACTGTGAGTCCTGCTAAATTATGATAATTTATGTTTGATTTACCAAATGATTTGAGGGTATAAGCACGGAACCTGGAGTCAGAAGATTTGAGCATTGTGAAGATTAGAAGAGATTATGTATGTCAAAGTCCTAAGCACACAATAAACATGGTTAATAGTCAGCAAGTGCCCTTAGCCCCAGTACCTATCAAAGCTTTATTTAAAAGTGAAAATCCACTCTAGAGTAGTATATTTTCATACTTCCTGCCTATGCTAAACAAACTACAATTAAAAAAAAAAATTCACCTATTTTTTTAAAAAGCTTCAATCGGGATCTTGGACTTTCTCTTTTATGAATCAGTTACTTGTTTTTATTTCAAAACATTAAGGGGGTACAAATGTTTTTGTTACATGGATAGCTTTCATAATGCTTAAGTCAGGGCTATTAGTGTGTCCATCACTGGAATAATGTTCATTGTACCTATTAGGTAGGCTTTTACCCTTCCTCTCCTCTCCCCTTCCAGCTTCTTGATTTCCGACGTCTTTTACTTCTCTCTGTGCCCATGTGTGCCCATCCATTAGTTCCAAATTATTAGAGAGTACATGTGGTTTCTTTTTTCATTCCTGAGCTACTTCACTTAGGATAATGGTCTCCAGTCCCAACCAAATTGTTGCAAAAGACATTAAGTCATTTCTTTTTGAGATAGGGAACTGGCAGGTGCTGCTTTAGGTACTGCTTTGGGCTTTGTTGCAGGCATTGCCTTAGGCATTGCTACAGCATTACCTGAGTCAGGAAGTCTCCAAACAAAGTTTCAAATTACCCTGATCAAAACAGGATGGAGGCAGGGCAAATTCCAACTATTTAGAACCAAGATGGTGGAGAAAGTGTCACCCTAATTCCAGGAAAACACTGCACGGCCCATGAATATTTCTCCCCTTGTGTAGTCTATAATTAAGCCATTTCTTAAACAGAAAGGCAATAGGAACCAGAGGGCTGGGTTTTTTTCTGCTGGGAAAACTTGCCTCTGCTCTGTGTGTGGAGTAGACTTTCTATAGTTTCTGAATAAATCTCACTTTCACTTTATACTTTCTGCTCACTCCTGAATTCTTCCTTGCATGAAGCCAAGAACCCACTTGGACCTCAAGTGGCTCCCATTATTGGGAGTCATATTCCTGTGTCATTTTTATGGCTGAGTAGTACTCCACGGTATATATATATTCTCCACATTTTGTTAATCCACTCATGAATTAATGGGCAAGTAGGTTGATGAATCAGTTATTTAAAAATTGCACAGAATACTATAATTATAAAGGCATGGTATATGGTTCAGTACTAAGGTGAAAGTTTTACTGTTCTTAAATGTCTGCTATTGTGATACATAATTTTTTGTAAACCTATTTACAGCAGCAGATTATAAATGGTTAATTTGACACTTGCTTGTTAATAATATCATGTATTATTATTACATAGGCAATTGTTAATGATTGTGAGATTATTGAGCGAAGACATCATCATTACTTTAGAAGTTTACATGAGGTGATACTTATGACCAAAAGAAAGTTGGAGGATCAAGTTCTCATGATGATTTCTGATTTAAAATGGTAATTTTTCCTTTAAGATTGTTTTTATAGATATCAAATGGTTTAAAAATATGCTGAAATTGAGGCTAAAGCTGCTTGAGACTATAGCAGCTTCTTTTTTGCTTGATTTTTCTAAACATCTATATTTATTAATAATCATAATTAATAATTTATTCTGTTTTGTGTGCTTATTTCTATTCCTGGCTTTACCAGCTTGTAGAAATAACTTCAGATTTTCAAGGAATATGTCAATGATATTTGAATGTCAGAACTCTGTGATCATAGAAAATGATAGAAGTCTGCCATGATCAGATTATCATTTTGTTGTCAGGATATTTACAAAAACAAGATTAATTAAGTCACCTAAGCCAAATAGAAAGTTGTTTTAAAAAGTTAAGGCTTAAAGATTTCCTTCTGCTGGCCCAAAATAACTTCCTTTAGCTGATTCTCTTTTTGACTCAACATCCCTTTGTAAGAGTTTAAATTATGCAATTTCACTGGTATTCCTTTTACTCTTAACTTCCTTTTATCTATATTGATGCTTCTTTGAAATTACAGGCCTCTATGTACTAATCAAATTCATTGGAAGGGTTTTTGAAGATATTTTATTTTACATATTTCACAGAACATTGTACTTTGAGACCAAGGAAAGGGAGCCTCATAAACTCCATATCTACACAGTTCCTCTCCTGAAATGACAATTGTTAAAAATAAGCCATTGTGGGGGCGGAGCAAGATGGCGGATGAGAAACACCGCCAGATAGAGCGTCTCTGCA
>VBSM01002217.1:36074102-36085758 GCA_008086735.1 Cheirogaleus medius
AAATATATAGAAAAAAGTAGCTGGGCATGGTGGCGCATGCCTGTAGTCCCAGCTGCTCCAGAGGCTGAGGCAGAAGGATTGCTTGAGCCCAGAAGTTTGAGGTTGCTGTGAGCTATGCTGATGCCACTGCACTCTAGCCTGGGCAACAGAGTGAGACTCTGTCTCAGAAAAAAAGAAAAATTAAAAAAAAAAAATGAAATGGAAAACAGAGATGATATCCCAAACTGAAAACTATATTTAAAAAAAAAATTAGCAAGCTAGACATGAATTTGAAAAGACTAATTAGTAAAACGGTATATATGTAAACAAAACACAGAATGAAGCAGATGAAATAATGAAAGATACAAAAGTAATATTGAAACTTATCAAATTATCAGTAATAATTTGATAGTACATTAGAAAACCAGATCAAATAGGCAACTGACTTAAAAATGTAGTGACAAAATTAGTAAAAGATGAAAAAAACCAATAGCCACTAAATATATTGGATTACTGATTGAAAGTTTTCTCTCTTAGAAAGTACCAAACAAGGAAAATTGTGCAGGCAATTCCTACCATGTGTTCAAGGAGCAGTATTAATTTCTACTTTGTACAAGTTGAACCAAAAAATAGGAATAGAGGAAAAATGCCAAACTATTGTTATGAGACCACATTTTATTTTATTTTTATTTAATTTAATTTTTTTTATTTTTATTTTATTTCCTTGGCCACATTTCCTCAAGAAGACTTTTGCTTTTCAAAATCATTAAGCAAGGAGCTTTTTCTATTTCTATTTCTGTTTTCTTTTCAATATAAAAAGGCTTCAAAATTGTATTTTTATCATGACAATCAGAATTAATCCCTTCTGCTTTCCATCTATCAAATAAGAGCAATTTACAAGTCCATTTATAAAGTAGTGCTAAAATAGAACAAAAGTGCTGAATTTTATCTCACTCCAAAAAATTTAATATTAGAATTCTCTCCCTTAGCGATATTTTAATTAGTGATGAAATAGTATGTTTTTATAGTTAGTCATAAAAACATTTTTTATAGGTTCTTGCTACTCATTCTGGAAACAAAAATCATTCATCCAGTGAAAAGAAAGAATATAGAAACCTTTGTTCATATAATGAATCTTTAATATTAATTTGCACAGCAAGTCATTAGCTATTTAATAGATATGAGTTGAAAGAGTTGATGCTGAAGTCATCTCTGCATATAGCATAGTGCTTAATAGCTCATGCTTTGCAGTTAAAAAGCCTAGATTTTATTTCCAGGTCCAGTTATAAGCTGTGTGGCCTTTGGCAAGTTATGTAAACTCTCTTAGCTTCCCCATCTCTAAAATGGTAATACTATCTTAGAGAATTTTTGTGAGAGTTAAGTTGGATGATGAATATAAAGAAGTTTAGAGTTGTTGGCTCATAAAAATCTTCAGTACATCTTAGGTATTATCTGTGCTATGATGGCTATTGCTGGAATAGCTCAATTATAATTTAAAGTTAAGAGTCTTTAGCTAAAAGATTAACGTAATTCACATGATTGATGAAAATGTCTTTAAAATAACTTTTTAAAGAGCACATTTATTATACTTAATGAGGTAAAACTGTAGAAAGATTGTACAGGTATTTGCTATCATTTAATGGCCTGGGATCCAATGAAAAAGACTAAACTTTGTGCTTGTTAAAGTTAAAAAAATGACCTAAAACTTGGAAATAAGGTCAATGAAGTACAACATGACCTTTCAACATCATCCTAGGTAATTGGTTAACAAGCCCATTGAATGAATATGTGATTATCTAAAGCTACACTGTCTAATATGGTAGCCACTCACCATATGTGGTTACTGAGTAATTGAAATGTGGCTGGTTGGAATTGAGATGTGTTATAAGTGTAAAATGAACAGCAGATCTTGGAGACTTGGTACAAAACAAGAATGTAAAATATCTTATAATTTATTATATTACATGTTAAAATGTTAATATTTTTGATATATTGGGTTACATAATTGTTTTGCTAAAATTATTTTTACTTTTTCTTTTTTTAATGTGCCTACTAGAAAATTTAAAATTTACATGTGTGGCTCAAATTATATTTCTATTGGATAGTGCTGGCCTAGAAGAATGTAGCCTTGTGTGACTCACTGTTTACTACTATTAATATTAACTAAGGCCCAGACTCTGTGAAGTTATAGGTGACGTGGTAGATTCCATTCCAGTTGGGATGCAAATGATTTTTCTCTGGTGGAAAAGGTTATGACTTTATTTTCCTGAAGGATAAGCAGTTTTGTAAATAACTTGGAAATTTCATACTTTTTTTTTTGAGACAGAGCTAGAATGCGGTGGCACAATCATAGCTCACTGCACCCTCAAACTCCCGGGCTCAGGCAGATTCCCCTGGCTCAGCTTCTTGAATAGCCGAGACTACAGGCCCATGCCACCATGCCTGACTAATTTTTTTTAGTTTTTGTAGAAATGTGGCCCAGGCTGGTCTCGAACTCCTGGCCTTAAGTGATCATCTCACCTCAGCCTCCCAAAGCGCTAAGATTACAGGTTTTTATGGTCACCAAACCCGGCCATAAAAACACTTTTTAAATGTGTATAAATAACCCCAAATCTCAAAATGGTCTTTTGGCCAGGTGCAGGGGATCATACCTGTAATCCTAGCACTTTGGGAAGCTAAAAATTGCTTGAGGCCAGGGGTTCAAGACCAGCCTGAGCAAGAGAGAGACCCTGTCTCTACAAAAAACAGAAAAATTAGCTGTGCATGGTGGTGCACGCCATGGTGTGCCTGGGCTAGAGTGCCATGGCATCAGCTTAGCTCACAGCAACCTCAAACTCCTGGGCTCAAGCAATCCTTCTGCCTCAGCCTCCCGAGTAGCTGGGACTACAGGCATGCACCACCATGCCCGACTAATTTTTTCTATATATTTTTAGTTGTCCAGCTAATTTCTTTTTATTTTTAGTAGAGATGGGGTCTTGCTCTTGCTCAGGCTGGTCTTGAACTCCTGACCTTGAGCTATCCTCCAGCCTCGACCTCCTAGAGTGCTAGGATTACAGGCGTGAGCCACCACATCTGGCCCAGAATTGCATTTTAAAAGAGTCAAACAACTGTGCTGTTGTGTTTAGAATAGACTGAGGTGGGTATGGGCCTCCAGGGTCGTTCAGATAGGACGCTATTGCAATAATAAAGACAAGACATGACAGGGTTTGGACCAGTGTATTTACTAGAGATGGTGAAAAGTAGCTGGGTTCATGATATAACAGCTAATAGGATGTGAGATAAAAAAATGGAGAACAAAGGTGACTCTACCTTATTTTTATTTTTTTATTGAGATCAGCAAGACTCTGAGAGGACTGGGAAATAATGGTTTCCCATGTTCCAGCAAGTGTTACAGCTAGTGTTTACAGTCAGTGTTTACAGCCAGTGTTACAGCCAGTGTTACAATGATTGACTGGGGAAAGAACTGAGCGGTACACGGAGAGTCGGAGAACAGCCTTTATTCCACCATCAGGCTCAGCATACCACCAACTTCTGAGCTCCCCTTCCTTGCTCTCCTCCAGTTTTTATACCCTTGGTAGGATTCAAAAAGCATCCAATCAGCAACAAGCTTTAACATCCAATCAGCAGTAGGATTCAAAAAGTATCCAATCAGGATCACGCGAGCAGCGTGGCCCAGGACAAGGGCATCACCTGCACACCCACTCTAGGAGCAGGAGCGGCAAGGAGGCGGAAAGTGGCCACTGTCCCGGCGCCCAACGGTAGGTCGGAGAAGGGTGCTGCACTTCAGAGAGGTAATGACCATTTTCCCTGTCACCCAGGGTTAAGTTTTAGACATGGCAAGTTTCAGAGGACTATTAGACATTATGAGGAGATGTCAAGTAGGTCATTGTAGATAAGAATCTGAGAGTCTGGAGTTTAGGAGAGATGCCATAGCTAGGTATAAATATTAGGAAGTCTTAGGCACAAAGATGGCATTTAAAGCAATAAGAATGGATGAGATTACCAAGGTAGTGTATATAGATAAGAAAGATGAGACCAAGGACTAAGTCCTGCATCATTCCAACCTTTCTACTCACAATTCCTGAGAAAATTAACCTCTCTGATTTATTCATATTTAATTCAGTATTTGCTACATTAATTTTTCTAAAGAACTCTTTTATTTTCATGAATGATTATCTATTAAAATTCCAGGGAACTTAAATTATGCAGAACATCCTTTGGGAAATGATTTAATTCATTGCCTCATTTTTCCACATAATGTGCTTATGTAAACAGCTGTTAAATACCTATTTGGCTTTATTGCAATTAGTTTTCACAGTGAAACAGGGAAGGAGATAAGATAATCCATTTGATAAAACTGGCAGTGGCATTAAATTCCAGCCCTGCCTTTTTCTATTTAAAATGATTACTTATTAAATATTTATCAGAAACAAAAAAGAAATTTCAAGTCATTTGTTTTCTTTCCCTCAAGATTTTTAAACAAAATTTTAGAAAATGTTTTCCATATGTTAAAAGGGAGATCTTTCCGCCTGCTTGGAACTATAAGTTCTTTAAGCCCGATGATCTTTAAGGACATTTATTATCTCTGTTAGTTGGAGATCGTCTATCTTTTAATATATTTGAGAATATCAGATAGGCTTCTAAAAATGTATTAGAAAAAACTGAAAAGTAAAGATTCATATTTTGATTTCGGTATACTGCAAACAAGTAAATTTTGATTGTTTCAGCCAATGCTACCCTGTATATATGAACACAAACCTCATCCATATCACTTTTTGTTTTTTGGGTTTTTTTGAGAAATAAACACTATAACAACCCATCTTGCATCCTACAATTAATGAAATAAAATCTATTTCCAGGAACATCTTAAACCTTAGAAGAACTTTGCCCTGTCACAAATTAAACTTTCCTATTCTTTTGTCTTTGGATAATAACCCACTGGTTATTGTGCCATTTGTATTTGAATTACTTCAACTCTGTTCTGTACTTTTTTTAAAGTTGTGACCTTTAACTGACTATTACTTCTGCACACACGGTGTAATAATTATCCTTTAAGAGAATATATACTATATACAGGGAATTTTTGTTTCTGTGAGGGATGCAAACATAAAATTTGCAATGTCTGCCTTAGAGAACCTTGGCGGTCAAAATTAGTAAGTATTGTTCTTGTTTATCTACTGTTCTTAGCTTAACCTGAAACTAGAGCATCTCTATAATTTTGGGTATTAACAGAAAGCACAACTTTTATCAGCATTTCCACTCATAGTTGCAAGATCTAAATATCACAAATTAAATCAAAAGCCTGATGACAGTATTCTCATCCATGTTGTAACACGGGAATTTAAATTATGCAACTTTTTGTTTGAGAACATTTGTTGTTTTAGAACTTTCTTATGCCTCTGGGGGAGTGCAGATTTCTCTGGAATCCAGAATGGTGCCAAAATTCATCATTGCTCTTATTGGGAAATGCACAGAAGGTGAACATTCAAGGGAGAGTTCCAGAAACCCTATGTTGCTTTGGTCCATCAGCTATCTGAATGAATAAAAAAGAGATATGTTAACAGAATTTCCTGAATCAGCTTCTGTAAAAGGTGAAGCTTACCTGATAGGTCACTCCTGAGACCAGAAACTTGACTGTAACTGCTAGATGTTATCTGTTTAATTCTCTTATTCATGATACAGATAGCTAAAACCAAGCTCATAGAAGAAGGATAACAAAAGGAATAATTGAGCATTATTACAACTATGATATGGAATTTTAACTATATTGTATTAGCCAAACAGTCAAATTTGTTTTTGGTAACTTATCAGAAAGTATGTACATGCAAATGAGTGCTACAGTACAATGTGAGTGTTTTGGAGCACCATCTCGAATAAATGCTGCTAACATTAAATTCCTAATGAGGATTCTCATTTCCTAGTTTGTAAAATTATAATAATAATGATGCTAATAATAATATAATACCTAACTAAACATTGCAGGGTCTGAAGAGAATTGAATGAGATCGTGCCTATGAAAGTGATTGAACATCCTGAGTTTGATGTGTAGAAGCCAACTAAATGATGCATAAGTCAAAGACTCCTAATACATCCTGTGTTACACAATTAAACATTTCCTTCTCCATCAGCACCAGCAGGGTAGAATAGTGCAGAGAAGTGTTACAGTGAGGCCTCTCACTTAGGTGAGGGGAAATAGGAGCTCCCTTAGCCAAGGAATACAAGGGTTAAGAGGGTGTTTAAATGGGATGTTTCCTGTTGTCTGGAAATCAGACAAAAGCCCTAAGGCTAACACTAGGAGATAGGTACACCTATGTTCCACAGAGAAACTGCTAGAAGACAGATTCCTACAGAGCTCTCTAAAAGTTAGATAGATGGGCCAGACTTTCTATTCTCACCCTCTATTCCAACCAAATTAAGTAAACAATTGAACATCTGCAGGCTTTTTTTTTTTTAAGTAGGCACCATTATCCTTGGAGGAAAGCCCTGAGGAATACCCATTCTGACTGGTGTGAGGAAAAAAAATCGGGTGGTCCCTGCAAAGCCAATTCATGGATGCTCAGGATTATCATTTATAAAGATTGGGAGTGCCTATAAGAGGGGGAAATCAGCTCTGCATAGATGCTTGCTGAGCTGCAGAAAATGTAGAAGCCGCCGGCCGGTGATGCTCCTCAGCACAAGGTGGTGTGGAAGTTCCCGGTGAAAGGGTGGTTTCCTACAACCCAGGAAGTGTGCATTTGGTCATAGAGAATGGTGCCTACTTCTTACCTAGGCATTAAAAAATGGGTGGCTCACAGTGTGAGGGAAGGGAGAAAGGAAAACATGGAGCCATTTGGTGAACTGGATGGAGGGTCCTGTGAACACAGTGGATAAATAAAATAGCTGGGCTCCAGCCGTCTCGTGGGTTATCCCACCAGTGATAAGATGCCTCTTGTCAGACCTGTAAGAGGCAGTGGACCGAGGCAGGGACTTAGGGGAAATTAGTGAAGGTTAGTTCTCTTCAAAGGACTGTGCCGAATGAGGTTTCTGTCTAGGACAGGGAAGAATGCACAAAAAATGTCCTCCATAAGCTGGTCACTGTTTGGACATCTGCCACACAGAGGATGCCAATGGCTGATTACAGCAGTCTGTCTTACCTGAAATTTTGGCCCTGTTTCTTGCATTTCTTCTCTGGACATCAACACCTTGGAGATAAAAGGCAGACAAGAAGCTATGGAGTGCAATAGGGAGAAGGTGCAGAAAGAGAAAAACAGGAGACAATATTCCCTTCCCCTTCCCCATATCCCTGAGCTGAGGGTCAGGCCTTTGTTAAGGAGAGCAAAGAAATTTTGAGGTGGATGTGAGATTAAAGGGTTAATTTAGAATGGATGAAGCTTTCTTTCTTTCTTTTTGAAATTTAAAGTAATTAAAAGAAAATTCCAAGGGTGGTGGCTCAGGCCTATAATCCTGGCACTTTGGAAAATCTAGGCTGGAGGATTGCTTGAGTCCAGAAATTTAAGACCAACCTGAGCAATATAGCTAAATAGAAAAATTAGCCAGGTGGGGTGGTGCACCTGGAGACCCAGCAACTAGGGAGGCTGAGACAGGCAGATTACTTGAGCACGGAATTTTGAGGCTGCAGTGAGCTATGATGACGCCACTGCACTCTACCCAGGGTGACAGAGCAAGACTCGTTTCCAGAAAAAGAAAAGAAGAGAAAAAGAAAAACTCTCATTTAAAAAATTTATTAAAGTTTTACATATATGCAGACACATGTAAATAAATAATTAGATATTAAATATATATTTATATGAAATATCACAAGGTGACTGCATCTATGTAACCACGACCCAGGTTAGGAAGTACTACATTTTCAGGACCCAGAAGGTTCTCATTGTACTCTTGCTCTTCAAACTACAGAAAGCCAACTTCCTGATTTCTTATACATAGACAATTATTTTTGACTATATAAATGGACTAATATACTGTACATATATATATGTCAATATATATATATCATCTGGCTTTTTTCTTTCTTTTTTTTTTTTTATTTTGAGACAGAGTCTCACTCTGTTGCCCAGGCTAGAGTGCCATGGCATCAGCCTAGCTCACAGCAACCTCAAACTCCTGGGCTCAAGCAATCCTTCTGCCTCAGCCTCCCGAACTGGGACTACAGGCATGCGCCACCATGTCCGGCTAATTTTTTCTATATATTTTTAGTTGGCCAATTAATTTATTTCTATTTTTAGTAGAGACGGGGTCTCGCTCTTGCTCAGGCTGGTCTTGAACTCCTGACCTTAAGCGATCCTCCTGCCTCAGCCTCTCAGAGTGTTAGGATTACAGGCATGAGCCACCACGCCTGGCCATCTGGCTTTTTTCTAACTCAGTATGTGTGCAAGATTCATCCATGTTGCTGCATATGAAAATATTGTGTTCATTTTCTTTGTTATATAATAATCCATGGTGTAAATATATCACACTTTATCCATTCTACTATTTATTGGAATTGGCCTTGTCTCTAGTGTGAAGGTTATCACAAATAATTCTGCTATGAGCATTCCTGTACATATCTTTTAGTGCACATATGTATGCCATATATATGTCTTAGTTAATTATATAGGATATAGAATGGAATTTTGTGTCCTAAGTTATACATACATATACATGCAACTTTGGAATATATTGCAAAATAATTTCCCAAATTATTTTTCCCAATTTACACTCCTTCAAAGCAGTGTATAGAAGTTCTAGTTGCTCTACACCTGGTCTATACTTTGTCTATTGTGTATTACTTATTTAATTTTCCAAAAACCTGAGAAAATAGGCTCAGAAAATTTAAGCTAATCATCCAAGATAGCACAATTATAGATGGATTAGTTAGAATTTGAATTAGTTAGAATTTTGCCAAACTCAAAGTCCAAAGCCTATCTGCTATGTTAATCAGTGTTTTCACCCTGTTTTCAAAAATGACGTTGACAGGTGAATGAAGAGAAGTGTGAGAAGTTACTAAGTTATTAAGTGTGACTTAGACTCCCAGTATTGTGTCTAAGGATACATGTTATTGCCATTTTACAGGTGAAGAACTGCGGGGGAGAATGGTTAAGTAAGATGCCCAAGAGCTCACGGCAAGGCTGGAGTTTGAAGACAGGCTTTCTGCCTTCTAGAATTATTGTCTTGATTTAGGTTTCCCCAGAAGCAGACACTGAACAAAGATTCTAGTGAAACCAGAGTTGAGCCCCCAAACAAAGGTAAGAATGTGGGCAAGTGAAATAGGAAAGAGAAGGAAGCCAATCAAGTGCAAGTAATTATTGGGACAATTGGAGGTTAACTCCCTTGAGGAATGCTGGGGAACGGTGTAAAACGATTACCTTAGTTATTGCTTGAGGGCTGCTGCTGGGAGAGAGACATTAAACCTCTAGCACTTCTGACCTGCTGTGGTTAGCTCCAGCTGCCAGAGAAAGCCCTCCAGCAAGGACATAGAGATTCTGGCTGTTGGAAGTTAGGAGGAAATGCTCCAAAGTGGTAAAGATTGAGAGGAGATATGAGTGTCTGTGAAACCTAGACTTTTGACATCATTGCTGGCAGTTTTTTAGAGTTTCTTTGCAAACTAGGAAAAATAATAATTATTTGATCAAAGGACTGGATTCTTTCAGGCTCTACTTAAAACGGTCCACCATGAGCACAGGAATACTTCATTTACAGTTCCTTTGACAGTAGAGCTCTTATAGGATTAAGTACATTTTATTTAAACAATAATTGAGTAGTAATTCTAAAAAGTTGATGTAAGTATTAAACAACAAATCCTAAATATTTTGCACACCTGATCTGGCATGTCTTCATAAACTTTTCTTCCACACGATCCATAAATGCACTGTATGCATCACGCCGCCTTCTGTGTCTCTTAAGGAAAATGGTACAAAGAAAGTCAGTGAAAGTAAACATGTATTAACTTTAATTGTTGTTTATTTTTAAAAAATTATTTAATAGTCTTTGCTTTAAAAGCTTATCTGTACCCCAGACACATGTCTTGTTTTTCTTAGACATACAGGGTTTACAAAGCAGCCTTATTTGCCAACGGTAGATTTTTGAGCCATGGTAAAAGCATGTGTTCTCGACATTGTTTTGTGAATGTATCACACATTTTTCTAGTCAGGACTTATTACTTCAGTGCAATTCACTAAACTTTTCGTGGGCTCCCAGTAAGGTGGGAGGAAATTTGGGGAAAATTCCTTACAACATTTAGGCCTTAGTCCACCATACCAACTATCTTTATAATGAGAAAAGGAAATCCAAAATATTAGATAATTCATTATTTGCATTTCAAGAAAAAGCAGAGGTCTACATACTTTTTTTTAAATATAGAAAATCGTTTACTATATACATTACAACAAATTAAAAGCTCTGCACTAAGCAATTTTGACAACCATGCTGGAGGATTTCCCAACAGTTATAGGAAGGAGTCAAACTCACTGTGTATGAAGCAGATCTAACAGGCCATGGGGATTTTGTCAGAATTAGTTTTGAGTCCCAGGTGCATTCACGAGGCTTGTAGGTGATAAATCTCTCTGTAGTGTTCTTCTGTTTATCATCTTTCAGTAAATGGCTCCCACGTTCTAGAGATAGGAAGACAAATGAGAAACTTAGCAATGACATATGTCTTTGTTCATGATGCCTCTCAGATACGGTATCATTTTTGGAGATCAGGACCCAGGGGTAGTAAATTACTGGACAATTTATAAATGCAAATCTAAATAAAACTTTGCTTATTTTTTCTTTTTTAAGTTTACAATTATAAAATTATTCACTCCTCATTTTGAAAAGAAGAAAATAAAATGCAACCATGACCCTACTATCCAGAGACAATTACTATTAACATCTTATTGTTTATTTTAATTGTTATATAATTATGATATGTTAATATAGTGTTAATGTATTATTCATCCTTGTCCAAATAAAGAATACTGAATAATAAAAATTAACTCTGGGTAAGTGTCATCCAAATGGCACCATAATAATTATAATGGCGTGTGTGTGTGTGTGTGTGTATGTGTGTGTTTATCATGTGCTTTACAATATACTATTAACTAAATGGTATTAGCTGATTTAATTTTCACAATATATCTATGACGTAGATTCAGTTGTTATCCTTTCCATGTATAGATGGGGAAACTGAGAGACAGTTTAGGTGATGAAGTTTAGGGTCATGAAGCCAAGATACAAAGTTACACAGCTTGGCTTCAGAGTTTATTCTCTTAAGCATTACACTCTATTTGTTTCCTACACACAACACATTGGATTACAAACTCCTTAATCTTCAATAATAAACTAAAAGTTGTGGGGAGCAACATAAATGGATTGTTGCAAATAATTTTAAAAAATTTACCATGTTATTATTAAAGGTGATAAGTAAAAATAAAAACCCTTTTAGTTATAAGCCTTTGCAAGTACTATTATTAATATATTAAGCAGTGTTTTGCAATAATCATAACTGTATAACAACTTACCTGTAGTTAAGAGTTGTGATTTAAATTTTAATCCAAAAGGGTCCTTTTCATAAGTTGTCACAAAGTTTGGTAAATCAGGTTGGTACTAGATATGTAAAGAGAAGGTTGCACTATTACTAATAAATATTGTTTCTTACTATAGTTGTGTAGAACACACCTTATCTTGTAACAGAGGTTGCAACATACTGGGCTAACGG
>VBSM01002217.1:36085858-36111410 GCA_008086735.1 Cheirogaleus medius
GGTGACTCTGTCTCTCTGTCTGGTGGGACTACGGGAGATCCGGCTCTAACAGTTGGAGTTTGATTTTTCCCAATATTACACATTTTACTAGCAAAATGTGATTTTGAGGATTTTGTTGTAGCATTTAAATGTAGCACTTAAAACTTATGTATGATAATTTGAAAGAATAGTCTAAGATCTAAATTCTGTATAAACAATTATTTTATGGTGGGGAGGAGTACTTTAATTACTCTTTTGTTAATAGATCAGAAATAATATCTTAAACAGTATGAAATTAAGGAAATCTATTTAAAGTTCGGCATTTTATTCTTAAACTAAGTCTTGATCTTAATCTATGGCACATCGAGTAACATATTATTTTTCTGGAGCTGAATTTATGTTAGGAACATAGCAAAAATATTGAACAAAGATAAATAATTTGTCAAGCCTGGAATAGAGTAACTATTGATTATTTTTAGTAAGCTATAAAACAAAGTATGTTTCCTAAAATGGTTTAAATGAACCAATTTGAACTTAAATGGAATTTGTACACTACAAAAAGTGATCAAATAAAATATCACAAATGTCTCTACTCAAAAGCTGAATCAATATGGCACAAAACAGTGAACTTGAGGGTACCAATTTCGACAGGGTTCTCTTTTTAATGAGTGACTCTAGGTTCTGCCACAAGAATATAGAATAATATTAAAAATTCCAAAGATGGAGATTCTCTAATACAAGATTTTTCACTCTTTAATCAAGTACAACATGAGGCCAAGTTAGTTTCAAAAATCCTTCATTGAGTTTTAATTTGTAAAAATACTGACATCTAGTGGTTGCACGATTTATATCACTCTGCCTCCAATTCACTCATTCATAGAAACAAATTCAGCTAAAATAAAAATATCCTCCATTTCTCGAACTTTACTTGCCCAAGTTTTGTAATTATGTTACAAGTAAAATATTTAAATAAACCACTAACATTAAATATTTAATTTACCACCCTCATCTTCAAAAGGTAACATATCTCATTTACTGCAAATGGAAGTGTTCAGATGCTCTGAATTTGTAAAGAAAGTTACCGATGATGGCTTCCTGAATTTCCCAACTTTTATCCTAATAGCTCATGAGAGTTAACATTCATTGAATGTCTCAACATTCCAGACTCTATTGTGCTTTGCATATATTGTCTCCTTCATTACTTACAATAACCATATAAAATGTGACGTTATTATTACATGTTATAATTAAGGACAAAGGCTTAACAACTTGTTCAAAGGTATTAGAAAGTAAAAGAACAGGAATAATCTGATCCCAGAAGTCTTGTTCTTAACTACTATCCTATATTTTCAAATTGTAATAAATTTATTTTATCTCACATTTTTTGTACTATCAGCCCTATTGTTTCTGTCTTTGCTAGCAAGAGTCAAATTTATGTGCTAAATTATAGACCTAAGTATAGAATATATTCATATTCCAGTGGAATTATATTTTGACCTCATTTGTATCACTATATTCCTCATGACCACTTTAAATTATAAATCTAATTCTTGCCCACATATTATTTAAATGACTAATCACCAGAAAGACTCATTAAAGTAGCAGAATATTCTTTTTTTGGAAATTTTCATTAATTCATCCATTTGATCCATAAATTTATTTCATGACTACTAGATTATAAACTCCTGGCTACTGATGTCTGTTCTCTGATCACATCTAAATCTAAACTGTTCTCCTCAAACTTCAGAAATCTCATTGCAGAGTTGACCACTCCACCTGACAGAAAAAATCCCATCAGAAACAATAACCTAGGTCTTACCTTTCTCTGCTACCACTTATTCCTGAATCTGAATTGTATTGTTCCATGAGAAAAAAAGATGCAGCAATATACATATTGTATACACATTTTAAAAAATATTTAGTAGTTCTCTTAATTAAGAAATGAATAAAAATAATGAATATTTCCCCTTATTTGTATTAAGTTGTTTCGAATCAAATGCTCTTTTGTACCTGTCGGAAGTCGTGTGGTTTGGGATCGACATATACACCTCTTGGGTATTTTCCACCCTTTACAAACATTAACTGCGCTCTGTGTGAATCCAGATGTGGAAATGTAGTTATAAACTTAGATATGGCCTTCTTGGGATGTTTCCTTATGCTGGGCAGGTAAACCATTCTTTCTGGAAAATTACTTTTTTCTCTCTTTTGTTCTTCCTTAATGGTTCTTGATGATATTTCTGGAAATCTCAAAGATGTATACAGTTTATAACTAAAATCAGGAGGCTTTATTTCCCATATGTTAACTTTCGTTGCACATTGTGGAGGTTGCAGAACACTTTTTTCCCATTTGGAGTTGAGATTTTGTCGTGAGGGATATTGCAGCCTCTTTGCAATATCCTTGTCTTTCATTCCTCTCTGAGGCTCATGGTACATTATGTGGAGGCCGTTTTCACACGGAAGAATCTGCAACAGATACAGAAATTGGTGAAGTGTGTCGCTATAGCAATGGTGTATTCAACATTTTCTCTCCAGGCCAAGTTAATCTTTTAAAGATTTATGAGGCAGAGAAAAGCTCAAAGATGATGGGAGGGTGTTTGGAGGGGAAGGAAAAGGCATCATCACTGCTGCAAATATTTATTCAGCACCTTTGTCACAGCAGTCACTGTGCCGGGGCCAGAAATTCATAATTGATTGATTTAAAATCCATGTCCTTAAGTAACCGAGAGGCTACTTAAGAGACAAACATAAAAGCAAAAAATAAAGCCTATGTAATTTGATCGGTTTTGCAATAGCGTTATGAGAAAGAAGGAGAGTGGTCAGCTACCTTTATCGGGAAAATAGAAGTGATGTGGAAAGAAAAGTTGTCATTTGCACTGATCTTGAAAGGTAAGTAGAAACATTCCAGGTAGTAAAGGAAGGAAACAACATTTCACCAAGACTTAGAAAGTGTGTAAAATTTGTCATTAGTTATTTCTAGGATATCTGTGGCTGCCTAAGCCATCACAAGTACGTTGTAGCTACTGCTATTGAAACTTATATACATGAGAATCATAGAGTTTCTTTTTTGCTGACCAGCCATCCAGCAATAAGGAAGTTGTTGGCAAACTTGTAGGATTTAATGACTGTGTCAATATGTTACTGGATGATTCCAATGAATTTGAGATCTCCTTGGAAAGAAGGATAATTACTAATTGGAATATAGTATAACAATGCTGGTTCCTGGGGGATAAGGACCATATACAGGGACGAATTTCCTTGTCTTGTGCTAACATTTTGTGTTATTTTATAATAACATCAAACTAGAAGATTTAACAATTTTTAAATACTAATATTCTAATAATCTAAAGTTGCAAATGAAGGGAAACTACTTTGAAGATACATTGTAAATATCAACTTTAAAAAATTAATATTATTTTGCAATGATGAATTGTTTCTAAATACTAATATAAATATTTTTATTTTTAAATGACCATGTCATACTGAGAGAAAATCAAGAAGCACAATGTGGCAGGAACACAGCATATATATGTAAGGAGGCAGTGAAAATGATATGATAGATAAAACTAGAAACAGCATAAAAAAAGGGCATGGAGCTATATAAGAAAAAAGTTTAAGTACATTATTAAAATTAAATTGATAATCACATGATTTATATCTCTGGCTAATCAAGGATTACATCTCATTGTTGCCTTATGACTTCAGCACTCACCACAGTGTTTTGCACATGGCAAATACTAAGTAAACATTGTTGAATAGGTGATGGAGGTAGGGGTGTGGTATAAGAGAGATTGCCCAGAAGAGAGGATTAGGAGACCTAAGTTCCATGTAGTTCCATTTACTAATTAGATTTGAAATTTAGCTGAATACTAATTCTCTTTATTGCACAGATTCCAACCAAGTCTATGTTTGGTTTCAGTCCTTAAATGACACAACCAGATATTAACCAACCGCAGTTTTCTGGAAAGTATCCAGCCATTATTAAAAAAATGAGAACAGATTACATGGTTGGATACTTTCTGGACAGCCCTTGTATATTGAGCATGTACTGTGTGCCTACTTACACCATGTACTTTCTACCATGTGACTTACTGAATCCCACACAAAATTTCAAGATTCCTCCTGATTGGAAGGAAGAGAAATCTCAGTAATGCCAGTTATTGTTCGTTTGCTTGCTTTGTATGAGCTCGACTTCTCTTCAAATATAACTGTGTGTTTTATCTCTGTGGTGTTTTTACAACTATCTTAGAATGTAAAACTGTAGGGGCAGTTTCCAGTCCCAACTATGCTGGGAAAAGTGGCTATCCATATGCAGAAGAATGAAACTAGACCCTTATCTCTTACCATATTATGAAAATTAAATTAAAATGGATTAAAGACTGGAATCTAACACCCCAAACTATGAAACTACTAAAAGAAAACATTAGGGAAATGCTTCAGGACATTGGTCTGGGCAACGACTTCTTAAGTAGTGCCCCCAAAGCACAGGCAACCAAAGCAAAATTGAACAAATGGGATCACATCAAGCAAAAAACCTTCTGTACCACAAAAGAAACAATCAACAAAGTAAAAGGACAACTCACAGAATGGGAGAAAATATTTGCAAACTATCCATCTGACAAGGGATTAATTAGTAGAATATATAAGGAGCTCCAACAACTTAATAGGAAAAAATCAAATAATGTGATTAAAAATGGCAAATGATTGGAATAGACATTTCTCAAAAGAAGACATACAAATAACCAACAGGTATATAAAAAAATGCTCAAAATCATTAGGCATCAGAGAAATGCAAATCAAAACCAAAGAGATATCATCTCACCTCTGTTAAAATGGCTTTTATAAAAAAGGCAATAATTAATGCAGGCAAAGATGTGGAGAAAGGGGAACCCTGGTACACTTTGGTGGGAATGTAAATTAGTACAACCACTCTAGAGAACAGTATGGAGATTCCTCAAAACACTGAAAATAGAATTACCATATGGCCCAGCAATCTCACTGCTAGGTATATATCAAAAGAAGGGAAATCAGTATATCAAAAAGATAGCTGTACTCCCTTGTTTATTATAGCACTATTCACAATAGCCACAATTTGGAGTCAACCTAAGTGTCCATCAACAGATGAATGGATAAAGAAAATGTGGCATATATACACAATGGAATATTATTCAGCCATAAGAAAATGAAATCCTATCAGTTGCAACAATAGGGAAGGAACTGGAGAATATTATGTTAAGTAAAATAAGCCAAGCAGAGAGACAAATCTCGCTTGTTCTCCCTCATATGTGGGAGCTAAATATTAATAGTAAAATAATTTATCTCATGGAGACAGGGAGTTAACGATAGTTATCAGAGGCTGGGAAGGATATCAAGAAGGAAGGGGATAAAGTGGGGATGATCAATAGGTGCAAAAATATAGTAAGATAGAATGAATAGCATTTGATAGCAAAATAAAGTGATCATAGTCAACAATAAGTTATAGCATATTTTAAAATAACTAAAAGAGTGGAATTGGAATGTTCCTAACACAAAGAAATGATAAATGCTTGAGGTAATGAATACTCTAATTACTCTTATTTGATTAATTCACATTATATTCCTGTATCAAGATTTCACATGCACCCTATAAATATATATATAGCTATTGTGTACCAACAATAATTAAACATTTTTTAAAAACCCCAAAACAAACAAAAAAATGTGGTTGAAATTTTGAATTATCCTTTTAAGACTCTTCCAGAGGAAAGGGTGCCCTAGCCCTTATTTGATACTTTCATTTCCCTTGTCATATCTGTCTATATTTAAGAGATTGGTACATGACATCTTGGTTCTGAGGCAACTTAACATATGAACTATGAAATTAATTCTCTTCACTCTGATTTTATTTTCACAAAATAACCTTCAGATGATAAACTGGCTTCGCATGTACAATAATCTAATAGAAGATATTAAGTAACAAAGAAAATATGAATTATTTTGGTTTATTTTTTATGTAAATTAATCAATTCACATTTCTGTTTTTCATATTGGAGTCTTTTGAACCTGGTTAATATGACTTCAACCCCGACTCTTGTCAACTCACTAGAGGTTAATGAAAATCAATTCCTGACACTGTGTGGTGGTTAATTTGTTCCAGGTCCATGCCTTCTTTTAAAACAGTCTTGCCTCACGTAGGACTCTTTCACATTTCTGCAGAAACATATTTTTAAATCTCTGAGGAGCACTGAAGGTTCAGCCTTGACCAAAATGTGAATGTACTTATCTCCTACAGGACTCAGAAATATGGCTACATGAATAAAGAAAGCATATGAGTGGACTGGCTCATGGTCAGCGTTTCGTAATCTGTTGCAATGAAAAGATATTGAGGTTGATGATGTCAGTCAGTGAGAGTGTGAATTGTCTCATCAGGAAGTACAGGAAAGAAACTGATGCCAGGAGGATCATAAACTGAAAGAATGAGAATAAGTCAAGACACCGGAAGTCTAATTTGTTTAAAACAAGTATCATGGCAGTAAACGAGCTGTAACATGAAGATGTTGTAATTTGAGAATGTAGCCCTGGTCTGGATCTCTCTTGAACTGGGCAGCTGGGAGTGGACATAAGGTCATCAGTCCACTTGTTGCTGCTGATGGCCGTGCCTGTCTTTTCTATATAAATCTCAGCATTTCCAACTACCAGAAATGGTTACTATGTCATATTTTAAAAAAGAATAAATTTGTTTCAATTATATATGATACCTTATTTTGTCCTTATATTATACATTTATTATTATATATTATTCTTTTGAAAAATTTGTATGTAAAATTAGGCTTCCATAGTGTATGAATCACAGATTAGCATGTGTTTTTGTAGTTCCCAGTCAGAAATAAATCAACAGGAGTTCTAGTTGAGTGATTGAACACTGTGATGCCAATTTTGCATCATATTCGTCATTTTACATAGAAAAAACAAAGGCATAGAGAAATACAAAATTATAAGATATATGGCTGAAAATGAAGGAAAAATAATTTAGTCAAAGATTTAGTGGTAAATATTAATTTTATAGAAGTTATATTTTGTCTAAGATGTTTCATTGGAGATAAAAGAATGACTTAACCTATATTCAGTAAGCATAATTATTCTCTCTATATAGGTCTTCAAGGACCAGTTTAAAAGCTGCCTCCCATCAAAGCATTTAAGATATCCCTATCAAGATTCATCTTTTCTTTTTATGAATACAGCAATGGAACTTGGGAATGTAGCAATGGAAGCTACATTTTGCCTTGTACCTTGTTAATTATTTACAAATCAGCTCAAATGAGATTATAAAATTAAGACAAGGATTTCTGTCTCTACAAACTCTACATACCATTCTGTATGTTTTAGGTTGAGCTGTGTGAAACTGTTGTTATTCAGCCATTTTCAATCTTACTAAAATGCAAATTTTATATGATTGAAATATAATGTTGGTCAACTTTGGAAAATTACAGATATTTCATTTTTAAAAACTATATCTAAAAACCAAAACACCTAATCATATTTTTTTAAATAATGAAAATCTTCACCATAATAGTGGCAATATGAAAACATTTTACTTGAATTTCACCCTCAAACATTCTCTAATGGAAAATTACAAAATATTTTTATCTGCTTTTATAATGTTAATTAAAAAGACATACTTTTGTTTAGTCAGTAAATGTATGCAAATTGCAAATTTCAGCTTCTTTTGCTTACTATCCGAGTTTAATTTTTGTAACATTAAATATTTTAGGAGATAGATAAACAAACAGATACAAATACACTTCATACCTAATGCTGCGCATATAAGAAAAGATCGTTGTAAAATAATCTGCTGTTACAATCACAGTGAACTCCTTATACCACAAATTCATATGCTAAGTTGCATATAGGGGAAATTCAGTACTTTCTTCCAGCTGGGCTTTCTCCTTCTTGATATATTTTTCATGATTTCTTACTGACTATATTATATATAAAGAAATTGGTTCTATCACAAGTGAATTCATCTTATATATTTTAACATATAAGATACATAAATACCAAAGAGCTAGTCAAATCAACAAACTAGATGAATTCAAAACAAAAAACAAAAGGCAGAAACATTCATTAGAAGATCAGTAACTTCACTCACCATTAGAAACAGGTTTTTATAAAAGTTTTTATAGCAGTATATCTCAGCAAATCTTTTCTGCAAAGCCAAAGGAGACTAACAAACAGAAAGTTTATAGGGGAAACATTTATCCTTTGCTTTTAAGAACCAAAAGTATACTTAAGTTTCACTCCTCTGGGTTGCTAAGAAACTGAGTTAATTTTCTAAAGGACACAAGTCAGAGTAGGAAAAAAAAAGTAAAACTAGGACCTCTAACTGTTGCCTAAAACCTAGCAACAAAGCAATAAATCCCATCCTCTTTTTAAATGTTTGAAAAATCAACATAATAAGAAGCTCAATACTCAGTAAATACAGAGAGGAAGAGAGAGGGGAGAGGAGGAGGAGGGAGAGAAAGAGAGAGAGAGAGAATAATTACACTAATTACACTACAGGACAGTTTTACTAAATAAGTCCTGACAGCTCATCTTTTGTATTTGTTTAGTAATCTGATTTATAAGGTGATATGAGTTTGATATTTGATATATACAAGATTCCGAGAAACATTTCAACTTTTTTATTATGTATATTTGGGCTTGAGAAGATTGAGTTCATTTCTCCAAAGGTCATTTTATAAAACAAGCAAAGATTACAAGTTCTTCTTCCTAACCTATGGTTTGACCTACTAATTTCTGCTACACAATTTATGAAGAAATCTCCTTTTATTAATCAAATCCTACACTCAATAGGTACATATCTCTTGGTGAAAATTTTTTAAAAAAACTTTTTGTTATAGAAAATCTCAAACATATTGTAAGGTTTTTCGGCGGCGGCGATACGAAAAGACAGACACAGAGAGAAAGAGTGGGGGCCAAACCACGTGGCTTTATTATACACTCCTGGACGAGGTTCTGGGGCCCCAAGAGAGGGGGGCCCCAGAAGTCGCCTCCGTTTGGAGGGGCTGAGGCCTTTTATACCCTAGGGACTCTTGGCGGAAGAGCTGGGGATTTTCCACTGTGACTGTCGGGTGGTCATTGAGAAAATAGGAGGGGCTGGAGGTATTTGTGGAATCCAGGAGTGGATCCGGGTGGACATCTGGGTGTGGTTCCTCTCAGCGGGGCCTGGCAGTTTTGTCCTTGGCGGGTCTGGTCTCATGAGTCTTTTCTTTTTTGATCTAGGGAGGGGAAGGGGGCCCACCACCAGCCTTACACATATATAAAAGTAGACAAAAGTATATAATAAATCTCCATGTAATCATCACTCATTTTAAAAAATTAATGATTTATGGCCAATCTTGGTTTATAAAATTGCTTCACATATATCTTCAATTTTTCTCCCTCCATTTCTCATATTATTTTGAAGCATCATATCACTTTATCAGTAATTATTTCAGTGTTTCCCCCAAAAGATAAAAACTCTTATTTTTAAAACATAATCACAGCACCATCATGACAAATAAAAAAAAGAACATCAATTGATTGACTGAATATCCAGTCAATATTCAAGTTTCCAATTATCTCATAAATGTCTTAAATAATTTTGTTTTTGCTTTTTTCTTTATAGCTTGTTTGATTTGGGCTAGCTGTTTACTCTCATTTGATCCAAAATTTTCTATGACCTCAGTATTACTTTCTCTTCCCATATTTTTCTAATGGAATATAAAATTTTCTAGACAAAGAACCCTAATGGCTGGAGAGTTTTGACTATTTTGACTATTATTTTATTTAAAGCAAAAGTTTGCCAGTGGGTGGCAGTGCATTACTTATAATTTTGTCCTAGTTTATAAACTGAGAAGCAAAATAAATTTTCCTTTACTGTTTTCCCTGATGTCCAATTTTATGATTTTTTTTTTAATGGAAGTGACAGTAAAGTTGAATTGAGTAAATTTCTTACAGTTTTTGGAAATAGAATTAACTTACACTCTTTGATTTATACCTCCTTTTTCTTTTTTGCACAGATTTGCATATGTTCCTTTATCAAAAGCTTATATTAAAATGCCTATTTATATTTAGTTGATTATTATTAGTTGTTATGGGATGACAAAATACATTCTAATATGGCCCCAGATTTCAAGAAAATTATAAAAAATAGACTAGAAAAATACAAACCTATAAGAATACACCACAAGACAAGGTGCTAAATGCCAAGTGATCAGTCCTGACAGTTACTCTAGTGGGAAATAGTGGGAGAAAGATCTCTGAAGTTTGAGTATGTCTCTGAAGATTTCATAGAGTACCTAAGATCAGTACTGATCCCTGAGGAGCAGAGGACTTAATTAATTGGGAGAAGAAGGGAAGGAAATTTGGATGGATGATCAGCATAAGCAACATTCTGGAATTCTCTTTAATACTCTCAGGAAGGCATTCTCAGAATTTTCTGATATGGAAATATAATTTTGTAGCTAAGTGACTTGAATTATATGTAGAACCACCCAAAACTCTCTTCTCAGGTGGATAATTCTAATTGTATATTAGAATTTTACTGCACATGAATATCTATGGGATGTACAAGGATCTATTTCTCAGCTTACACAAATTTCGGAAGAAAACAAGTTGTGCCAAATGAAAACTGTGACACTGCGATTTTTACTTTTCTAGGTGTTAAGGAATATGCATGCTTTTGAATAAGTTACTTAAATAACATATATTTGTACAAATAAATTAACTTAAAATTCATTGTAGTAATAATTTTATCATATAGCAGGTAACTGTAGTTTGAAATACAGTACTCTGTAAGTTAAAAAGGAAGTAAAATGGGCTTTAAATTATGCTCAGAAAAAGAAAATAAGAATGAGAGAGTTTCTTTACTTGGGTAGAATGGATAATATTAACTATGCCATGTTGTAGCTAAACTGTCCAACTCCTACTTTATGTCCTTCTCTACTAGAGGGAACTACTTCCAAACTGGAAATAACAACACAAATAGGGAAGAACTGAAGCTTAAGATAGATGAGATGATAATCAGATGACATAGTTATTTACATAATTCAGGTCCATAGACCCATTTGAATTACATATCAGACCAATAATAAAAGAACTGGCAATGGAAAAATGAGATGATACCTTTTGGAAACTTGCTGAGAAAACAAGGTGCTTTAAGACTGGATATTGGAAATCAGAAGTGCCTGAGTTTATTCTTGGAATAGTTTTGCAAGGGAGCCTCTTTGTGGCTGTCATCTGGCATGGTGCATGGTGCATGGTGTGGGTTAGGGACTTTATAAGGTAACAAATTTACAACAAAAGATCAGGGGAAAAAATGGGTTTGGATCTTGTGATCCTCCTAATATCCCCTGGATAGGTGACCAGGGCCAGGACAGTCTGTTAACACATGGTCGGTCAACATCTTGGGTGGTGGGAATTCCTCTTCCTGTCGCTCCTCTTTTATGACAGAGCAAGCCTGAGAGCAGCTTTATCAATGGGGGAAGGTAGGCGGAATGGACTGACTAGCAAGTTATCTGGGCACTAGCCTTATTGAGTTTGAATGCCAGATGTTCACAGGAGTTGCTTGGGAAAGTGGTCTGGTGACTTTGGAAACCTGTATTAACACCTGGTAACCCTGGGCATCCATGCAAAGTTGAATTCCTCTTTTTCAAAGGAAATGGCTAATAACCCAGTGAGAAGCTGAGTGTGAAAGCAACCCTACCCCTAGGAGGAGAGAGGACCCCCCAATTTTAATTATCTCAGAGTCTAGGCAACCCAAGATGAGCTCTCAGGAACATTTTAAGACAGTCACACTTGTTGTACCACAGAACCTCAATAAATTCTGAAATAGATTTTTTTAAAAACAGATGATCGGTGATTGCTCTAGGGAAGTGGGACTTTCTGACCCTCAGAAATAAAGTTCAACTCATGGTAGATTTGTCTACAAAGCAGGACTATGCATGAGTAAAATATACCTAATGATGTGTGATGCTATCTCATTGTGCCTACACTAAATTTGGCTACTTTTTAAGCCTGAGGTTGTTTGTGTCAGTGTTACTGACATTCAAAGCTTGTCTGCAAACTTGTGGGGGCTTATCCCCTTTCTTCCAAGGGGCCCCTCAAATTTCCTAGGGTTGGAGACCCCCTCCTTCAGTTATCTGTGTTCAAGTCACACAGATGAAACCATGCTCTCTCGATTGGGTGTGAGTGATGCTTAAAGGAAGGACTTATCTTGTTCTGCACTCACTCACCGGGTCAAGCATCCACAGTGCATGACAGTGTGCTGCTGCTGGTACCAGTGTGCATGCCACCATGAGTGATCTTTCCTAAGGACCCAGGCACAATGGTGAACGTTGCCTTCTCTCCTCCCTTTTACCACACCCACCAGCCTCTTGGTGCCCTCCTCCACGCCCATCCTCAGGCACTTACTGTGATTTGTCACCCTCTAGTGGTTCATAATTCTTGTTTTGTCACCTCATTCAGTCTGTTGCCTTTACTAGCTTCCAAAATGCTCATTTATTTCCTTTTATGCCTCATCAAGTACTAACCCTGTTTATCATTCTAAACTGAAGTAGACTTCACCTCTTTTTCTTAAAGCTCTAACATAGAATTACAGTTCTATTTGTCCAATTTCGAAACAGTAGAGAAATTTATTTAAGAAATAACCTTCATTCCTTCCATATAGTGGCATCGAAAATTTTTCTTGGCAATACAGCCTTTGTGCCTGACTGATCTTTGCTGTGTACCAGACACTGTTCTAGATATTCTATATGTGCTAATACATTCAATCTCACAACAATCTTTGGAAGCAGCTATTTTTATTACCTCATTTTACAGATGAAGAAACTGAGAAAGAGAGTCTAATAACTTGCACAAGGTTATACAGCTAATAAGCAGCTGGGTCAAGATGCAAACCTATCCAATTAGGCCTTGGAGACAAGGTTCTCAACCTCTATAGTTCAGTGACTATAAATCAGTAGTTCTCAAAGTGCGACTAACCCCAGACCACCAGCATGAGTATCATTTGGGAACTTGTTAGACATGCTAATTCTCAGGTCCTACCCCAAACCTACTGAGTCAGAAACTCTGGAGGTGGAGCCCAGCAATGTGTGTTTTAACAAGCCCTCCAGGTGATTCAAATTTGCAAACCTCTGCTTCAGAGAATAGTGAAGCATTTGCTAGTATAGGTTTTAAATTTTCTTTTCTCTGGTAGCAAATCATTGCACATATTCACACACACATCTAGTGTTTTTCTCATCCCAGTAACTTTTAATCCACTTTAATTGCAATTTATTTACGACCAAAATAACTACATGTCTTTTTGTTTAAGAGTCAAAGAGGATTTTATAGATTCAAATAGATATCCTAAGAGATGTAAGATATTGCAAAATTTTTTTTTCTTTTCCAAAGCAAGACTATTCAAGATCCTTAATGAGCAGAATTAATTCAAATCTAGCAATAGATTGCAAAGCTTTCACTTTAGATCTTCAAGCCATTTGCTGCTGCCATAACCCCGACAAAACTCCCAGTTGGAAAGAAATTAAGACACCCTTTGTTGAATGTTTACCTGCTGGGACTTCATCCTCACCGTCAGCAACCTCCCCCACATTCTCTCTGGAAGTTTAATACTTCAGGGGGTTGAAAAATATTTCTTCCTTTTGTAACAAATGTAGGCCTTCGGTTGTGTTTATGTGTGTGCACGCTATGCCAGCTCACTTTGCACCTTATCTACCAGCCTGAAATCAAAAGTAAAATAAGATCTTACCCAGTATAGCTGGGTTCATTGCTGTGACATGTGACATATACAGAAGTCTCCAACTTTTTTGGCACCAGGGATCGGTTTCATGGAAGACAATTATTCTATGGATGGTCGGGATTGGGGGCCAGCGGGGAGAGAGACAGAGCCCAGGCAGTGATGTCCAGCTAGGTTCCTAACAGGCCACAGACCAGTACTGGGCCACGGTGCAGGGGTTGGGGACCGCAGATACATTTTCAACATACAATTTGCATTTCACCAATGAATTTCTTTGAAAAATAGTTGTATCCCCTAATAGCCAAAGTATAATATTGTTTCAAGTCCTGAACTAAATCAAGATGCGTTTCCTTATCTTAACCAGAAGATCCCCAATGACCTGGGAAGAAAGAAAAATGAAGTCTTAGTATTTTTTTCTTATTTCTAAAATACAACGGGTACTAGACACTTAAATGTATCACTTAAATGGATTACTATCACAATATTTTCAAGTTCTAGGAAAAGAAATATACTATCCATTCAACATCAAAATTATTGCCTCGCATGTCATGGGGGTGAGACATGGGTAGGAAACTACTAGAGAGAGAGGGAGAGTCAGCACACAAAACACAAGTAAGTCCATTGAATCCGGAGCAAGGAAAAAAATATTTTGCGTTGGTCCTCCTCTTCATTGTTTCTTTTTGCAGCAGAGCATTCTCCTGAATGATTGTTGGAACTTAGAATTACTCAAGATTATTATAACCGAATGGCCAGAAGGATACGCTGCCATTATGTCCTTCACCACAAAGAACTGATGACTTCTGTAAGGAATAGTAAATGTCATATTTGTCATGAAGGCAGCAAAATAAGAAATAAAGAAGCAAAAGAATGTTATCACCATTCTTAATGCATTTATATGCGCTTCCGTGCTGGCATTTTTAAAACCATAAGATCCATTTTGCATCCGATGAGTGTGCTTGTAAAGAGAGATGAATAATATAAGAGTGCACATCACAAATATGGCCAGAGGAAATATTAATGCTAAGTTGACAAGAAGCACTTCACTAATTTTCTTTACCTTGGTTTTAGTCTTCTTTAGCGTGGTGTTTCTGAGGGCATCCCCCTTCTCATTTCTGGGGTAATCTACCTCAGTACATGCGGCTGCAATGCACACAGAGGCCAGCAGGCTTCCCAGAAGCAGCCAAGGGATTATTTTTGCGATCCTGAATTTCAGCCAAAGAAAATAGGACTGAGTGAAGACGGAAATCTTGAGGCAGTAAAATACAGAAAGGCAGGTAGCAAACCAGACACTGATAGAGCTAAAAAACATCCAAAGGAACATCACTGCTGCACCATAAATTTTTACCGCATAAAAAATTGGAAAGAACACAGAAAAAAAACTCTGTACCATTAATACCATCTGCAGACCAAATCTAGACATTCCTATACATATTAAGAGGATTTGCATTGGCATTAGCTTTCTGCTTTTCATCAGTTCGTTACAGTTTATGATTACAAGAAATCCATTTACTGTAATCCCTGTGAAGAACTCTGCGAACATGATGATAACATGAAGAATAGTTGAGAAAGACGGGGTCATGTTTCCTCTGACAAATCTTAGCTTTCCCTCGTGGATGGTCTTAAATACCTTCTCTGGAAGATCTTGCAAATAGGGACACACAGCACTGAGAAATCTGATCTTCTGCCAATTTCTAGATCATAGGTAATGTCTTATACTAGGTTTCCTCCTAAGGAAAAAAATCAGAGAGACTACTTTTTGAATCTGGTGCTCTTCAAATGAAACTGTGGGAATGCAAATCCAAAGATTTGAATGATGGTTAGGTCTTCCAATTACATCCCAGGAAAAATTGCTCTATTGACACTATTCCGTTCTCATTCTTATTGACACTGTTCCGTCCTTATTCTTACTCAATTTTTCAAGAAATCTGAGTATAAGTATGTTTCATTTAGATTATTGCTATTCTGTTTTTGTCATTTATTTTTTCCTAATGCCAAATGCATGCTCCAGACAGATACTTCCTTCCTATTGTTGTCACAAATATCCAATCTTAGATATAGCTCTCTCCCCAGCATGTTTTTCCTTCTAATAATTCCAAGACACTTTGATAAAGTTTCCCCTCCTCATACCCTTACCCCACCAAACGCAATTTCCTCTCCAGACTTGAAAGTCAGTTCCTGGGATATAGCTTTTGTGTGAGAATCCTCCTTTCTGCTAAATATATCATGTTTTCACAGACTTCTTAGTAGAATGTTGACCTTAGGATTATCAGCAAACCAGAGTTATAAAAGTAGTTCATAATTAATCCATGTGCTGACATCTTATACTCTTGTTGAAGAACATGATTTCAAAAGGCATATGGTATGCAAACTTTTAACTACCAGCATAGGGCATAATTACCATGTTAAAATGAGCTTTCTACCTTTATTACAAAGAAGTATTCACATAACCTTGCCGAACTTTAGTTACATCAGATGTAAAATGTGAATAAACCATTGCAACTTCATAAAATGAGATATGGTGTTCAAAGTGTTCCGGTCCCTGGCTGGGTCATACTAAGCACTCAACAAATATTAGCTACTGTTAATATTATTGAATGTCTGTTCTCATACTGTGATTATCACAGCAGGAAAATAATGATTCTATAAAGAAATATTTTCAACAAGAAAGCTTAAATAAGATTGTAAGAATATTGAAGATAAAAAAAAATCAAAGAACTGGATTTGCCACCCACTTTCCACACCAGTCTGGGTTTTTAGGGCACCCCAGGGTCCCCCATGGAATGTACATCTCCAAATGTTGATGGCTACCTATGTAACTTTCCCTTGCTAGCTTCATCATTTCCCCACTCATCTGCTACACATCACAGCTATCCAAAATGGAGCAAGATTGATCCCATCTATATCTCTTGGTTTTATGACCCATGCATCAATTTTGCCTCTTGTTTTTTGTATCGATCTTTCCTGTCTATAAACTATGACTTTGCTGAAGCAAATGGTATTTGCCTTGCCCCCTGGCCTCCTGAAGGCATTCTCAATTCTAGGCACAAATGAAGAAACTTCACCTCAATTCCAGACTCTAGACCAGTGTCATGACCCTGGACTGAAGGAGAGATAAATGGGATCTAGACAGTTTACAGTGGAGTGTCCCTAAGTTACCTCTCTGAGACTAGGTTATATGCATTAAATATTGGCATTTAAAAGGATCCAGTAGCTGAGTTCTCAAATAATGTAAACTTATACAGAATTCTGGTTCTTAGTTAAAATAAAAATTCAATCAATTTCAGTCTTCCATTTTTCAAAAATTCTGTTTTCATGAATGTGTTTTACCCAATAAACTTGCTGAGTTAAAGGTACTTGAACAAATGAGGGACAGCAATTTGTCATATACATAACCAGCCAAAAGACATGTACTTGCCAAATTATTAATTATGCAATATTAGACTAAAAATCTTGAAATATATACTGACTATTGGAGTAATTTTCTTTATCATGACAGATGTCCATTGCTTTTTGCCTATACCGTTACAAGCCATTTTTAAAAAGAAATATTAATATACCCTGAGTATTTCCTATTCTAGTATAGCAATGAATACCATTTTATATTTCAAATATCTTCATCAGAATAAGCAGTATTTGGTAGACAACAATCAATATATTATCTTCTTCATTCTCCATTATTTCTTTTCTATGGTCTTTTCTCTCAATTTTCCGTGGTAAACTAGGGTAATAAAAGGCAGACAGATCAACATATAGAAACTCTTCTTAGCAAAAAAAAAAAAAAGAAAGAAAGAAACTTAACACATTGTTATCAAGGTGAATCTTTTCTGAAAATTATACTTTATAAAAAATTTATTGTTAAAATTGTATTTTTATAATAGCTGCCCCAGAATGCATATATGCTATGAATATAATTTTTAAGCAGTTCCTTTTGAATTTTATTTCTTAGATAAATACATAATTTATAACCCAAAATTTATCCCCTTTGAGTGCCCAAATGCTTTGAAAATTTTGCTGAGCTAGTTTCAAACCACCCTGCATTTGTCATATTCTTACAGGTGAAGCTGGCTATATGGGCTGTTGGCTAAATGATTCTACTATGAGATTTGAATTCATCCACAGCTTATTTCATTCTGAAATCCTGCATTCTGGCTCTCATTTGGCTTTCTAAATATACCATTTCATTGCAGAAAAATTTTGACTTTTCCAAGAACTATTCAAAAAATATAATGGACATTAAACTACAATTTAGTCAGTTTGTATTTGCATTTGTGATTTTCCTGTTGTATGTGCACTGTTTTGCATTTGCCCTTATTGAATCTCATTTTGGAAAGAGAGTTTTAGTGAAGAGCTCTTTCTCAGATGTAGGAAAATTCAACTGTGAGTAAAACAATCTTGAACTAATTGCTAGGCTTGTTTGAAGTTTGGGAAAGGTAGTGGCCAAATGGAGAGAGATGATTTTCAAATTAAGCAATGTTTGAAAGTTCTACTAAAATAATAGATTTCTTTTTGAAGGAAAATAATATCTACCAGGAGGCACTTAATAATTATAGTTCATTAAACTAATTTCAATTTAGTCACCATCCAATCAATATATATCTTTCATTTAAATGCTTATATGAACTGGCATACCCCTGGTGGAGAGTTTGTGTGTGTGTGTGTGTTTGCTTTGATCAATGTGGTAACAGAGCCTTCTGATTCTAAGGTGATATTCATATATTAATTGTAAAATTAGTATATACTCTAAATACTGATATTATGACCAGATGTTTCCCATGCACGGAGAGTTGCTCATTTGGTTCTTATTGGTTATGAGTGCACAAAGATTTGAATTTTTTAAACAAGTACATTGAATTTCTACTGCATGCCATTGGTTAGTCTAGGTATTTTAGGACTAAAGAAGATTGAAGTTGTTTTCATGCTTTCAGTTAAAAATATTTTTGTTTGCAATTTTTCCACTATCCAGGCTTTACTATTAGAAGTTTTGCAGAGAGAATTGGCTTTAAAGACTGAATTATTTATTGGTCCAAATTAATCCCCTGGATTAGTTTAATTCCTTAAAAACACTCAAAATACTTTAGTCTTCTATAAGAAAATGACTCAAAATTTCACTTACATTCTGTCTTGTTATTATGTGATCATAGGAAATGAAAAAAGGAGTCTATATGGTTTTATTTTATTTATTTTTTTAATTTACTTTTTTTTAATTTCAGCATATTATGGGGGTATAAATGTTATGTTACGTATATTGCCCATGCCCCCCCTCAAGGCAGCTATATGGTTTTAAAAGATACCCTGTTCACACATTGGCAGCACTGTCTCTTTTCTTTTTTTTTTCTTAGAGTAAATATATTTATTGCATATTCTGTATATTACCAGAGTAGAATTAGGGTGAGAAAGAGACTATTAAGTTTTCTTTGACACTTCTGTCTTTTTTGAATTGGTACAAGAATAAATTATTTTTGTAATTCAAGTAACTTGTTTTGTAAATAAAATGAATTAACATTCACTAACATGGAAAGATATCAAAGATTGACATTTTATGTGACAGAGAAAGTTGCAGGACATCTCTACTATTATTCAAGTTTAGAAAATATATTTTTAAGTTTTCAAATATTAGATCATTTTATATATAGTAAGTTTGTGTTTTTATTTTTTAAATTTGTTTATTTTATTTAATTTTTTTTAATTTTAGCATATTGTGAGGGTACAAACCTTTTGGTTACATTTTATATCTTTACCTCTCCCAAGCAGAGGTTAGAGGCCTGCCCTTGCCCCCCACAATGCACACTGTGTCCTATTGTTGTGAGTTTAGCTCCCTGACCCCCATCCCTGGAGAATATTACTACCATGTGAGCACCATTGTGTTAATCAGTCAGTACCAATTTGATGGCGAGTACAAGTGGAACGTATTCTTCAGATCTTATGTTACCTCACTTTGGATAATGGGCTCAGGCTCAATCCAGGAAAATATAAGAGGTGCTAGATCACCGTTGTTTCTTAAAATTGAGTAATATTCCATTGTATACATATACCAAATTTTAATAATCCACTTATGAATTGACGGGCACTTAGGTTGTTTCCACATCCTTGCAATAGTGAATTGTGCTTCCATAAACGTTCGGGTGCAGATATCTTTATTATAGAATGACTTTGCTCTTTTGGGTAGATGCCTAATAGTGCTATTGCTGGATTGAATGGTATTTCTATTTTTAGCTCTTTGAGGTATCTCCAAATTCTTTTCCACAGAGGTTGCACTAATTTGCAGTCCCACCAACAGTGGAAGAGTGTTCCTATCTCTCCACATCCTCGCCAGCATTTGTTGTTTGGGGATTTTTTGATAGAGGCCAATCTCACTGGGTTTAGGTGATATCTCATTGTGGTTTTGATTTGCATTTCTCTAATGATTAGAGATGTTGAGCATTTTTTTATATCTTTGCTGGCCATTATTCTGTCTTCTTTTGAGAAATTTCTGTTCGTTTCCATTGCCCATTTATTGATGGGGTTGTTTGATTTTTTCTTGCTGATTTTTTAAAGTTCTAGATAGATTCTTGTTATCAGCCCTTTATCAGATGTGTAAAGAGCAAATATTTTCTTCCATTCTGTAGGCTGTCTATTCGCTCTAATGATAGTTTCCTTGGCTGTGCAAAAGTTTTTTAATTTAATCAGATCCTATTTATTTATTTTTGTTGCTGCAGTGATTGCTTTGGGGATCTTCTTCAAAAATTCTTTGCCTAGGCCGATGTCTGAAAGGGTCTTCCCAACGTCTTCTTCTAGAATTCTTAAAGTTTCATGCCTTAGGTTTAATTCTGTTATCCATCTTGAATGGTTTTTTGTGAGAGGTGAGAGGTAGGGATCCAGTTTCATTCTTCTGCATGTAGCTATCCAGTTTTCCCAGCACCATTTATTGAAAAGAGATTATTTTCCTCAATGTATATTTTTGTCTGCTTTGTCAAAGATTAGACTGTCTCTTTTCTGAGTTCAGACTGTAGACACTGGAGACACAGTGTTTTGAAGTCTATACATATATGTTCAGATCTTTTTAAGTTTAGTGTAGCTTTTCTTTTATTTTGAGTTTATTTCAGTATTCTAATAGGTTGTTCCTATAGATTTTGAGCTTAGAGACAAAGTTTTTTTATTAGTCTCTGAGTTCCTTCCCAAAGCATCTAGAATAAAACGAAGTACTAGGTGGATGAAGAAGAATACAAATATGGTGATAATCACACTGATAATCCAAGCTGTCAAAATTACTTCCATACAACTTAAATTGCACTGAAGGGGCCATTCTCTGAAAAAAAAATAAGCATAAAATTTAAATTATAAAAATTAAGAATATTTGATAACTGTATTTGGATTTGACAGTGATTTATCAGTTTATTTTCCATAATATTAGCAAATATTCTATTTTTTTTCTGAAATCTTTTTTTGGTATTTATCTTTTGTTATTTCAAAATATTAAAGGGGTACAAATGTTTTTGTTACATGGATACATTGTATACTGTTGAAGTCAGGGTTTTCAGTGTGCCCATCACCTGGATAGTGTTAACTGTACACTCTTTGCCTCCCCCCTTCTGTGTTTCCAATGTCCTTTGGTTCTCTTTGTGCCCATGTGTACCCACCATTTAGCTCCCACTTGTTAGTGAGAACATGTGGTATTTACTTTTCCATTTTTTAGATACTTCACTTAGGATAATGAATGCCACTTTTATCCAAGTTGCTGCAAAGGACATTATTTTGTTCCTTTTTATGGCTGAGTAGTACTCCATGGTATATATATATATCTATAATACATTTTCTTTTTTTCTTTCTTTCAGCATATTATGGGGGTACAAATGTTTAGGTTATGTGTGTTGCCTTCCCCCCTTTCCCGCCCAGAGTCAGAGCTTGAAGCATGTCCATCCCCCAGATGGTGAGCATGGCACTCATTATGTATGTGTATACCCATCCCCTCCACCCCCCTCCCATCTGCTCAACACCCGATAAATGTTATTCCTATATATCCACTTAGGGGTTGATCAGTGAAACCAATTTGCTGGTGAGTACATGTGGTGCTTGTTTTTCCATTCTTGGGATATTTCACTTAGTAGAATAGGTTCTAGCTGTATCCAGGAAAATACAAGAGGTGCTATATCACCATTGTTTCTTATAGCACAATAGTACTCCATGGTATACATATACCACATTTTATTAATCCATTTGTGTATGGATGGGCACTTGAGTTGTTTCCATATCTTTGCAATTGTGAAGGGATATAACACATTTTCCTTATATACTCATGAATTGATGGGCACTTAAGTTGATGCCATATCTTTGCAATTGTAGATTGTGCTGTGATAAACATTCGGGTAGAGGTATCTTTTTTATAAAATTATTTATTTTTTTTTCAGGTAGATACCCAGTAGTGAAATTGCTGGATTGAATGGTAGGTCTACTTTTAATTCTTTGAGGAATCTCCACACTGTTTTCCACAGGGGTTGTACTAGTTTGCAGTCCCACCAGCAGTGTATAAGCATTCCTTTTTCTCTGCATTCAATGCAGGCATCTGGTTTTTTGTTTTTGTTTGTGTATTTTTTCAGTTTTTAGTAATGGTCATTCTGACAGGGGTAAGGTGATATCTCATTGTAATTTTAATTTGCATTTCCCTGATTATTAGTGATATTGAAGATTTTTTCATATTTTTTTGTCCATTTGTCAATCTTCTTTTCAAAAAATTCATGTCTTTTGCCCATATTTTGATAGGGTTGTTTGTTTTCTTCTTGCTGATTTGAGTTTTTTGTAGATTTTGAACATTAGTCCTTTGTTGGATGTATAGTTTGTGAATATTTTCTTCCATTCTGTAGATTTCCTGTTTACTCTGTTGATTATTTCTTTCGCTGTGCAAGGCGCTTTTTAATTTAATCAAATCCCATTTATTTATTTTTGTTGTTGCTGTATTTTCCTTTGGGGTCTTAGTCACAAATTCTTTGCCTAGGCCAATGTCTAAAAGAGTTTTTCCTACATTTCCTTCTAGAACTGTTATGGTTTCATGTCTTATATTTAAGTTTTTAATCCATCTTTAATTAATTTTTGTATATGGCAAGAGATATATATTCAAGACATTTTTCTACACATTTACTATCATTTAATTCTTCCTGCAAAATTATGGAATCATTTCATTTGATGAAGATAGTGAAGTGCAGATAATGAACCTTGAGGATGGTGTAAATAAGGATTTGAATACAGGTGGTCCGACTCCATCCACAGTCCACATTGTTGACTAAAATACTACAGTATATACAAGTTGGAATACTTTGCTTCATCAAAATTGTTAGAAAAAATATGTAAAATCAACTGAGAATTATAGTTTCATGATTACATTCCTTTATTTCCTGTATACAGAAATAGAAAAAAAATAAATTTAATATATTTGTCTAGGAAGATATTCATAAAGTAATGAAACTGTAGAATATTGACCTTATATCATTAGTGTATCAGACTGCACCTAGATGCATGGGACTGAGGTGGTAAACAGAAAATAAAACCTCATAGTAAGTATATAATAAATTGTTGATTGACTATTCTATGGAAAATGAGACACAACTAAGTTCATATGAAAGTTATAAATTTTTAGGACTCATACAAATCTTAATGTTAGAAGGAGTCAGGTTCTGTCATAACCATCTCCATTTTATAGGAAAAGACATTTTGGAATCTTAAAGGTTAAGTGATTTACTCAAGATTATGTAAGTAAATACTGGCTGAACTTGTGTAGGCCACTTTAATTTTCTGGGGTTAGATTTCCCTCTAGGTGAAACAAATGTTTACGGAAAAAAAAAAAATAGATGAAAATCTGGACTTCTGATTTTTGTCAACATTTTCAGACTCATCTTCTGCTAAAACCTTGAAGTAGTTGAGTTGCTTTTTCATAAGTTATGTCTCATTCAGGAGAGGCAAAAATAGGATTTCATGATTCAGTAATCACTATATTGGATTAATCTCCTTCTTATGTATCAACTCTATTTTCAACTCCCTCAACTCCAGCTAATAGCATAATGTTTATTGTAATTCTACTTTGAAGGCCTTACCATGTGCAAATTATAATTTGAATCTCAGGCAATTAGTGACTGACGGGGTAGAGGAAAGCTCAGTTTCTCTAAGAGGCTGTGTAAGTAAGGTCTTAGATACTTCTGTCATTAAAAATTCACCTTTATTATTTCTTTGGACAGTTTAAACAAAGAGAAAATTAAGAATGTCATACTTTCAAAAATTATACAAAGATGCAAAATATAAATTAGATGCTATAAACTGGTTGATTATGACAGATATATATCTAAGATAATAGAACAGAGGCAAATTTGGGGGAGTGACATTGAAAGTTCTAAACATTTTTTCATTGCAACTGAGTAAATGCTAAATAACAACCGAAGCTAACAACGGAAGAAAGGCTTAGTCTGAAGAGTTAGGGAAAAGCCATTCAGAATGCTGTACTAATAAAAGTACGACATGGATTCTATTGCACCTCCAATCTGAAGTAGACTGTAGCCCACCTCCAAATGTATAACATTCCTTAGTGTAATCATGTAATCAGGAAAAGTAACTGATAGCAGAAAATATGATAATAGCATAACAGCATTAATGCACCCCCCACATTGAGACTTATTATAAGATAATTAAGTAAATGGGTGGAATCAAATGGTATATTTGCTACTAAAATAATGAGTACAAACAGTTCATTTAAATCTTTTAAATTTTCTGATATTTGTAGAAGAAAGAGTTATTTCTATCTATTGCACAGATAGGAAACTAGTCTTGAGATGTTAAGTGACTTACCTAAATTTAACCAGAGACTCCATAATGGAAGCAGAAATAAGTAAGTTTTGATCTCCATATTCACATAGATGGGTACTTTTTAATGCACTAAGTCACATTTCCTTTATAACTGAGCCATTTCATATTATGAAATACAAAAACAATACAATTCCAAATTATGGGTCAGAACACACTTAAGAACAATCTGTTTAAAAAATCATGGAAGGCTGCTATTAGCCCAATTTGAAAACCAAATTGTTTCAATAAGTTTAAATAAACACACAATGTTTAGATATTTTGATAATGATCTGTCCCTTCTTCAGACGTTAATATTTTTTTCAATATCTATTCCATAGGTAAGGTGACCAAATTCCAACATAAGATTCTATTTTACCTTTGTATTCCTAGAGGCACTTCCGACTCAAAGTGATAAGAGGAACATACAGCAGTTTGTTGGAGAAAGATATATTCAATTAATATTTTTCTGGTCCTTCCAAAGATAAATTCCTAGACGAAAAGATTTGTAGTAGCTAGAAACCAACCAGCAGTGAGTTAAAACTCCACCACCACCGTTTATCTTCTTCAGCTTTAGTACTATAGTTTGAACCATCCTTAATACAAGATCAATTTCTGTTCTTTGTCTTTGAGAAATCTCAAAATCTTAACTAAAGTGTGTTTTTCCTCATCTGAAAACTAGCTGATGCTATCTCGAGAAAAAAATTATAGAAAACATAAAGCTCCATGTCCAATATTGGTGATACTGACATTTCAGAGCTCTTGATGAATCGAAGTGATGATAAATGAAACTTTTAGAAGTTCATAGGCTGATCCATACACAAGTGGAGAAAAAGAAGTACAACCTTTCTTGATTTACATACCGATGTGGTCACATAGGTCTTCTGTGTTAAATCAGAGGGAAAAATTTAACAGGTTATGTTCACAGCAGTGTGTATAAATTGAACTTTTTCTCAAAATGTACCCAAATATAAAAAAATGCTCAACATCTCTAATCATCAGGGAAATGCAAATCAAAAC
>VBSM01002217.1:36111510-36160367 GCA_008086735.1 Cheirogaleus medius
GAGTGAGATGTGCAACGTTTGGGGGATGGTCACGCTTGAAGCTCTGACTCAAAGAGGGAGGGGAGGCATGGACAATATACGTAACCTTAACATTTGTACCCCCTTAATATACTGAAATTAAAAAAAAAGTACCCACATATAAAGTGCCAGCACTTCTAGGAGACATATTTCTTCAGAATTAAAAATATAAAGCTCATATATTTATGATTGTGACATCTAAAAACTAGTAAATAAAGTAGAATTTTTTTCCTCTTCTAATGTTGTATGAATGGTATATTTGTGTGTGTGTGCAGCAAAATATGTGTACTTAGTACCATTCTGCTGATTCTGACCCTTGGAAATATAATATGGATTCTAGGAAATAGACTCTGATTGACTTGAAATTATGATGACTAGATTTCTAGAACTGTTTTTTTTCATTTGGGTTAGATTCAGGTTGCTTGTTTTAAATATATATATTCTGATTCTCTAACAGTTCGTGATCACTGGCAGTAGAAGAAAATGAGGAAAAATCCTGAGAAACCTTCCTCCTGTTGAACCACAAAACCGAGACCCTGGATTCCACAAAGAGACTCTCTTCCCATGCCGGTGGTGGAGTGAATTTCCTTCTAAGGACTAATGCTAACTTCATATTCAGAAAACCGTACTTATGGGCAGGTAAAACAGTCAAATGAAAATCTTGGGAGGGGCAGTAAAGTCATATATATGTCATATGACATATGCATATATATGAATAGAAACTGAGTGAGATGAATATCTTATATGCACACAAAACTCATGTTAAAAATCCACTTCGGATTTTTTTTAAAAATTGCAAATATACTCTTTTTTTTTTCTTAATTTTGTTAATAAGAAGGTACAGGATCTCTTTTCTGTCTGGTATTTTGAAACACCCCACACTAAGAACTTACTGAATTAAGCCATCTGTAATCCTGCCATGGATTTATGAATAAGTTACAGAGAGGTTATAAAATACCTATCCATTTCAAGTGATTTTAATCAGTCCTCTCACATAGCAGAGTTCAGAGAATTTTACAATATTAAGATCATAAATTGTTCAACATGATAAAAGGAAATATATACTTTTTCCCCCAATAAAATCACTTTTAATAGTTTCTTCTTAGTTGAAATGTATATATATTTTATGATGGGCAAAATGAAATATCAAACAAAGCAAAACAAAAACAAAAAAACTATGAAGAGCGGTACCCTCCTCATTTAGGAAAATTAAAACACAACACAGGAAGTTTTCTACATTAAAATGAAATTTCTAGAAATCATATCTTGAAAGATGAAATGCTGACTATATATATTGATGGTTTCTCAACTGTCAGTTTTTAACAGGTGGATACCAACAATTAATATGCCAAAAAGGAAAGAAAAGCATATTATAAGGGCTTCTTAGGAAATAACAGATAGTGATGGAATAGTTAGTGGAAAAAAATGATGATGGGCTATATTTATGAAACCTCTTCTCTAGCACATGCCATACACACTACAAGAAACAAAATGCAGTGCTTATTTCTTATTTTTTAAAATAGCCTATTATATTAAGTTTTTAAAAAAGGAATGAACTACTTTGAGACTCCCTTTTCTCTACTTTGAACAGAAATTGTAATCCTAGTTACACAATTATTTGGAACTAAAAAAAATATAGCTTTAGATTTTAGTAATTTTTAGAACTACTAAGTGAAAGATTTCTATATAGGTCTTCATTTAGGTGTTTTCTGTGATACATGGTTTGTTTCCAGTGAAGGAAGAGAGAAATCTATCTTGATGAAACAAACAATATCTGCACACAAAATTAACTTATCAAGATGAAAATTCCTTTGGAGGCAAACCCTCACACGTGGTCTTCAACAACTTTCTTAGATTCTGGTTTTTCATTTTCTTACATTCCAGCTGACACTGATGTCAATTTGATACTGAGGCCTTGTGGGTCACAGTCTATTTTGAGAATCTGATGAACACTATGAGCTACTTTTCTTTAAAAGTATTTTTTACTCCAAACAAAATTATGGATATAATTTCAGAGTTTTCCTAAACTATAAGGTTGATTCATGAACCCCAGATTAAGACCCTTGTCCTAAGGAAATAATGATAGATGTGTCAGGAGGTCAAATAGCTAAATTTTAGAAAAACTAGGATTTTGACATGTTGGGCATGGCAATAAAAAGATCCTTGGTTATTTATCTATGGGATTTACCTTTTTAAAAATTGCCAATGTTAAAGTTCAGTGAAAATCTGAGCCAAAATTGATGGTAGGTCAATGCAAAACTCCTTTGGTCAGAACTGCATTTACTTATTTTTATGGTTCATTTTAATTTCAAATAAATTTGTGAGACTAATTAATTTAGTGTTAGTTGAATGAGATATGATTATAACATTTTCGTTGGTGAGTTAATAAAAAAGTCTGTGCTTTAAAAAGGAATCAGCTGTGAATGTCAAGACTGGTTTCTTTAGAATACTTTCTCAAGTCTATTTTTCCACAAGAAATCATCCAGATGCAATCATGTCCACTATTTGATTAGAAAAAAAAATAGCTTTTTGGTGTCATATAATGTGGGTTCAGAACATCAATCTATTTTCAACAACAGTATGACACAGCTAATTTATTGTTCTCCCAGTTAAAGTTAAAGTGATATTCTGATGTTTTCTCTGGTTTGACTAACAAATTATTGATCTGTTAAGATAAATTGTCACTTAAACAAAAATCTGAACTCCTATTGTGCATCTTTGTAAATATTCCCATTTTCATTTTTCTATATATTTTATAAAACTTTCTAATTAAAATACTTTTTGGAATGGTTGAAAGTGCTTGAATGACATATTTATAAAGATCAAATAGTGCACTATGGTTTCCAATTCCATTAATCTAATCTTTATTTTGTTGTAGAGGTAGTTTGTATATACAGAATGGCACATATTTACATGGAGGAGGGGTTGTAGTTCCTGCTGTGTCTGCTTACACATTAAATCATCATACTGTAGGTAAATGCAGGTTTTGTTCTATGTAAATAAGTGAGATGACGGGTCTTTTTACTAATCCATATTTACATGTATTATCTGGATTTTTACTGTTGACAGTGAATCTAGTTAATAGCCATAGGGCTTTATGGAAATGTACATAGCAAATTTAAAAACATCATATAAACATAAGAGAACATTATTATAGGTGAGTTAACTATTATTATTGTTTGGCTTTATAATGTAAACAAATAGTTATAATTTCAAACCATTATTGAATTTATTTATTCAATTTACTGAAATAATCTTTGGTATGAAAAGAGACCTATTCAGCTGGGCAAATAATTCATGGAGCTAAATGGATGCTTCGGCCTCACAACTCTTTCCATGTCCATAAAGAGTTATCAATTCTGGGGGACAGAGGAATTTCAGAGGACTAGATTTACTTTTCAGGCAGAAGCGAATATACTAGGAAGCGAATAAAGCACAAGTTTCAGGACCTCTTACTAGCAATGAACATTTTCTTCCAAGTCCTTGCAAGGGGCCTTAGAAATGTCTGTGAATGTATGCTTTTGTAACATTCATAAAAGTAAAGTATTTTGTGTGAAATCAGTTAAGACTGTGTTCTCTTCACTTTGCCTTCTTTCTACTTTTCTCATGGTAAGTATACTATGGGGGTTGGAGTGATAGCAGGCACTTTTGAGATCTGGCTAAAAGGAAGCTGAGTTGGGGATACATTGAAATTGAGTGTAATATGATATAATTATGTGGGTTGCAGTCTCTTCCGTGGATATGACATCATTGCCAGCTGTCTCTGTGTAGGAATGGCTTTCCGCCATCCACCACGCTGATTTGACTGGTGTCAGGCCACAAGGACGTCAGCACCTGAGTCAGAGGCATTTCACTCTGCAAATATGTCCAACAGTATCAGATCCTAGAAGCATTTGTGTAATGGTGAAAATTTTGGTCTTGAAATATACATACTCAGAAGCTAGTCTCTGGAAATTTATCCAAATCCTACAGCTTATAAATGAAGGAAAGAACAGTCTTAAAAATTTACATGATAGCACTAGTGATGAGCCATGAAGCTGAAAGAAATTTGGTATTCGTCAGCTTTTAAAAATATGTAATATGTTGTGATTTTTCTCTTTCTAGATAATGGTCACTTTCGTGTCTGATTTTGTATGCACAATTTTATATTATTTTTTAAAACGAGGTCCCAGATAGTATAACCTTTAGGCTTCATGAAACCTGACTCTGCCCTTACTTGAGAATTTTACAAAGAAGAATGATACCTGGCCAGTCTTCAGGAAAGAAGAAGCTGTCCAACAACCTTTTTCTTACGGTTTTCTAACTTGATTCCTGATGCTGTCACCAAAATCAGCCTACAGGGGAATAGGTTTCTTTCTTTCTTTAACTCTCTGCTCTCCCCCTGGCAAAATGTTCATCAAAATTATTACAGTCAGTCATTTTTGTGTGGTAGGATTATTGGTGGGTTTAAAAATAAATATTCTTTTAACATTCCTTATATTACTCTTCTACATTGACAAGTATTGCTTTCATTTTTAAAAAGTTGTTATTTTAAAGAACTTGGCTCAAACATGGTCAGGGTGAAAATTATCTTTGTTTCTATTAGCACAGTTCAAATTTACATTATTGAGTATTTACTACATACCAGGCCCTAGAATTATCTGCATAATTAATTTATTACAATTTTAGTTTTAAAAATGTATGAAAAAACAAGGAGAAGATAAACAGAAATCATACGATGTATGATAAATATTCAAGCTTACAGAGCATCTTTTCTGAGGGATACACAGTCTATTCGTGGTAGACTATCTTGCATCTCTTACCTGTCTGAGCAGTCTTGGAGAGACATTTGATTGATGACCTCTGGAATCTTCCCCTCCTCAGTTCCTACCTTGGCCACCCCTTGTCTACATGGGCCTCGGTGGCAATCAGTGAGGGATGACTGGGCCCATCTCTGGGGGAGGGCTGCAGACCTTACATTGCTCCAAAACACCATCAACCTTCCACACACAAAATAACCATCTCCTGACTCTACCTCTTTTTTCTTGTTTTCTCTGTTCCCACACATAATGGTATTTTCTCACAGGGAGAGAATTCCCATTCACATCTAGAAAGAACATTTCACTCTCATAACTGTTGGAGAAAGATTCCTTGAAGAGAGAGCTTCTCTTTGCTCTTTGTGGGGGAGAGGATTTAGTAAGGCAGAGTTAGGATCAAACTGAACTCCAGAGGCCTCCCTTGCCTGGATTTCAAGCTTTTAGGAAGAGCAATTTTGCTATAGGAAGAGGAACTTGCTTTTCAAAGGGAAACTGCAGAAAGAAGAAGAATGTGCAGGGCCGAGTCTTTGAAGAGAAACAGGAAGGAGTTAGGAGATGGAGGAAGGATCCAAAGTGACTAAAAAGAATTTCTGAGTTATTTATTATGCAATGTGCAATACAGGCCCCCTCTGTCTGTTCCTGTGTGAAAGTGCTAAGAAAAGTCTCTGGCTTAATGCAAGGGTCTTGATGCAGAAACCAGAGGACAGCAGGGAACCGACATCATGCTTACGCACAGTAACAATCTGGAGAATAAATGAGGGAAGAAAATGAACAAACACATTGAATATTTTAATGAAACTGCAAGGAATTATGCAGAGACCTAAGTAGAATGCAATGCTGGCTGCTTCACTGTAGAATGGACATGGGATTTATGGCCAACAATTCGAAAGTTTGAGGCTTTTTGTGTTGTTTGCTTGTGTGTATCTTTGGCAAGTAATTTTAATTTTCCAAATCCCTGTTTTCTCATCTGTAAAATTAGGTTCTTAATTTGGAATAACTTTCCTGGATAGGGTTTTCTGGTGAGAAGTTTTAATAAATGGTATGAAAGCGCTTTATTAGAATACATGAACCTTTATATACATGGTCACTCTAGTCTACAATTACAAAATAAGGTGATACTTATTTACACTTTTTAGAATTTTTTTATGAAGGGGTTGGGGGTTATGTGGAGGGGTGTTCAATTGCCTTTTTTTTTTTTTTTGGTTGAGACAGAGTCTCACTCTATCACCCTGGGTAGAGTACAGTGGTGTCATTGTAATTCACTGCAACTCCTGGGCTCTAAGCAATCATTCTGCCTCAGCCTCCTGGGTAGCTGGGACTACAGGCACATGCTGCAACGCCCGGCTGGGTTTTTTTTTTTTTTCTTTCTTTCTTTTTGGCAGAGACAGGATCTCACTCTTGTTCAGGCTGGTCTTGAACTCAACTCCTGAGCTCAAGCAATCCTCCTGCCTCGGCCTCCCAGAGTGCTGGGATTACAGATGTGAGCCACTGTGCCCAGCCATACTTATTTATACTATATTTACTCTAGCACTAAACCCTACTAGTCCAGCTAATAGAAACTGGTCCAAAGCATGCTCCTCCTAGCTTTTTCAGTGTTCTGAGCTGTTACTTCATATGTAACCCAGAGCAGCAACCGCAGGTATTCTACAGAGACCACCACTGATGCTATCATGGGCCTTGGTATAGGGAAGACACTGTGTGCTCATATTTCCCCCAGCACAACTAAGAATAGCCTGTAACTTTTAACACTTAGAATTTGTTGAAGTGTTGCATTAAAACAGAAGCACAACTTAGAGGCCCAATTCTACCTTGTCTCAGTGCTTCAGAGACAGGCTTGCTTCGCTTCTTTTCTTTTCTTTTCTTTTCTTTTCTTTTCTTTTCTTTTCTTTTCTTTTCTTTTCTTTTCTTTTCTTTCTTTCTTTCTTTCTTTCTTTCTTTCTTTCTTTCTTTCTTTCTTTCTTTCTTTCTTTCTTTCTTCTTTTCTTTCTTTCTTCAGAGCCCTGTCAGCCTAGCTCACAGCAACCTCAAACTCCTGGACTCAAGAAATCCTCCTGCCTGAGCCTCCCAAGTAGGCTTTCTGCCTAGCTTTTGACCATTTTCCACAAGGTAGAAGTCAGTTCATCCATCACTGAATGCTTCCGGCATTCTTTCACCTTACAGTCTGGACCCAATTTCCTCCTGTTTCCAAGGAGAAGGCAAATATTTACCTCCAGAGGCCAAAGCCTTGCTTTTTTCCCATCACAGACTTAAATCCTTTCTGAGTTTCTTGAAGGAAACACATTCATTTCTTTCAGGTGGGTACTTCTACCACCACTACAAGGAAGGATCTGGTCCTGTGGCCTAGAGAAGACTGCCAAAGTATTTGGGGATACATTTATCTATGTCTAGCTTATGTGTACATACATACACACACACACACATACACACACAAAATTATTAATGTAGCACACACATTCCAGCCCAAATTGCATGTTGTTCCAAGTCTAGTCCTGCTCCTGCTTACTATTTTTCCGCAAGTCTGGGCTGAGGGAAGATGGTCCCTGATATATTGTGAGAAAAACGCATACCTAAGGATATCTCCCAGGAGAAAAATGATCATTGTCAGCATATGGGCTGCTCTTGCACTTGATTTAGCACTTGTCTCTTGGTCTGAAACATCTGCTTTGGGATATTTCATTGCAGTATGATTCCCCAGGAACAATGAGGAAGTAATAACTCCTACTAAAAGACCCTAACATAGAAATCCTTCCTAGAATAAACACGAAACACTACCTGAAACACATTGCTTGTCTCCCAGGGGGCTAAAATCTGCCATTAATTTCCCCAAAAGACATTTTTCCAGAGACTGAAAAAAAAAAAAAGATTAATTGCCATTGTTGTATATTACATGACCATTAATGGCTATCATTTAAAAAGTTAAGAGATAAAATAGTAAAATATGTATTTAATACATATAACAAAGATGTTATTTAACTTAATGTGTATCTTAGATTTTGAATAATTGTGCCTTGTGAGCATATGATCAACAGATGTTTAAAAGTCAAATCTGTTGGTATTTTGGGTGCATATGTAGTAAGCAATATATAGTATATTCAAATTTGTTTCTATTAGCTTAATTAGCATGCATGTTCTTAAACATGTCCAGACTAAAATATAAGTCAAAAACTTTAAGCCCGAAAGAATTCTGATGTATGATTTCCTTCTTTGAAAACAGTCAGAAATTTTACTTCCAACCATACTGGCCAATGGTTTAGTAGAGTTTTCTGCTCATAATAATATTTTAAGCCATTTTAAACACAATCAAGTTATAACAATATTCACACTAAGAACCAAAGCACAACCATTAAATTACAAAAATTAGAAGTAACTCTTTTTTTTTTTTTTTTTTTTTTTTTTTTTTTTTTGAGACAGAATCTCCCTCTGACACCTCAGCTAGAGTGCAGTGGTGTCATCTTAGCTCACTTCAACCTCAATCTCCTGGGCTCAAGTGATCCTCCTGCTTCAGCCTCCAGAGTAGCTGGGACTACAGGCATGCACCATCATGCCCGGCTAATTTTTTCTATTTTTTGTAGATAAGGAGTTTTGCTCTTGCTCAGGCTAGTGTTGAACTCCTTAGCTCAAGCAATCTTCCCCTTTAATTGCACGAACTTGTGCAATTAAAGCAAAGCTGGAAGGTTCTCAATCTACTCTGGCTTTGTGTCTCAGATTCTCTTTGAGTCAATGAACACAGGGTAGACTATGTACTAAAAAATCTAAACAGATAAAAGGCAAAATATTGGAATGAAAAGAAAGAAGATAGAATAATATTTCAAAATATTATTCTGTCATGAATGCAAAGCCTTTCTCTACAGGGTCCATTCCTGCCAGCCCAGTGTCTTCACTCTCCATTCTCTTGCCTGTTAGTGACATTCCTCCCCTGCAACCTTATCTTGGCCGGCTTTCTTATGTCTCAGGCTCTTTTATTCTCCACGTCTTTGCATGAGTACATTCCTTTGAATACGAGCCCCTTCCCCCTGCTTCTCTCCAGCTGGCTCCTTCCCAGAGAACAGGGAAACTGTCACAACCTCACACACAGAATCTGACATTGCTTCCTTCAGGTTCCCACAGCACTCACTTATTACATTGGTTTGGAAATCTTGCATGTCTCTCTAATCAGACTCCTGGCTTCACTTTGCATTTTCTACTCTTGATTTTCTTTTCATCCAATTCTTTGCCTCAAAAAAATTATGACATTAAGTTGTTATGACATTACTGCAGATACAATATACACATATTCTAACAGTCTGACATCTATAAAAATATTAAAATGCCCTTCCCTACTCCAATCTCAACCCTTTAAGACACCAATTATAACAATTTGATAAGTATCCCTACAGATATTTTTCTAAGCTAATGATATCATTTAGAAGGACAGATACAGATATTATCATTTATAATTGGAAACAAAAATGTATATAAAAAACTGTGCAACTTCTTTTTTTACTTGCTATATAATAGACATCTCTACAAGTCAATACATATTAAATCCAGTTCATTTTATGGCAGAATATTCCACAGTATAACTTACTCATACTGTTTTCAAATATCTTTTGAAAATTACAAGAGATAATACAAATAGATATATTTGTATACTACATGGCACAAAGCAAGTTCCAGTAATTTTAGCTGTTATTCATGGTAGAAGGGACAACACTCTCAATTTTTACCCCTAAAATGTCTCTAAAATCTTTTTTCTATTGTAACATATAATTTTATTGGAGAAGTTTATAAATATCCTAACATCCTAAATGTAAGCAAGATAGCATATGAGGTCTTTTAGTAGAACAGAATGAGAAACAGCTCAGACCTTTCCATTATAAAAATGTTTATAGGTTCTTCTATTAAAATAATGTCAATGAAGACTTTGGACTTTGCTTATAGTACTTTTTATTGTATGATGGTGTTTTAAAACATAAACTAACATTCTTTGACTGTCCTCTCATTGAGAGGTGGAGATCTTTGCTTCTTCCTTTGAGTTTGGGCAGGTTTATCATTATTTCCACCAGCAGAATACAGTAAAAGTAATACTTTGTGATTTCAGAAAAAGCCATTCTGCTTCTTCACCATTTTCTTGGGATGCTTGCTCTGGAGTAAACCAGCCACCAAGTAAGAAGTCTACCAACTCTGAGTCTACCATATTCAAAAAAGAACATTACAAAAACATTTTTTTTTTATTAAAAAAGAAGCTGGTGCTACAGGGTGCAATGGTGCATGCCTGTACTCCTAGCTACCCAGGAGGCTGATGCAGGAGGATCCCTTGAGCCCAGGAGTTCAAGTCCAACATAAAAAGACCCCCATTTCTACTAAAAAATATATTGTACACAAAGTTGTTTTATGCCGAGAGATCAAGTATGATGTAAAAAAATGAGATATTAAATAGGAGGTGAATAAAAACAGAATATGCTAATAGTGGTTGCCTCTGGCTATTGGGACTATTGGTCACATTTTTCAGCTTTTAATATTATATTGGATTTTCCAAAACATTTTTTAAAAGTGTGCATTGATATTATTATCAAAACAAACTGAGCTAGTAAAGACAGGAAAAATAGATCACATTATTCTAGGTAAACTTAAGTCTTAATATTATATTGTTATTTTAAAATGTCTTCCCTTGCTTTCTCTAAGTACATAAATTTTGATGAAAAAGAGGGAAAAATTTAGAAGTCCCAGGGATAGACTAATTAAATTTATTATTTCTACCTAAAAAGTAAGAAAGAAATTAAAATTATTTATTGAAACATTAGCTTCTTTGGAGTACTATTGGCCAAATGAAATATTTTAAGGTGAATGAGGGATTGTTTGATCTGTAAGTAATATAATTTTAAAAGATATTTTATAGCATCTAAGAATTAAAAGTATGGCTGGGAAAAGAAACCATATGGCATAAAATAAATCAAGGTAGGTCTTATAAGGATCAGATGTCAGATCTATAAGTTAATGTGCTTTGTCTTTTTTTTTTGCAAAATAAAAATTTGCTTGTTTTATTTCAGACTCCTGTCCTCCCCATTGTTAGTTATTGCTCCATATTCTGGAAATCACTGATCTTTTATGGAAAGGTCTTTACTTTTTCTTTTGGAAGAAGGCACTACATGGTGGGCCATGGAGTTAGAGTGTGTTATCAAGTAATACTTCTGATATAGACAGTAACAGAGTAACAGATATCACCAATGCTAACAATATCTACAGCAACTAGTAATAATTAATCGTTAGCCCTTTCCAATTGCTTGCTTTCTGCAGGTGTTGCTTTGAGTACTTTAGCTGCTTATACTCATTTAACAACCACTCTATGAAGGAGGTACTACCACCATCCTTAGAGTATTAAAGTGCCTCCACAGATAGATATTATTAAAAACTTTTCTGACTGTGGTCCATAATAAAAAATACATTTTACAACACTACCCAAACATACACATACATACTGTAAGAAAACCATTTTCTCTTATTTTTAATTTTTTTTAAAAGATACTGGTTATGAGCTAGCAAATGTTATCCTCCCCCCACTACCATCATCTGTTGAATATCAATTATAAATTACTTTACATAATCTAATTTGGTATCCACAACCTTTTGATGTACATGTTGTTATTTCCATTTTACAAATGTAGCTCAGAGAACTAATTTAAATCACACACTAGCACTTACTAGCTAATAGGCAGAGTCAGGATTTGGACCCCGATCTGTCACTTTCAAAACACTGGCTCTCCCACCCTGCACTGTAAAGCCATGGCAAACATGACATGTGTCTACAAGGTTGATGTGTAGGTGATAGTGTAGTTTGCTGTGTATTGTTCCTGTGATTCAGCCAGATTCTTTAGGTAGAAAGCATTATAGCATCAACCAGAATTGTGTGTGTGTATAATATTGCTAAAATATAATATTATAAATCAATTAAGTTCTTAGATATTATATGTTATGAATGTATGGTCTTCATATATTCATATTTTGAGATCACAGCTTTCTTGGATTTAAGCTTCACTTAAAATTAAAGTTATAGCCCACAATTTATAGGCTTTAGAGCAAAATACAGGCTACACACAAGAGATGGTATAATTAATATATACAATATATAACAAATTAATTTACAATATTATATACCCTACAATATTAGTAGATCATAATACCATTATGTGCCCTCTAATATGCTTCGTCTTTTAAGAAAGTAGCTGCAGCTGTAAATTGACACATACAAATGTACATACACAACACAAACCTATTTTCTTCTTATTCAGTCTAATTTTAATGTTCTCAAACTTTATTAAATTTTTTCAGGAATAATTTATTTTTATTTTATGACAATACAAATACAATAATGTCATTAAATAATGAAAAAAAATTGTGACTATTCAAATTGTATATGTAAACCAGTGAAAGATGATATTACTGCATTAGGTATTTCTTAGTAAAATATTTGGCAATGTTAAGGCATATATTAGAAACAAGAGCCTAATGCTGATTTAATAAAATAAAATAATGTTTCTACTTTGTTTTTCAAAAAACATAAAAAGGAAAAATTCTCACAAGAATTTTGTTGTTGTTGCTATGGCTGTTGCTTTTAATGTTGGTGCTATGTGATTACAGAGCCCCAATACAGCTTCAAGTATGAAAGGAGTTGGAAGAAATATATGAAATAATTTCATAGATCATAAAATTTCCTAAATTCATAGGATCCCAGGAGCCCATAATTTCAATAAATGTTTATTGACTGAATAGCTGATTAAAATTGATTATTTGACAAACAATAGGTATCCAATATATGGCAATTATTACTGTGGCAGATGTAAACAAGTTTTTATTTGATTTTTAACAGCATAAAATGTCTCTTTCTTTAGACAAAAGAAATGCTCATCGCCGTCTTATTACTGTTATCCTAAAACCCCATCCTTATTTGTGAACTTCATATTTATGTTTATGATTTGGTAGGAGGGCTCAGGATAAAATAATAAGTATCAAGATTCTTTACACACTGCACCTATAATGGAAATAAATCAAAAGTAACAATATGCCCACTTGTGACCCGAATATGCAAAACTTTACTTCCTTGAATTATTAACAAGTAGCTTTGGCAATACCAATTTGGCAAACTGTGAAACAAGTGAGGTGTTAATTGATTAGAAACAGGACCTGATTTTTGGTATAATAATTTTGTGAAACATGCCTCAATAAAGAGTAGCTTCTTCCTTTTGGTGATGGGAAAAGACAATGAGAATATGGGGAAAAGACTGAACTTTAGGAACTAAGTGGGACAACTGCCTTGAATATGACATTTATTTGGATTATGCATAAAAGGCCCAACTCAAAAGTTTGGCTTTCCAAGTAAACTATAAACTAAAGTGCAGGATGTCCTGACGTAGTTGAAGACATGGTCAAGGAGGGATCTATTACATTGTTTTATCACCAGTCAAATCAAAAAGAGAGCCTGGATCACAAAAAATAAGTCACTTCCAGTGAAAGGAGTATAAGATTATGGAAATAGGCTACTGATGCCACCTGTACCTTCTTTTCTGATTGCATCCAAATTTTATATATATATACACATATATATATATGGATACATATGGATACACATTCCTGTATACCAATGTTCATTGCAGCATTATTCACATTAGCCAAAAGGTGGGAACAATTCAAGTGTCTAACTACAGATGAATGGATAAACAAAATGTGGTATACTATACATTAATGAAATATTATTCAGCTATAAAATGAATGAATATCCTATACATGCTACAACATGTATGAACTTTGAAAATATTATGCTAGAAAGTAGTTTGGAGATACCTTGAAGAATAACAAATAGACCTGCCATTTGATCCAGCAATACCATTACTGGGCACCTACCCAAAGGAAAAAAAGACATTCTGTAAAAAAGACACCTGCACTCGAATGTTTATGGCAGCACAATTCACAACTGCAAAGATGTGGAACCACTCTAAGTGCCCATCAATACATGAGTGGATTAATAAAATGTGGTATATGTATACCATGGAGTACTACTCAGTCATAAAATATCGTGAGCTAATACCTTTTGCATTAACCTGGATGGAACTGGAGACCATTCTTCCAAGTGAAGTGTCACAAGAATGGAAAAACAAACACTGCATGTACTCACCATTATATTGGTACTAATCAATCAATACTTATGTGCACATATGGAAATAACGTCAGAAATGAAATAGATGGGAAGGAGGAGGGGAGGAAGGGTAAATTCACACCTAACAGGTACAATGCATACTATCTGGGTGATGGACACACTTATAACTTTGACTCAAATGGTACAAAAGCAATTTATGTAACCAAAATGTTTGCACCCCCTAATATTCTGAAATAAAAAAAGAAATGCAACCCCCACAAAAAGGAAAAAGAAAGAAAATATTATGCTAAGTGAAATAAGCCAGACCCAAAGGAATAAATATATGATTGCACTTATATGAAATATCTAGTAGAAGCAAATTTATAGAGACAGAAAGATAGATGATAAATGAATGGTGATATGCCTATAGTTGCTATTATATATATATAATTATGCTTTTAATTGGTATTTCTCTAATAACTAAAAATGCTGAGTATCTTTTCATATGCTTATTAGCCATTTATATATCTTGTTTGGAGCAATGTTTATTCAAGTCTTTTGTTCATTTTTAATTAGATTGTCTTTTTGTTATTGAGTTGTAGGAGTAGTTTTCTGTATGTTTGAATATTAAAATCATCATATATATGTTCTCTTCTCCTTGATTAGTATTTTTTGGAAAATGAAAGCCTTTGTAGCTGTTATTCATGTAAAAGCCAAAATACAAGTTAGAATATGTCATTTTAACCTCTGTGATCAATTACATCTAGGCGTAGACCATTTCCCCCGTAATATTGGGAGTTTGCTGCCATCTTTGGATAAGAATAGAGTATTACAGTTTGCACCAAGACACTCAAATATTATTATCATTGATGATAATAAATGCTCTCTCTGATGGTTGTGTCTGAATTATAGACACGTGACTCAAAAGTCTGTTAATATTTCTCTGTGGGATTCTGGAATGTGCTGCCTTGATTGTGTTTATCATAAAAAGCTGATTTAAGGAGGGAAAAAAGCTAGGTAAAAGATTTTCTTCTTGGATTGAACAGACAAAGGCACAGATAGGAGGGATGTAGCCACAAGCCAAGATTCATGAGGCCACCAGAGTCTGGAAGATGCAATGAAAGCATTCTCCCTAGAGTCTCTGAAGGGAGTGAGGCTCTGTAGCCACCTTGATTTTGGCTCAGTAATATTGATCTCAGACTTCTGTACTCCAGATCTGTGAGAGAATAAATTTCTGTTGGTTAAAAAAAAAAATTAAAACTTCCTAAAGTTTATGAAAAGATTAGCCTTACACCTCAAAAGCTTGATGACTATAGTAAGATGGCCAAAGACCTAGAGAAAGAATTAGAAAGCACTGCTCCTTTCTGTTAAAAGTAGATTTTTCTCCCATGGGAAAAACCTGAAGGAAGTTGCTTGGCTCTATCAATTGAGATAAAGCTCAATCACCTAGAAGGTCATTGACTGAGAAAGCTCAATGAACCCTGTGAATGTTTCACTTCAATGAGCCACAGAAAGAAAATGACAAAAATAGGCAAAAATTGGAGGAATCAGAGTTTAAAATTCAGCATTTGCCAAGTGGGCCTTTTTCACCTACTGTTCCACCTGCAACCCAGGGGAGGGGCCAGAGAGGGTTAGGGTATCCTCTGCATGCTCATCACTGCAGGGAAGAGAGAAGGGAGTTGGAAGGGCTCCAGGATACAGGGTGATATGCACATTTGATCCAGGTTTTATAGCAGCCAACCCCTCAACATCCACAGGCAGAGCGAGACCTCTCATGTGTTTTCTCTTTTTAAGGTGATTTTGATTGTTCTGTTTCTAATAACTACTGTTCCTCAGTTGATACCTTATTTTCTCTTATCAAAGTTTCATTTAATTATAACTCTTAAAAGAGTGATTCTAGAATATAGATGGTTGTAATAGAATATATATTTATACATTATTTTCTATCATTGTACTTCCTAGAATTATATTGTATGAATTTTATATTTTAAAGGAATAAGTTGGTCTATTATTAGTTTAGGCATAATTGAAAATTGACATGACCAGCTGGAGATATTTGAAACTATTTGAAATATAGTTTCATTTGAAATATTTGAAATATTTGAAATATTTAATATTTGAAAATATTGAAGTCTATTTCTATATCCTGTGGATTGTACTAAGAAGTCTGTCTAACCTAATATTTACTTCAATGATTGGTTCTAAAAACAGCAGACAAAACCCACCAAAACAACAAAAAAATCCTTTGCTAAGCTTCTTAGTGTTTTTATTCATTTAATCCTAAATTTACTGATTAATTTTTAGGTACTTGAATTTTGCAATCCTTTCATTCACAGTTTGTTTTCTTTTCAACCTTCGTTATTTGTGCATGATATTCTTAGCAGTATAAACTTTCCTAAACTTTGTGCAGTAAAATTTTCTCTCATATATTACGAATTTTGTTTCTCACTTAGAAAGAAACTCCTGAATCTCCTGAATTTTTAAAAACATTTATTTTCCTTTCTGGTGTTTTTATGGTTTCACTATTTTCCTATACAAAAATTTAACTCTCTTATTTTTTTCAAAAATAAATGGGTTTGAAATCTCACATTATTTCTTTCCCCAGAGATTTGAAATTTCTCAAATTTTTTACTTATAAATTTTTAATTTATAAATATCAATATGTACTTAGGCTCTTTTCACTATATTTGAAAAATTATCCTTGCTTTATTGTTTTACAGATGTGTATAAATAGGCATTCTTTATTATATTTAAGAATTTTCCTCATTTTTTCAGATACACTTAATCTTACAGATGAGTTCAATATCATTTAGTTGAGTTTACCTTCTAGTCCTCCATAAACCTCCATATTGTTTTCAATAATGGCTGTACTAATACACATTCCCACTAACAGTGTATAAGAATTTTCTTTTTTCTACATTCTCACTAGAATTGTAACTTTTTGAGTTTTGTTTTTTTGACAATAGCCATTTTAACCAGGGTAAGATGATATGACATTGTGATTTTCCCTGATAATTAGTGATGTTGAACATTTATTCATGTACCTATTGACCATTTGTATGTCTTCTTTTGAGAAATGTCTGGTAAGATTTTTTGCCCTCATTTTAATGTGATTATTTGCTATTGAGTTGTGTGAGTTCCTTGTATAATTTTTATTTTAGTCCTTGTCAAATAGTTTGCAAATTTTTCTCTCATTCTAAAGGTTGTATCTTTACTCTGTTGGTTTTTTTCCTTTTCTATGCAGAGCTTTTTTTGCTTTTGTTTCCTGATAAAGGTCTAACAATAAGAATCTATCTAGAACTCAAAAGAATTAACAAGAAAAAAATCAAACAACCCCATCAAGAAATGGGCAACGGAAATGAACAGAAACTTTTCCAAAGCAGACAGAATAATGGCTGCAAACATATAAAAAAATGCTCAACATCTCTAATCATTAGAGAAATGCACACAAATCAAAACCACAATGAGATACCACCTAACCCCACTGAGATTGGCCTGTATCAAGAAATCCCAAAACAACAAATGTTGGCGAGGATGTGGTCAGGGCTCTGCGACTTCTGGTCCCCGACGGGGGACAGCAGCTTTGGCGCTGATGCTCCTGGCCAGGGAAGGTCAGCGAGGTAGGGGGCTGGGAGTGGAAAGCAGGGGGGCCGTCCAGCCCGAATGTAGGAAGACTGACTCTCAGATGACTTCCAAGTGTCCCTGTGCATATTTAAGGCCACATCTGATGTCTGACAGAGACCCATGGTCGTCCTTCGCTGCTCCTGTCTGCAACGGTCACTTACTTGGAGGTCTGGTGCGCAGCCGGGTTCTTACCACGACCACCCCGCCGACCCGCCGCTCCCCCCTTCCCCCTCCCCTCCCCCCTCCGCCTCCTCCCCCCTCCGCCCCCCTCCAGCCGCACAGGGGTTTTTCTTTCGCGCATGCGCTGTTGCCTTTTTCTTGCTTGCGCGGATACCGTTGGCGCGCTTTCTTTCTTTCTTTCTTTCTTTCTTTCTTTCTTTCTTTCTTTCTTTCTTCCTCCCTCCTTCCCTCCCTCCCTTTTTTCCTTCCTTCCCTCCTTCCCTTTGTTTTCTCTCTCTCTTTCTCCCTCTCTCCTTCTCTTTCTCCAGGCTTTCAGGGAAATCTCTTAAAAACACTAACTACAAGCAAAACCAGCAGAGACTTCTGAGATGACAATATAGGTTGTACAAAAATAGTATAGGTGTTGGTGGGACTATAAATTAGTACAACCTCTATGGGAAACAGAGATTCTTCAAAGAACTAAAAGTAGACCTACCATTTGAACCAGAAATTCCATTACTGGGTATCTACCCAAAGGAAAATAAGTAATTTTATCAAAAACGGTCTTATCCATGAATGTATAATGCAGCACAATTCACAATTGCAAAGCTATGGAATCAACCTAAGTGCCCTTTAACTAATGAGTGGATCTATATACCATGGAGTGCTACTCAGCCATAAAAAGGAATGAAATAATGTCTTTTGCAGCAATTTGGATGACACTGGAGACCATAATCCTAAATGAAGTATCTCAGGAATGGAAAAATAAATATCACATGTTCTCACTTATAAGTGGGAACAAAACAACGGGTATATATATAGGCCACGTGCTAATATCAGACAAAATACATTTACAACAACAAAAAAATTACAATATACAAAGGACATTATGTATTGATTAAAATGTCAACCCATCCAAAAGAAATTTGATATTGGAGTGTGTTGAAATAGAATGGTGGTGATAGTTACTAAATTAAGGGAAGGGAAAGATAACGAATTTTGCAATATGAGAAAGGTCATTCAAAATCTGTATAAATAACCCAAGATATTTCAGGACCAAGGACAGAGACACTGCATTCCAGATGCTCAAGTCCTCAACAAACCTAACTAGGCAAGTCAGTAACAAGATGGGTAAAAAAGTGTATTTAGATTTCATGATGTTAGAGTTGGAAATTAGCTTTTTAAAAAGGAGCAATGGGATAAGAGAGACTTTGAAAATTCAAGAGAAAGTTACTGATACCATAACTTTTCCAGCTTGGCTTATTTAGTAAATACTTTGCTTAGAAAGAACTGTGACATGGAGTGCTTTCCTTATAAGCAGTGGAGCCGTAAGGAGATATGACAAGAAAGTGGAGGGAGGATTCAATAAAGAGTTTGAAATTCAATGGGCTTAGTTATAATATGGGGTTACAGAGGACACAGAAAATTTCTGAAAAGGAGGAGGATTGATTAGTGGGAGGAACACAAAGGCAATTGAAATTGGGGTGGGAGTGACTGGAGGGTTATTGAGTGTTGCTAATATTTTGCTCGTGGAATTAGCTGGCTTCTTAACTTTGTCTTGAATATTGTCAGTTGGCATTCAGCTTTCATTCCCATTTCCTCTTAGTCTGCTTTCCTGTATCACAGCAGCTGAAAAATTAAATACTTAGCTTCCATGATCCACTCTAGGTAACTTTCCAGATGCAAATTTGATTTCCACCATTTGACTCATGTGTGGTTTAGGAGGCACCTGTGAAGCAGTGCCCATCTTGCTGCTGCTTTTATGTCTTTTCTTCAGGCAGAAAAGAATACAAGGTAAGTTTTCTGTAGCAGTGGTCCAATCCAGTCCCTAGTCTTCAGTTTCATGTGTGTTTAGGAGCATTCTAGTAAGGTGATGGCCAGATTCCAGTCCCATTTTTTATTCAGCAGTGTTGCAGCCATGGAGAACAGTGTTGGTGGCTGCAGGGCCATTGAAATCTTCCTCATGTTCCTGACAAGGGCAGAGGAAGGAGCTCCCATATCAGGTCAGATGTTTGTGCTCTGAGATTCCTGGGACCCAGAGAAGAGTCTTTTTCTCAGCCTTTGTAATGATTTCATGAGCATCCAATTCCTCTATTAAATCCCTCTCCACTTTTACTTATAATATCACAGTGGTGTTTGTTTCCTGAAAACACCTTAACTAATACAGCTTTCTATTTTTAAGTGCCTCATGTATAATCTCTGCTTCAGCTACAGTACCCAAAAAATTATGACTTTGAAAAATATTTCTTGAAACATAAAATATAATAAATGTTAATATTACAATTTCTTAAAAACATTACTGCAATTAAGAGAGGCAAAATCTCAGCTGTCTTTCCAATTTGGTACTTATGCTAGTCTATTGTTTTTAGAGATTATCATTATACATAGGTCATGCTGACTTATTAAAGCAAACTGCTCACTGTTTGAAATTGAAGTTTAAAGAGATCCATTTAAAAAAAAAGATTTTTCTGCCAAGTTCTCCTGAAAATCTTCTTGTTTATATCCTGCTTCTATGTAGTGAGCTATACATTTGATTTTAAGAAATGAAACCTGAACATAATAATTTGTGTTTTTTTTGAAACCTTTCTTCATTTAATTCAGATGATGTCCTCTATCATCTACAAAATTCTTTCATTACCGTTTGTTAGTGGTATATGACTGACTGGAGGGGAAACTACCATTCAATAGAAACAACTTGCGGTTTTAAGAAATGATGGACAGGAAACTCAGTTTCCTGAAGTAAGACTAGGAATTTTCTTGGTAGTAAAGGAGAAGAAAGAGGTCTTTTCAAAGGCTTCAATTTATTCAAAGCCTATGATTAAAGCAGTTGCTCAACGTGACAATTTACAAGAAGATGCATGTTTCCTCAACATGCAATTTTTTTTGCAGTCTGATTTATAGTAAATTGTATTTATCTCTTTCCTTATTTTGAGGTGTAGTTTGTCATCCAGATTAAGTGTCAGAATATTAAGGGTGAAACTGAGATATATAATGTTTCACTATCACTTGGCAGACAGGCTCTTTTTTTTTTTTTTTTTTTTTTTTTTTTTTTTAGAGACGGGGTCTCGCTCTTGGTCAGGCTGGTTTCGAACTCCTGACCTTGAGCTATCCACCCGCCTCGGCCTCCCAGAGTGCTAGGATTACAGGCGTGAGCCACCGCGCCCGGCCCCAGACAGGCTCTTATATGATTTGATTGCACATGGATATTCAGCGTTACATATGTGGAGAGCTACAATCTCATCCTTCCTTCCTTGGAAACTTCCACAGAAACTCATGTTGTTATTTTTTTCTTGATTGAAAATAATAAATTTCAATAAATAATTCTGACTTATATAATAATTTTTGGAGATATTTACAGATCCAGAAAGACAAAATACATATATGTGCATAGTCACACTTAACCAATGAAGCTAATTAGACTTGTATTTTCTCCCTATCTCATATCAAAATTTTAATTACAAGCTAAAATTTGACAATAATTATTAATACCTAAAATATAAGAAAATTCAGGAATTTAATTAAACACACTAAAGGGTTTGGTTTTTCTTTTACTGTTCTAAACAGTATTTGAAATCTGAAAGAGTTGCTGTTAAGCAAATGAAGAAAAACAGCTGAAAATTTCAGCAATTTTGGCAATATTTTCAGATGCAAGATTCATGATAAGACTTTGAGTACCTTTTAGAGATTAACTTCAAAGTGTGTCATTTCAATTTTACACAGAAATTTTACTTTATTTCATCTAATATCAAATGGGGTGCATTGCCATTTTTGAGGTAATCATTTTTTTCAAATAAAAATAATGGCTTAACCTATTCTAAAATTGTTGCCAATGCAGTTTCAAAATTAAATCATGGAAAAAATAAGATACCTAATCTTTTAATCAAACAATTTCTGGAGAATTTTTATTTTGGAGAAGAATGAAAACAGGCCAAGAACACATATATGATACTCAAATTTCCTTTTTAAAACAATTTTGTTGGAAAACACTATGGAAGTTTCTTTAAAAAAAAAATTAAGCATAGTCTTGTCATATGACCCAGCTACTCCACTTCTAGAACCCTACCCAAAATAATGAACACACATGTCCACATAAAGACTTGCACTGAAATGTTTATATCAGCATTATTCATAATGACCAAAAAATGAGAGCAATCCAAACTGTTCATAAAATGATGAATAGATAAACAAAATGTGGCCTATCCATACAATGGAATATTATTTATCAATAAAAAGTAATAAAGTACAAATAAATCTACAACATGAACAATCTCAAAAAGTGAAAGAAGCCAGTCAGAAAAGTACATGTATGGTTCCACTTATACGAATATCCAAAAAAGAGAACCATATAGAGACAGAAAGTAGATTAGCTGTTGCCTATGATTGGTGGTTGGAATGGGGAGTGATTATAAATTGGCATGAGGTTTCATTTTAGAGTGATGGAAATGTTCTAAAATTAGATTGTGATGTTTGTACAGCTCTGTAAATATGCTAAAATTCATTAAGTTGTACACTAAAAACAGGTGAATTTTATTTTATGTAAACTACATCTCAATAAAGTTGTTTTAAAAATCGAGATTATATAATCTAGCTCGTTTCAAATTGAATAAGAGTGGGTGTTTGGCACAACAGGACAAAAGCTAAGTTTACTAACATCTATTAGATTGTTTTGTAATTCTAACTACCCATTTCCAGTTACAAACTATCCATTATATCATAAGTTATAATTTTGAGGCTCAATTAAGACTGCTGTTATTATGTGTGATTTAGAAAGGGATGGATACATAAATCATATAAACAGAAACAGAAATGTCACATAGTTTTACCACCTGCTACAACATTTTATTTAAGGCTTCTAGAAGAGTCTATATAACATTCAAATATAGCCATGACACTTAGTAGCCAGACACTGTAATTTCAAAGGCATTTTATAATGGATATTTCAGATGCAAACAATATTCCTTGATGTATATGGATGGCTGTTGAAAGGGAAAATACACACCTTTTCCAACTCCAAAGGTATGCCAGTCTCATTTTTAAATCATATTATGGAAAATACTAAGTTGAAAGTAGTTAATGTCTTTATTAAAACAATCATTTTAAATTGTTGCTTTTATTGTGTAAAAATTCCAGAAATAAAGCTTTTGAAAATTAATTTCTTACTCTTCTGCAAAATATTTGGTACCATTGGATTTATTTTTCCACATTCAAATGCTCAAATTTTATAATAAAAGAGTCTATTGCAATCAAATAGTACAATTCTCTAATTTGCTGGTGAGAAAACAATGCATCAAAGACTGCTGTTAATTCTTTTTTCTGATAAATGAAATTATTTTTCTACTTTTGGGATGGCTATATACTAGTATATCACTAGTCTGTGGTAGATAGCCAAGGTTTTGAAAGCCCAGGTGTGGTAGACTGAATAATGACCCCCATCGCTTAATATATCAAGGCCCTAATCCCAGGAATTTGTGAATATGTTATTTTATATTGTAAAGGGACCTTGGAAATGTGATTAAGTTAAGGATCTGGAGATGGGAGCTTATCCTGGATTATCTAGATGAGCTCAGTATAAACCCAAGTGTCTTTATAAGAAGAATACAGGAGGATCAGAGTCAGAGACTTAAGAACTGAAGCAGAGGTCAGAGAGGAGAGAAGATGCTACCCTGAAATATTATTCAGCCTTAAAAAAGAAGGAAATCTTGTTATTTGTGACGACAAGGATGAATCTAGAGGACATTATGCTTAGTGAAATAAGCCAGAAATAGAAGGAAAATACTTCCTGATCTCACAGGTGAAATCTAATTGTTGAATTCATACAAGCAAAGAGTAGAATGGTGGTTGCCAGGGGCTGGGGAGGCGGGTAATGGGGAGACATTGGTCAAAGGGTAAAAGGTATCAGTTCTGCAGAATGAATGAGTTCTGGTGATCTAGTGTACAACATGGTGACTATAGTTAATAATATTGTATTGTATGCTTGAAATTTGCTAAGAAAGTAGATCTTATATATTCTGCCCACAAAAAAAAGATTAACTATATGAGGTGACAGATTTGTTAATTAGCTTGATTGTATAATCTTTTCACAGTTTGTGTTTATCAAAACATCATATATATACCTTAAAAATATACAATTTTTACTTGTCAACTATATCTCAATAAAGCTGAGGAAGAAAAGAAAAATAAAATCAGAAAATAAAGAAATGAGATAATCAACAATGTCAAAAAAATTAAAAAAGAAACTGATTTTATACTTCTGACTTCCAGACATGTAAGTTAATAAAATTATATAATCAGATTAGAAAATTCTGTTGTTCTAAGCCATAAAAGTTATGGCAACTAGTTAAAATGGCAACTGGAATCTAACATAGTGTTTGAAAACTAAGAACCACTGTCTAGGATAGTAAATGCATTGTGAATACTTATTTTTTTACCCAAGTCAACTGGGATGTTTCCGATGAATTGATATTTTTTTAAAGTACGATAAGCAAAATCAGAGTGAGAGCTTCACTTCTCCTAATATGAACATTGGGCTTTATTCTTCAAAAATACTTACCAACCTTAGATTCATTCATGCCAGGGATACAGAGATGAACAAAACAGCCTCGAACAGACCTTACAGTCTAGTAGAAAAAAGAGACAACAGGCAAGGATACAGACTAAATATTTAGTTTAAGTTCTACATAGGAAATGAATGGTATAATGCTAGAGAGTGACCTGGGATAAGGAGCCAATTAAAACAGGGTATTCGGGAGATGAAATTCAGCTGAGACCTGTAGAATACGCAATTAACCCTGCCTGGGTAATGCTTGCCTTTTTTTTTTTTTAGGAACTTTCACAAGGTTGGTGAGTTGAAGCGTAGCACATGTGGAGAGCTGAGGATGGAGAGTGGCAGTGGGAGAGAAGACGTGCATTTGAATTTGCAGAGGCAGGCAGGGGCCAGGTGTTGTAGGTAATAGTATTTGTATTTTCACCCATCACTTATGGGAGGCCAGTGAGACTTCAGGGCAGAGACATGGTGTGATTTACAATTTGAGAGCTCACCATGGCTGTTGTATGGCAGAGATATAGATTGGATAAGGCCTGATTAAAGCACAGTGACCAAGTACATGCAGGGATCCATGTGAGCCATGGGAGTTGCTTGGACCTGCAGGGTAGCAGAGATGAAACAGAGCAATAGATGGTTTTGAGGTTTCTTTGGACTCCTTGTTCATGGATTGAATGCAGAGGTGGAGCGATGAATGAGAGAGAAGGGAGGAGGCCTCACACCCTCTTCCTAGTTTGTGTTGAAGGGTACTGAATAGTGCCATTTTCCAGAACAGGGAAGACTAAAGAAGGAACCATGTTTAGAGGGACTTTCTAGGGACAACTCAATAAAAGATTTGCTGTAATTCTTTTCCTTTTAAAAATTATAACTTTTCGTAATTCTAGATCTATATGAAGTGGATATATCATGGGTAAAACATTTTTTATAATGTAGGTTTTAGAGCATCTGTTTTTCACCTATAAACTAATTTTCTTCATTAACATGTTTAATGAAATAAAGCTGTCTCTGTCTTCATTCTCATCCAGCTTTTTCTCATTTATTTTTAAACAATTTAAAAAATTGTTTAAAACTTTTAAACAATTAAAAGTTGGAAACTTTTAAATGCAGGGAAGAGAAAGAGGAAACAAGAGAGGAAACTCAGCTTATGAGTGAGGATTAAAGATGGGGTATATTTGGCAATTACTTGTTGGGCTTATACTAGCAAATCTTACTTCTATCTTTCCTGTCACTATTTTCGTTTACAATCACTGTAACTGACCACAATGAAATTATTAATCATTTATAGGTGGTCATCAGGCTACTTTAAAAGAAAAGTTGCTATGGTATTCCAGTCTTTCTAGTACTGAATTATCTTCTTGTAAAGCACATTGAGCTTATCTTCTGATTTTCTTTTACTCTGCGATGAACAAGCATACTTTTCTGTAAAACTCTGTGATTGGATAGGTTCTGTATGGTCAAATGACCAGTCTATTTACACCTTAAACAAATGACTGCAACATCTAAATACAAATCACAATTGCATTTTTCTATTCCTTCTCTAGCCAAATACATAAACACAACAAAATATTCAATAATTTATGTGGCTTATATTTTCTAACAGTGTTAGACAATATTCTTTTAGTTGTAAACAACAACAGCAAAATTTGAATTCATTTAAACTCAATTTATAGGCAGTGTATTGTGGATATTTCATGGAACTCCAAGAGAGGAAATTTAGGCAGTCTTCATGAAACTCTGGAGTCACAGAATGGAAAGCCATCAGGAATTAGGTTGTATCTTTCTCTCTGTCTCCATGCCTCTGTCTGCCTCTATTTCTCTCTCACTCTCTGACTGTGTGTGTCTCTCACCTTCTCTCTGTGCATGTGTGTGATTTTCTCTGTTTCTCTATCACTCTCATATGTTGTTTCTCATCTCACCTTCGTTTTGGGCTTCTTTTTTCTTTCAGCCCATCGGCTTTCACTCCTTGGCCACATTGATAGCCAAATACAGTAAGTCCTCACTAAATGTAGGTTCTTGGAAACTGACTTTAAGCCACATGACACAACGAAACCAATTTTACCATAGGCTAATTAATATAAACAAGAATTAAGTTCTTATGACAGATTTCTGGTCACAAAAACATCACCAACTTCTAAATAAAGATCAGAACACTTCTAATATTAAACATTGAAATAAATGTGAGCTACACATGAATTTAAGAGAGATTAATAAAAACAAGTAAGATAATTATTTACCGACTTATTCCAGTTCAGGTTGGGTGAGTAGCTGGAGTCTCTCCTAGCAGCTCAGGGCTCTAGGTAGGAACCCCCTGGTTAGGACTCCATCCCATCAAAGAATGCGCTCACCCTCCCCCACACACACACTCACTGAGACTGGGACTATGTAGACACACCGACTTGAACATGCACATCTTTGGAATGTCGGAGGAAGCTGGAGTACCTCTGTATGCCCCAGGCAGACATTGGGAGAATGTGCTAGCTCCACACACAGTGGCCCCAACCAGGAATCACTTTTTTTTTTCTCATCAACATTATGAAGAAAACACATTGAACAAAATGACCTGATGTACATCTTAGCTACTGCTATTGAGTGTACTTGTGTTCAGCCTAAGTAAACCATACAAGCAATCTTACCAATTTTACATTTCTGGGCAAGAGAGAGCAAGAGCTCACTCACTTGGTAAAACATACATAAGATGAGGAATTCACACAGTTATGTAAATATGTGTTTTTCAGTAAGGTTACTCCAAATTGTGCAGCACACAGTGATAGAGCACTGCTGAGAAATGGTGCATCTTTACATAATAAGATATAAGAAAACGTATAATTATGTAGAATTTCACTCTTGTTTTAATAACAGTAAACTATTATATTCATTCTTAATAGCTACTCTGGACCGGACACTATTCTGAGTGTTCTCTCTCTATCCATACCTTCTGCCTCTCTCCCACAGGATTACACATACTTTTGATTCTTAAACTGTATGGGGTAAATATTATTATCATTTCTATTGTACAGAAAAATGAAGAGGAGTTGAATGTGGTGTTCAAGGTTACATAGCCAATAATTAGGTAGCAGATCTAGGATTAGAGTCCAGGTGTACTTAACCCAGGGTTTGTGCACTTAATAACTGTGTCTTTCTTCCTCCTGAATTTGTTTTGTTTTGTTTTTAACTCAAACAAGCCCATAATCATTTTGGAAATGAACCTGACAAGAGCTATTTCCTTTTCCCAGAAAATCATTTGAAATTTTCTTCTGATAGGCTTTTCTTTTCATTTAAGTTATCATACTTACTAGCTCTTGGCTTCATTTCTTCTTTCCCCAGACATTCTTATTATTTTTCTCTCAGTGATATTTACTACATTTTACAAGTACCATCAAATATCTATAATTAAGATACCATTCATCCATTATTTTTTCTTCTTTTCAAAAACAAAAAATGTAAAAAATAAAAAGGACTCTTATGCCAATCTTTAGTTAACCTCACTAGATATGTGTTAAACACCATTTTTATTGCTTTTTGTTTTACATACAGTTCTGTAACTAATAATTAGTCAGTACGTTCTTGTGGATCCAAGCCACAGATACCTGAAAAAGATTCTTAAATTGCTTTTATTTTTTGTCCATTTTAACTCACTTATATGGAGAAAAATTGGGTTTTGGTACAAGTCTTTTGTAAACTCATAAACTGGTATTCGTTAATCAAAAACTGAAGGAAAAAATAAAGTGCAATACTTTAAATTGTATGTTTAATGAAGTCACATAAGTGATATTGTCCTCCAAGAAAGTATAAAAGCTTATTACATTTGTGTACAGATACTGATAGACAATAAATTTACAAAGGCCTGCCATGATTTGATCCTGATTATAACTATTACTTGATTTCTGGTGACTTCACAAATAGACTGAGAAGATTAATGTTTATTTTCTTGTCTCAGTTTACTAAGACTTTATAAGCTGAAACAAAAGACACACTGTCTATTAAGAAATCTCTGGGTTTTTCTCCCCGCATTAAATTTTCCTTCCACAATTAGACATTAAGATAAAAATTACCTGCCTATCCCCACCAAAAAGTAATATCTTTTATCCTAGAAAACTGGGTGCCCATTCTGCATATAAAACAGGCTATATACATGTATCGTGTACACAAAAAGAAATTATTTTCCAAGATGAGTTAATACTTTTACTTTTGGAGATAGGTTTTAAACTTTAAAAACGGAATATTCCTTTCACATTAAAAAATTATAAACAATTTAAAAAATAACTTCTTTATGCATTTGGGCACCTCATGTCTTTGGGCACCACTATGCCTACTCCAGCTTTGATCCTCCAAATCTATAGGTGGAACTGTGGTCTAAACTCTGGGCCTTCAGGACCCTCACACTATCTGCTGATGACCAGTGGCTCCTTTCCCCTCAGGTAAAAGGGCCAAGTCCCAGGTGATGGACCTCACCAAGTCCCAGGTGGAGGACTCAAGGACTGAGATGGCCAGAGAAAAACTAGGGAGAGTGAGGTTTCATTTCGATACATAAAAAGACGTAGAATTAGTTGAGAAAAGGACCCTCTCCCTCTTCAGAGGCAACCACATCTCTGAATACAGCTCCATGGATTGGAAACCATCCCCAGGGCAACCTTCAGAGTCGTGTGGCCATGTGCTGAAGGATCCTGGGTCACTGGGTCACCGCTGGACAACTGAGAGTGCTCTGGGCGTCATCAGCGAGAGCATCTTCTGAGAAGCATGCTCGGCTTCCAGAGCAAACTAGCACTCCGGATTATGCATCATAGTCCGGGGTCCTGCCCCTTCCAACAGAGCAATGAAAGGCTTCTTCAATCGAAGGTCCGGCTGAGCAGTTTCTAGGATTACCAAATTTTTGTAAAGCATCTGTTAAGACAGTAAGACTGAGTGCCAAACTACATCCCGGGAGCTTGACCCCTGTGTGTGTTTGTCCGGTGACATCCAGGGTGATGTAGCCACAGCCAGGACGCGCTGGGCGCACCGCGGTCTCCTAGGACAGGTAGGGCGTGGCCTTCAGGCCGGCGGGCCGCCAAAGTTGGGAGGGAGGAGTCGCAGAGGGGCAGCGCGAAGGCTCGCGTCTCCATTCGTGGAAAACACTGGCTGCGCCCCAGAGCAAGGACGTGCAGCTTCACTGAAGGCCGAGCAGGAACAGACTCAGAAAATCCACAGAGACCTGGGCTGAGGGCTGCGGTGGCCCCATCCTCTCGGCACCGGCGGCCCGGGCTCTGCGACGCCTTCTGTCCCACGCGAGGCAGCAGCGATGCCCGGCGGAGCCTGGGCGCTGGCGGCGGCGCTGATGCTCCTGGCCCCGGGGGAAGGTCAGCGAGGTAGGGCGCTGGCGGGTGGGGGCGCACGGGCCCTGTCTGGGCCATAGAAGTAGGGGGCTGACTTCTCGGATGACACGCGGAGCGTCCCTGAGCGTCTTCATGGCCACATCTGATGTTTGTTCCTCGCCCACCTCTGCTGTGTCCCGCCGCTGCCTTAGAAATGGTCATTTTACATCCTGGGGCGTTTCAATTTTGCGCACAGGCCGTAGTGCCCCCTCTCCTTCTCTAAGACCTCCGGTTGGTTCTGGGTTCTGTTTTTGTTTGTTTGTTTCCTGCTGCTACCTTGCTCTTTAAGGGCCTTTTAATTGACTGTAAGAAACTTTCGCTGGATCTGCCAGGTATCCTAGCAAGGGGTTCTGAATTATCAGAAAAGAGTTTAGTTCCAAACTGCACGATTTCTACAGCCTCCCCCAGCCCCGGAAATAATTAATTGGTGAATATTTTGGGATATTTTGGGATAAGTTAAGTTTTGTGTACTGTATTATATTTTTGTATACCTGTTAGAATCAGTTTTGTTACTGTAAAAGAGATTCCTGTGGAGAGAACACTCCCCTCCCACTTCTTTAATCCACGACAAAAATCTTAGTTAAAAATACAATGAAGTTTACAAAACAATGTTCATTAACCCTTTCTGCTTGTTTTTGTGTTCATACAGATAGTAATATTAAATTAAAGTTGTTTTGCCTTTATATCGCAAGTTTTCTCATGTTTTTCGGAAATAAATCTGATCTGTGGCAGCTTGAAAAAATTATGTATCAATACGTTTTATGGATAATGATTCAGAGTATAGTTTTGTCTTCTTATTATCTTGTTGACCTTAATCTGTTTTATTAGTGTAAGTTTGCTTTGCAAAAAAGGAAGTACAAGCGATCTCCCATGTAAAAATTTAAAAAAGGGTATTAAAACTTAATTTATTGGTTATTTCCTGAAATGATACACGTTGACAAGGCATCCTTTATCTATGCCTTCATTGGTTTACTTATAGACTTAAGTCTTTATGATGAACTTCAAAAATACCTGTAGTAACATATTACATATTCATTCATTACAGTTAGATAAATATTTACAGAAAAAAAGGCAAATATTTATAAGGGAAGATGCTTTCATGTTTACCATAGATCATATAATCCTTTTTACCTCTACATAATAGCTTTGTTATCTTCCTACTGAAAGCAAATATTATCCATTATCAGGTTTTAAGCTTGTATCATGTTAAAGGTGATAGCTTCCTTATGTTTAATGGAGTAGGACTAGAAGGAGAAGTGCATGGAAATTGTATTTATTGAGACTTTTTTTGAAACAGCTTTATTAAGATGTAGTTCATATACCACACAGACCACTCAAAGTGTGCAATTCTGAGGTTTTCAGTATGTTCACAGATATGTGCAGCCATCATTACAGACCATCTCAGAACATTTTTATCAATTCAGAAAGAAATACTGTACCCTTAACTATCGTCCCCCATACCCTCCATCACCCTCCTTGACTTCCCAGCCATAAGCAACTACTAATCTACTTTGTCTCTTTGGATTTGCCTATTAGGGCTATTTTAGATAAATGGAATTATATAACAGGATGTCTTTTGTGATTGGCTTCTTTCACTTACCAGAATGTTTTCAAGGTTCATCCGTCTTGTGGCTTGTATCAGTACTTCATTTCCTGTTAGGATGGAATAATATTCCATTGTAAAGATATACTACATTTTGTATATACATTCTTAAGTTAATGAATATTTGGGTTGTTTCCACCTTTTGTCTGTTATAAATAATACTGCTATAAACACTCAGGTACAGATTTTTGTTGGGATATGTTTTCATTTCTCTAAGTTACATACCTAGGAGTGGAATTACTGGGTCATGAGGTAATTCTATGACTATTTGAAGAACAGCCAGATGTTTTCCAAAGTGGCTGTGTTGTTTTATATTCCTGCAGTAGTGTATGAAGTTTCCAATTTCTTCATGTTCTCATCAACACCTGAATTTGACAAAATGTATCTGACATTTTGATTCTAGCCATCCTAGTAGAGGTGAAGTGACATCTCATTGTGGTTTGATTTGCATTTTCCTAATAACTAATGATGTCAGACATTTTTGATGTGCTTATTGGACATTTGTATATATTCTTTGGAGAAATACCTACTCAGGTCCTTTGCCATTTTTAAAATTGTGTTGTTGGCCTTTCTCTTATTGAGTTGTATGTGTTACTTGTATAGTCTAAATAGAATTCTCTTATTGGATATGTGATTTTTAATTATTTCCTCCCTTTCTGTGGGCTGTCTTCTCACTTTCTAGTGTCCTTTGGAACACAGAACTTTTTAATTTTGATGAAGCCCAATGTATCTATTCCTTCGTTGCTTATATTTTTATTGTCATATCTTGAAATCCATTCCCATATCTAAAGTCATGAAGCTTTAGCCCAATATTTTTTTTCTATGAGTTTTATAGTTTTAGTTCTTATATTTTGGTCTTAGATCAATTTTGAATTAATTTTTTGTATATGGTATGTATAAGGTAAGGGTCTAACTTCATTTTTTTTGCATAACCATATTATTCAGATTTTCCAACCCATTTGTTGAAAAGACCACTCTTTCCCCATTGAATGGTTTTGGCATCTTTGTCAAAAATCACTTGATCATAGATTCATAGGTTTATTTCTGGATTCTTGATTCTATTCATTGATCTGTATGTCTGTACTTATGCCAGTACCACATTTTCTTTTATTTATTTATTTATTTTTATTCACATTTTCTTAATTACTGTTGCTTTGTAGTAAATTTTGAAACAGGAAAATGTGAGTTCTTCTACTTTGTTCTTTTTCAATGTTGTTTTAGCTATTCTGAGTTCCTTGAAATTTCATATGAATTTTAGAATTAGTTTGTTAGTTTTAACAAGGGAGTCAGCTGGTGTTTTAATAGGGATTGTCATGAATCTGTGGATCACTATTGCCATGTTAACGATATTAAGTCTTCTGATTGTTGAACATGAATGTATTTCCTTTTACCTAGATCTTTAATTTCTTCTTGCAAAGTTTAGTGATATTGAGTATGTTTTATACTTCTTTTGTTAAATTTATTCCTAAGTATTTTGTTCTTTTGAAGTAATTGTAAATGGAATTTAAAAAAATTTGTTACACATGTATAAGAATGTGACTGAACTCATTTATTAGTTCTAATACAGTTGACCCTTAAATACAGAGGTTTGAACAGCATGAGTCCACTTATACTTGGATTTTTTGAATAAATACAGTTGGGCCTCTATATCAGCAAGTTCCATATTTGCAAACAAACATGGATCAAAAATACAGTATTTGTGGGGCGGGAAACCCAAATAAAGAGAGGGCCAACTTTCTGTATGGGGGTTATGTGTGGATTTTGGTATCTGCAGGGGTTCTGGAACCAATCCCCCATGGACACCAAAGGACGATTGTACTGTAGTGTTTTTTTGAGTAGAATCCTTAGGATGTTTTATATTCAAAAGCATGTCATCTGTGAACAGAAATAGTTTTACTTCTTCCTTTCCAATCTGAATATCTTTTATTTATTTATCTTGCCTAATTGCCAAGGCTAGAACCTAAAGTATAAATGCTAAATTGAAGTGTGAGAGTGGACATCCTTATCTTGTTCCTGATCTTAAGGGAAAGCATCCACTCTTTCTTCTTTAAGTAAGATGTAAGCTGTGGACTTTTTGTAGATGCCCATTATCAAGTTGAAGAAACTTTCTTCTATTCCTAGTTTGTTGAGTATTTTTATCATGAAAAAGTGTTGAATTTTTTCAAATTCTTTTTCTGTCTATTGAGATGAATACGTGGACTGGTTTTTTATTCTATTGATATGGTATATTGATTGTATCATTTATGGTTATTAAACCTACCCTGTTTTCGTGGGCTAAATCCCACTTAGTCATAATTTATAATTCTTCTTCTGTGTTTCTGGATTTGATTTGCTAGTATATTGCTGCAGGTTTTTGCCTCCATATTCAAGAGATATATTAGTTTATAGTTTTCATTTCTTGTGATATAATTTTCCAGCTTTGATGTCAGGGTATCCATAATAATGGGCTATAATAGAATGAGCTGCAAAGTGTTCCATCTTCTATGTTTGGAAGCGTTTGAGAAGAATTAGTATTAATTCTTTAAATGTATTTTAGAATTTAGCATCAATGTCAACTGGGCCTGGCCTTTTCTTTGTGAGTAGTCTTTTGATTACTGATTTGATCTTTTCACTTTTTCTAAATCTTTTGGATTGTTTTTCTTCCTTAGTTTTGAAGTTTGTGTCTCTTTAAGAATTTGTCAATGTTATCTGAGTTATCTAATTGTTGTCATATAGCAGTTATAATATCCCTTAATAAGGTCTGCATTGGTTATTTCATTTCTGATTCTAGTAATTTGAATATTTTCTCTTTTTTCTCAGTAAATCTATTTAGAGGTCTGTTAATTTTGTTGATCCTTTCAAAGAACCAGCTTTTGTTTCATTGATTTTTCTCTATTGATTTCCTATTCTCACTTTTGTTAATTTCATTTCCAATCTTTAAAATTTCCTTCCTTCTACTTCCTTTAGGTTTAATATGCTCTCATTTTTCCAGTGTATTAAGATGCAAGGTTAACTTGTTATATTGAGTTATTTTTTCCTTTTTTAATATAGGCATTTATATCTATAAATTTCCCTCTAAGCACTACATTAGCTGCATCCCATCATTTTGGTATGCTGTGTCTTCATTTTAATTTTTATTCAGGTATTTTCTAATTTCTCTTTTCATTTCTTCTTTGACTTAGTGATTATTTAGGTTGTTTAATTTCCATATATTTATAAGTTTCTTATATTGCATTCTGTTATTGATTTCTAAGTTCATTCCATTGTGGCCAGAGAACATACTTTGTATTAATTCCATCTTTTAAATTTTTATTTTATTTTATTTTACTTTTAGAGATGGGGTCTCACGATATTGCCCAGGCTGGATTTGAACTGCGGGATTCAAGGGATCCTGCCACCCCAGCCTCTCGAATACCTGGGACTACAGGTGCGTGCCACCAAGTCTGGTTTTCTTTTTAAATTTATTGAGGCTTGTTTTATGGGGTAGCATATCGTTTATCCTGAAGAATGTTCTGGGTGCACCTGGGGAGAATTTATATTTTGCTGTTATCAGGAATAGTGTTCTATAGATGTCTGCTAGGTCAAGTTGGTTTATAGTGTTATTTTAGTCTTCTATTTCTTTGTTGATATTCTGCCTATATTTTCTATTCATATTGAAAATGAGGTATTAAAATTCTCAACCATTATTGTTAAAATGTATAATTTCCCACGTAGTTTCTGTAAGATTTTGCTTCATATATTTCAGTGCTGTTATTAGGTTCATTTATGTTTACATTGTTAATCTTCCTCATGGATTGACCCTTTTCTCATTATAAAATGTTCCTCCTTATCTCTAGTAAGATTTTTTGTTTTAAGGTCTTCTTTGTCTGATATTAGTATAGCCCCTCCAGCTTTCATTTGGTTGTTTGCATGATATATTATTTTCCATTCTTCTACTTTCAGTCTAACTGTATTCTCTTCAAGAGGCCCTCAGTTTGTCTCTTGATATGTAGAGGAGGGCAAAGTGATTGACTTGATTTAGCAAGCTAGTCACTCTCTATTTTGCCTTACTTTTCAACCTTTTGTGCCGCTGCAGAATCCAAAATTCTGTTATGAATGTCAGAAACTAAATTGCTAACTTTAAATTTCTCCTTAAATTTGAAGCTGAAAAGTGGTTTTCCCCCAAATCTTTGGGGAAGTTATAAGATTTTATCATTTTACAATTTGCACATGGCAAGATACAGAAGGTTTTATTAATATAATTACAAACTCAGTTTTTATGAATTGCCAGTCATCAGGTGTTAAGCATGTTCATCTCTTAAAATGAAATGATTTATTTAGTTTCTTAACATATTGTTTGTCTACCAATCCTGAATTTTAAAGAAGTAAAGTCTTCACTATTGTATTAAACAAGAAACAGTCTGATTCAGATTATATTATATCTATAAACAAAATCAAGAAATCATTTGTATCTGCTCTCACTATGTATCTCTTATTTATAACCTGACACATTCTCCTAATGTATTTCAAATCCAAGTGTTGCAAATTCTATTTTATACTATCTAGCTTCCTTAAATCATATCAGGAAGAAGACAGAATAAATAGAAATGTAAATTTTAGTGCATATTTCATATGTACTTTTGTTTTGAGGGGAAAAGTTATATTGTCAGTATGCTAGAAAGCTCTGCATATCATGCCATGAACTTGACTGCTGAGTTAGATGGGCTTGTAGAGCTATTCTTTTAGTATTTGAAGAGCTAAGCCCCCAAATCCTCAAGTGGGAGCCTAAACCATTATTATAATTCTCACATAATTAACTATATCATAACATTCTAGAGCTAAGGTTGGAATGAAAGTTTTATAGTGCCGCTTATTTATTGTTAATAAGATTTTTGAACTTCCTACATAGATCTTGAACATTCTAAGAGACAAGTAGATTTTTAGGAAAAAATTGTGAAATAACAGATACAAAATATGAGCAATTATTAATTATATGAATTAAAGATTATCCTATAAAATAAATATTAAATACAAATAAATAAATAAAATTAATGCCTGTTTAAATATTACACAGTTCTCTAGTAGTGTTGATGTCACACAGTGATTTCTGTTACACTTATTACATTTTCAGCTTTGTATTAAGAAACAATTTAAAACAGCAAAATCAGAGGAAATGTGAAAACTACAGAGGTACTTAGGAAAGGGAAATATTACACAAAATAAAGATGGAGTTGCTGACTTTTTTCCCAAAGACAAAATTGTATTGTAGAGAAGAGATTAGAGAAAACATTTTAACAATTTATGCAAATATCATTAGTCGTCTCTTTAAAAATATTTTTCTTAGTTTCTAGCCCAGTGTAATGTCCTTATTATGAAGGATATTAAAGTTATTTCAAAATTTGATATAATGATATTAATAGTACATCCCCTGACTTCTATCTGCACACATTTTATAAAACATTTATTTGGTATTGACAGATTGCAATTGTCAAAGTCACTGGAGACTTTTGGGTTAAATTCTTCTTGGGGAATTTACAACGTGCAGAATCCGGAGACAAAAAGAAGAGAAGCCTTTTGTGATGAGCCTAAAATCTTTTACTGAAAAAAGTTATTTGAAATGATCTTTCAGTTTGAAAAATAATACCTTTTATACAGTTTATTTTCTATAACTGCAAACAACAAAAAGCAAAAATAGTTATAATGCTAATGAAAATTTTTATAAGCTACATGTGTGAGGTCCACTTGTAAATTAGTACCTCTATTTTACTCCTTATTAATTTGAGAAATTGATTTTGGTTCAGAAACACTTCTGTAATTTAAAATTATATAATAAATCTTTGAGAGTTTTTTTAGTTAGATATTTTTTCCACAGTGAAACACTTTAGTAATGATTCAATTGTTTCTTTAAAATTTCTATTTCATACATGCCATCTTTATTATAGTGTTTTCCTTCAATAAATATATAATATTTGGAGATTTTTCTACCTACTATGTCAACAAGATTCCCTGGTATCTAAATAAGGACAGTTCCTTGTGGTACTTATTATTTGAGTAACTTGGGAGTAGAGAGAGGCAACTCAAACAAGAGTTGTATTTCTAGGTTATTTCTGTTTTCATTGCCTAGTCTTCTCTCCTCTTTTAATGCTGAAAAGAGAAGCTTTGTGTTCTGCCTCTATGAATTTGAAAGAAAAGGTATCTCCCAGGCCAAAGACTGCTCAGAAAAAGTTTCCTTAAAAATCAAAACAAAACAAAAAAATTACAGAACTTTTCCTTTTTCCAGGGTCTTTTCTCATTTTTCTGCAGACCTGCTCCCCTCCACCCTATTCCTTTTCCTGTGCTTAGTGAATAAAGAGGAACTTCCAATATCTTAGCTAAACGAAAGGAGGAAAAGCAGGAGGGATCCAGGGAGGGAAGGAGGAAGGAATGAAAGTATGAAAGAAAGAAAGTTAGTTTAAAAACTTTTTGTTCTTTCCCAAATCAAGAATGCAGAAAACTTCAGAATGAGGGCACTTTGTGAAAATTAGATTGACATTAAAAGATTAGTTCAATTCATTGCATGCCAAAATCTGGCAGAGATACACTGTTCTGGCTACTTTGTGGGAAAGCTGGTCACGGAGGGTCAGTAATGTTAGGTAGGGATCAAATCTGCAGGTGGTGGGATTCCTAGCGGCAGAGAAGCCAGGGACCAATCAGGGGAAGGGAATGCAGGAAAACGCAGAACACCTGATAATCATTTGATAATATCCCACACCTTCTGTAAGCCCTCCCCCAACCAGGCCAATGAAAGGAAACCACCTGGGAGTCCTTAAGTCTTTCTCCACTGGTGGAGACTGATCTGTTTCTCTCTCTGGAATGTTCATTTTGGGTAGCTTCCTTTTTTACTTTCATTTTGTATATTTTCTCTCTTTTCTGTAATAAACTGTGTGGGATTGCTTTGTGTTTGTGATCACTCAGTCATTGGCTCAACTTGGTACCCGTACCCACTCCTGACACTGGGAACCGAAGACCAGGGAATATGAGATAGACGAATCAACATTGGGTCAGTAATTGCATTCAGATCTGGAGGCCCACGGATAAGGGGAATCCTTGTAGGGCCTGTGACTGGAGGTGGTCGGAATACATAAATCCTAACACAAGGGCAACCAACCACCTCTATTGGTTGATCAAATCAAATGAAAATAAAGTTGTTAAAGCTAATGTTCCTCAAAAACGCATTCTGAAGAGTGTTGTTAATTTGTTTATTGTATTTATAAATGCAAGTTAAGTCACCTTTGACTTACTAAGAGACTCTGACATTTCAGATGGTGTCTATGTGCAATAGTGGATTTATTTGCTTTATTTTTGTTTTTGGAAACAATTCTAATTGAAGACTGAACTAAGTTTACTAACAAAACACATTATATACATTATATAAAAATATCTGTCTTTCCTTCCCAGCTCAGGAGTGCTCTCCTGGGGGACACCAGTATCTTCAGAGTCCATATAGAAATGTCCATTTTGACTCATTGCACCTCCAGCAGTCAGCTGCTCAAGAACTGATATGTGACCATTCCCTCTCCCCTGGATGGTATCGATTTCTCATCTTTGATAGACCTGCTGAGATGCCAACCAAATGTGTCGAGGTATTTCAACTCCCTAAGAACTACATGTACTTTTCCTTATTTTTTAATGCAAATATTGAATCTTCTTACAACCAATTTATTTTTCATGCTGAAATATTATTTTAATTTTGTATCAGATTGAGTTTATTCAAAGGAGTATTCTCAAGTTACCTAGTCTAGTAATAACAGTAATAATAGTAATAGTTAATGTTATGCTCCATGCAGTCCACAAGCGACTTTACCTACAATAACGTATATAATTTTTACAAGTCTAGAGTACTATTTGTCATCATTATTTCCATCAAACAATGCAGGAAACATGCACAGTTCTCCTAGAGTTACCCAGTTAGCTGGTCAAGGAATCAAGTTTTGAACACAGGTAGTTATTCTCCAGGGCTTAGGTGCTTAACCACATGTAGCCTGCAACCAGTAAAATGCTGTATATGTCAATTGCTACCTGACACTGCCATTCTTAACTGATGGCTGGAAACCTATAGGCTCAGCACCTCCTATTCCAAGACTAAAGACAACTCAGCTTGGCAGAGAAATCTCCAAATATTTCCTGGTCCCAACCTGTAGACTGTGCATCTGCAGAAAATTCAATACCATGGAGCTATGTGGCCTCATTCCATGGAAGTTTCCTCCTCAAACCCACAATTTGTGCAGCCAACATACTTTGTTTTTCTTTATAGTTGTGAATACACAAGCATGTGTCTTTAAAACACATCATGTTTAATTTTATCTATTTTTGAACTTTTATACATGAAATCACATAGGATGTAATTTTCTGCAACTTAACTTTTCACAAAGTTTATTCTCCTGACCCACAAGATATGATAATGATTCTTATCATGGCAATGCCTTGTTTGGTGAACTAGCCCGAGTGGCTTCTTTCACTCAGGGAGCTTTGATGAATACATTGGCTTTCAAAATGCCTCAAAGAACAAGCACATGAAGATGGCCAGGTGCCGTGGCTCATGCCTGTAAACCCATGTGGCCGAGGCAGGAGGATTGCTTAAGCTCAGGAGTTCGAGACCAGCCTGTGTAAGAGCAAGACCCATTTCTTCTAAAAATAGAAAAATTAGCTGGGCATCATTGTGATGTGCACCTGTCATCCCAGCTAGTTGGGAAGCTGAGGCAAGAGAATCGCTTGAGCCCAGGAGTTTGAGGTTGCCGTGAGCTATGATGACGGCACTGCACTCTACCCCTGGCGACAGAGTGAGACTCTCTCTCAAAAAAAGAAGAAGAAGCAAAAGAAGAATAAATGCAAGACATGATTTCTTGAGTATTCCTTGGCTAGCTTGCATTCCTTTTCTAGCTACTCCTTGAATTTCTATTGAGAATTTACTTACCCTTAGCATGATTTTCCAATGCAAGTTCCACAATTCATTCACACTCCCCATTGAGCTGATGATACTGTCATGAAATAGACATTATCTCTACCTATGACACTTTTGACCAGTTAGCCTTTCAACTCAACTCCTGTTATTGCTACCACATTTTTATCCACATCATCTTAGAATGAGACTAAGTCTAAATCTGTCCAAAGACTAAGTGCATCAACTCAGCATCCTAAGTTATAGGAACAAAATGGTAAGGGAGGGTTTTAACCTAACATTTATTTTGTAACTGATATTATACATTCCCTGCACTGATGGACATTATTACCTATGTAAACTCACTAGATGTCTCAGTGATGCTAGTGTTATCTCATTATAAAGATGTGGACGCACACATTGAGTTCATAACACATGACCAAAGTCACGTCCCTGGGGGAGGCAGCACAATATGCATTGTCTTCTGCAGCATGAAGCCTTCTCCATGTGTCTCATCTGACTGATTTCCCAAGTGAGTTCTGGCACAAGCAGTGTTCAGTTGTGACAGGTAGCTAATACAGGCACTAAATAGGTCCATGTTGTGCTTGCCAAATTACTAAAGGTATCATCACGCATACTTTTACTCTAGATAACCATACACTGTGTTGGGTGTGATTTTGTTCTTAAAAGTGATTTTGTTTTGACCTAGAGGACAGGCAGCTACTGTTGACCCCTGGAGTGAGACCACATCATATAGAATTATGTCTTGTTTTCCCTATTGTTGTCCACATTTTATGAATTTTGCAGAGACAGGAATTATTTTCCTCTTAAGCAGTAATGTAAAAAGATCTCAGGAAAGACATTCAAATTTTGACAGTGTTTAATTTTAATTTATGGTGCTGTGGCTAAATCTTAAAGGATTCAGCTAGGAAGTCAATAGAATTTTTTTTCTCTGTAGGATAATACATGTCTGTTTAAATAAATTTCTATTTGGGATGTTTAAAGTAATACATGTGCATTACAGAAAACTTAGAAAATAAAGAACAGAAATGGGACAATATTTATTCACTATTCATCCACACAGTCATAACTACCATTAACATTTGCTATTGTTTCCTCTTATTTATATTGTTTTGTAAGCTTCACTCTATATGTTCAATTGCATAACATGCTTTTTTTTGAGTTACAGTTATAGCATTAGCATGTTCCTATGTTATTATAAATTCATAGAATTCTTGAAAATAATATTCTGTCATAAGTGTATACTATATTTAAATCATTGCCATATGTGTGCACATTCAGGATTTTGCTATAAGTAATTCTTCAATTAGCAAATGTACATAAAATTATTGTTTTAATTTTAGTCTGTTTAGTAAGATTGATTTTTTTATAAAATTAAAATTAGTGAAATTTAATGTCTTTTTGAGATTTTGATACATATAATTAAATTCTTTATTTAAAACATAATGATAATTTATAATTCCAATAGCAGAAGATAAAAATACCTTTTCAAAATTGAATATTCTTATGTATTCATTAGGCATCTGTATTTCTTTTATGCATTATGTGTTTGTATACTTTGTCCATTTGTAGTCTTGGAGTTTTTAAATGGATAACATTCCATGGTTAAAATAAAATAAAAAATACAATAACAATAAGTAACATGCTAAATATATTAGTTACAAGTAATTTTCTCCTTATTTAACTCTTATTTATCTTATATTTTTCAAATTATTTAATTCTATCTAGCAATATTTCCTCTATGATTTTTCCTTTGCTTTTAAGCATGAAAATAACATTAGGAATTATAATCTGGTTAACAATTAATTGAACCATTGCTATGTGGAAGTTGCATTATATACATTATTTTATTTGTACCTCACCGAAGGACCTTGACATGGGTACCACTATTCACCTAATACAAAAGAAAAGGATTTTGAGTGCCTTACCCAGGGTCATGCGTTTAGTATGTGCCTGGTTCTTCCCAAGTTATATATAGCTTCTCCTTATTTTTCCTGAGTTAATTTTCTATTTAATTCTATTTTTCATCTGGAAATGACCTTGATAATTGGCTTCAAGTGAGGCTTTAACTTTATTTTTTCCAAATTGCTAAACAATTGTTCCATTGCCAGATTTGGAACAATCCCTTCTTTTTTTCTGATTTTTGTTGCCTCCTGAACTATGCATTAACTTCTTATATGTACTGTTTCTAGCAATTTTGCAAGCAATTTCTAAGATCAGTTTGTCTTTGTCCTCTATGTTAAGATGAGGTCAGATCGATTTATTTTGTCTTAGAATGTATCACCTATTTTAGCAAGTTATCCAAGATTGAATTTCTCTTCCTTAAAATGCGAATGTAACAAGTTGGAATAAAGGTATTTACATTGAATATATTATATAAATAATGAGGTGTCTACCCTTAAAATTAGTATTCCTTACAATTACTTTTTCTTGTATAGTTCAGGTTCAAGTTATTAGATTTTTAAAAAACAATGGATAATTTAATATTTTAAAGGTTGTTTAGAAGAAAACTCAAAGTTGATATATCTACCGTGCGTGGAAATACATTGGATTTTCAACTTTTGTTTTCTCTGATGCAAAAGATGAACCACTGTGGAACTCAGGCCCCCATCTGGCTATCTCTGAGGGATTCAGAAACACTGCCACCTCCTGGGGAGATCAAGCAACTGACAGCTTGTGCCACATGGCACTTTTTGTTCAGCACTAGAAAGGACTGCTGTCTCTTTCAAATTCCGGTGTCTGTAAGAAACTGTGGGGAGTTTTTTGTGTACTTACTACAACCCACTCAAGGATGCATGGGCTATTGTGCAGAAGGTAAGAAAACATCAATAATACACATGAACTGCTAATTATGGAACTGTGTGTTCATGTGTTTGTACTATCCTCAGGATAGGTTGTATTGAGCTAATGCAAATCTCAGTAAGAGACTTGGTCTACCATTATTGCTAGATTGAAGCTAAATTTTTGTCTTAAATTGACCAGATTTGTTTAGAATTTTTTGCCAAGATCTTAAAATCGGCAATGAACATAATGATTGTGTGTTAAAAATTCTTTTGTTTCCTCAAGCCCTTTCACCCTTTAATTAGGGGTAGGGGAAGGGTGAGTGTGCTCATGTGTGACCAGTTACACAAGGAAAACAACCCCTAATGTATTAATATTATCTGGGCTCAATCATATATAGGAGACTGAAAATGTTGGGAGATACTTTTGTAGACCAGTGTTATCAAAGTAGGCAAACACTTGATCCATCAAACAATAATTATCTGGGTAACACTTATGATGAACATTTTTGTCCTGAGGTTGTTAGATTCTCCAAACTGGCAAACCCTGAATAACACAGATACAGCAAAACAAGTAACATAATTTACTTGTGTTTTATAGTAATTAAAATGAAATATTGTCTTGGGTTTTAATAACCAAATATATATAAAATAAATATCCAATCTTAACAAACATTTTGCTCATCATAGCTATGGAATTTGAACCAGTAATGTTTTTTTAGAACAATTAATTCCTTTAAGTTTCTAGCATTCTTACCTCTTGAAAATTTGTCCTGATGCCAGCAAAAAAACTTAAGTTTTCTCTCATGATTAATTATTTCTTTGAAAATGTAAAAGAACAATTTTAATATTTGGGGGAGTTTGTAACACATTCTTTTTTCTTAACAACAATGACAAGCACCCCATAATATTTCCAAATGACTTCTAAAGTTGATGTAAATATAGCATCATTGGTTAAAATCTCTAAGTACGTAAGACATTATCTACATGACAACAGAGACTAAAAGATAATGTTCTCAACATATCATTTTATCATTTCATTGTTTTTGGAATATATGCTAAATTTATGAAAAATAAAATTGTTTAGATTTACTTTTTCATTCATTGCAAGGCAGTAGTTGTATCTTTAAAAAAGAAATGATTTAAAGTTATTGTTTACTAAGATGGAAATAAACTCATGCAATTTATTAATTTGAAAAAGTATTTATTGGCAATATTCCATAAGTATAATAATCCACTAATTATTTCACACATCTGTGCTGCTGGAGGCATTCTTTCTTTCCAACCAACAGGGCAAGTCCTTATAGAGGAATGAACAAAACAAATGTGATCCCTGCCATCATGGCACATAATTTTCATGCAATTACAAATTGCAATTAATGGTATGAATAAAAAGATTAAAAATTGCTGTAGAAGAGAACACTGGAGGTGAGGAGAGGATGTCATTAATAATGAGGTATCACCAGAAAGAGCCCCTTCTGACGAAAGGGTATTGATGCTGAGAGCTGGAGGGTAAACAGCCCTTGTTTAGACAGAGTGAGGGGAAACAGCCACAGCAGCAGGTGACAGGCCCTAAGGCAATAAGTGTATGTTGTGCCTACAAGAGTGAAAGCAGGACAGAAATATTGGATCTCAACGCGTGAGAGAGAGCATTACGAGACATGAGTATGGAAGGGCAACAAGCCTGATCATTTAGAGAGTTCTGCGTTTTATCCTCTGTGCAATGAGAAGTCTATGGAGAATTATCCTGAGGGAGTGAGCTGGTAAATCTTCACAGTCCTTACAGCCTGTTTATTAAGGAAGGGCAGCATCTGCTCAGTTTAGTAGAGCTAGTGCCATTCATTGGGAAGGAGAAAGTCTAGAGAGATTCATCAGCCTCATTAGGTAGCCAAGATGAGATATTTTGAAAAAATTCAAAAATATTTTTCAGTACTTTTATCATAAAAAATAGTTAGCTTTTGTAAAACTTCCTGTAATACTACCAAATGTTTGTGGAAAATTCTGTTTCATGGAAACACCAATGATTTACCTACATTAGTTTAAGAAACACTGACAACTATTAAAAATGAAAACAAAACTTTCATACCACAGAATACCATAAAATACAAATAGTCACTTCCACAGAGATGTTACTGTTTACATTGAATTTTAAAAATAATATTTAAAATTTGCATTTTGTGACACACCTTGAAAATTTTAAATATATTTCCTGCTTTATTAATGTCACTACCACCCACTCATTTTCTCAACCTTGAATATTCAAAATTGCCTCTTTTATTCTCCACATTCAAGTCCTCCAAATATTTAGGATTGGGAATTTCTGGGAGACAGTTGTTATTTTTCATTCTTAATGTGTGAGTTATTAAGCAGACTTATTGTCTTCTGTGATTTACCAATAAAAGCTTGCCTTGAAATACCATTTAGAATTTGACTTAGACTGCATAGATAGCAAACAAAAATGACAGTCACTTAACCTACTTAAGAGTTTCTTTTCTTACTTACCAAGTATCTGGAACAGGTGTTTCCTGCTGATGGTGATTTGGCCACTTTACAATGTCAGACTGAAGTCTCTGTGATTTGCTAATCTTTTCCTTCATGTTGACAGGATGAAGATCCAGTTTTAGCCTTTTTATCTGCATTTTAGACAGGATAAAAAAGAAAGCTCAAAAGGTGAAGGAAAGCTTGTGCTGACTGAAACTTACTCCCTATTAAAGGACTTATTTGGAAAAAGCCTTATCACAACTACTTTAGAAGCATTTTCAGGCTCGTCTCTATCTTCAAAGGCAGCCTGTCAAATGTTGCTTTTTACTTGAACATATTGCTGCCTCCAGCCAATATATCTTATCTGGCTGGAAGCCATATTAGTTACTTCAAAAATCACCAACAGTAAAAATTAGAGAATAAGATTTCACTTTAACAGTATATTCTCATGAAGATTTTTTATTATAATTCATATATATATATTTACATTATTTATTCTCAGAGATTTTGAAAAGCCAAATAAGAAAAGAAACATTAATTCAAGATCATACTTGAAATCAAAGCCATTCTAACAAAAATATGTATATATTAGAAATGTTGTATCTTAAGGAGAATCCATGGAAATATACATATTTTTTACATTTTCTGCATTTCTAGTTCACAGTCTAGTTAGGTCCTTACAATACATATGAGGTGTCATTGTGTTCATTAAAAGTAGGCTATTAAAAATTAAATATGTATATTATAACCCTTAAAGGACCCACTAAAATAAAACTTTTCATTATAGCTAATCAGCCATAAAGGGCCATAAAATGGAATCTTAAAATATGATCACTTTTTTAAATGCAGGAAAAGATGAAAAATGGAACAAAGAATAAACAGAAAACAGATATCAACATGGTAGATTTAAACTTAACAATGTGAACAATCACATTAAATATATATGATCTAAACACCCCAATTGATAGGCAGAGGTTATCAAATTGTATCAAAAAGCAAGACTCAAGACCCATAGGCTGCCTAGAAAAAACTTATTTCAAATATAAAGAAAAATAGTTCAAAAATATAAGGCTAGAATAAGATATACCTAGATAACACTAATGACAGGAAATGTAAAGTGGCTGTATTTATATAAGACTAAGTAGACTAGAGAGCAAAGACTATTACAAGGAAAAACAAGGGTCATTTCCTAATGATAAAATGTGCAATTCAACAAGAGAACAAAATAATTCTAAATGATTATGTACCTAATAATGGAATCAAAATACATGAAGCATCTACATTTTTTGTTAGAGATCAACACCCATCTGTCAGTAATTCATTGAATATGTAGAAACAAAAACAGCAAAAATGGATACCAGGACACTTTACCAACCAACTTGATCTAAATGACATGTAGAGAAGACACCACAAAACAGTAACAGCATAGACATTCTTTACAAGTGCATATGAAACATTTACCATGATAAACCACATTCTGGACCCTAAATTAAGAAAATTAGAATATTTGATAAAAGTTGAAGGTGATTAACATTAAAACCCACTAAGCATCTATATTGGAAAATAAGAAAGGTCACAAATTAAAGACCTCAGTTTGTACATTTGGAGACTAGAAAAAGAAGCACAAATGAGCCTCAGAGTAAGAAGATGAAAGGGAATAATTATCAGAATAGAAATCAATGAAATAGAACATACAAAAATAACAGAGAAAATTCAATAAAATAAAAAAACTTGTTCTTTGAGAAATTCAATCATATCAGTAATTTTCCAGCTAGTCTGATCAATAAAAAAGAGACAAGACAGAAATTACCAATATCAAGAATAAAAGTGGTGATACAACTACAGATTCTATAGATATTATAAGAACAAAAAAGGATTGTTATTAACAATTCTACGCCAATACGTTTGCCAACTTAGATGAATTAGACAAATTTCTTAAAACACACAGACAACAAAAGCTCACTCAAAAATAAACAGATAACCTTACTGGTTCTATATCTATTAAAGGAATTACATTTCTAGTTAAAATCCATCTCACAAAGAAAACCCCAGGCCAGATGGCTTCAGCTGAGAATTCTTTTAAATATTTAAGGAGGATATATTACCAATTTTACATGAATTATTCTGGAAAAATGAAGAGGAGGGACTACTTCTAAACTTCTGTTGGTTCAGCACTACTCTAAAACTAAAAGCAGAGATAGATATTAAAAGAAAATGAAACTATGAGATAATATCCCTCATGAATATGAATGCAGAGGTAAATGATCTTGTATTTAAAATATCCTGTGGTATCTACAAAATAGCTACTGGAGCTATTGAGTGATTTTAGCAATGTTGAAGGAAAAAAGACAAACATAAAAATCATTTATATTTCTTTGTACTAGCAATGAACAATCAGAAATTTCATCTAAAAATATCTAGTACCAAAAATGTAAGACATGTATAACACCTATGGCAAATATGTATAAGACCTATACAGTGAAAGCTACAAAACTTTGCTGAGAAAAATATAGAAATCTAAGATAATGGAGAGAGAAACCATGTTCATGAATCAAAAGACACAACATTAATATGTAGTTCTCCTTAAGTTAATCTATAGTTCCAAAATAGTCCTAATGAAAATCCTAAGCTATCTCATGGAAATTGACAAACTCATTATAAAAGTCATACAGAAATACAAACTACTTATACCCCAAACAACTATTACAAGGAAAAAAAGTTTGACAACTTATACTACCTGACTTCAAACTTATTCTAAAGTTACAATAATGTAGACAATGAGATATTTGCACCAGGATAGACAAATAGATTAATGGAAAAGAAGAGGCCAGAAATAGACCAACACACATATATTTGGATGATTTTCAACTCAAGAACAGATCCTATTCTATAGAAAAAGGATTGTGTTTTCAGCAGATTGGATATCCATGTCCAAAAAAAAAAAAAAAAAGAGAGAGAACTTTGATTCATTTCTCTCATTAAAATACACACCAGAAAATCAAAACAACCTCACAATCATCAAAGACTCACATCTCAAATATAAAACCTATTTCACTTTTAGATGAAAATATTTGTGATCTTAGGTTAGACAAATATTTTAAAAATATAACACCAAAATTATGATCCATTAAAAAATATTGAAGTTTTTCAAAATTATGAACTTTTATTCTTTTGATCTTTGAAACACACTAAAGAAAATGAAAAGAAAAGCCATAGCCTAGGAGAAAATATTTGTAATTCATACATCTAATGAAGAATTGAATTCAAAATATTATATAAGTAACTCCCAGAACTCAGTAATAAGAAAACAACTTCATAATAAGATTTGGGTTTTTTTTGTTTGTTTTTTATTATTTTTTTTATTTCAGTATATATGGGGGTACAAATGTTAAGGTTACGTATATTGCCCATGCCCTCCCCCTCGAGTAACAGCTTCAAGCGTGACCACCCCCCAAACGTTGCACATCTCACTCATTGTGTTTGTATATACCCATCCCCTCCT
>VBSM01002217.1:36160467-36183323 GCA_008086735.1 Cheirogaleus medius
GGTTCCATATGAAGCGTAAAATTATTTTTCCTATATCTGTGAAAAATGATGATGGTATTTTGATAAGGATTGCATTGACTCTGTAGGTCACTTTGGGTAGTATAGACATTTTAACAATGTTGATTCTGCTGACCCATGAGCATGGTATGGTCTTCTACCTGTTTACATCCTCTGCTATTTCCTTCTTCAGTGTTTCATAGTTCTCCCTGTAGAGGTCTTTTACCTCCTTAGTTAAATATATTCCTAGGTACTTTATTTTCTTTGTTGCTATTTTAAAGGGAATTGAGTCTTTTCTTTGTTGCTATTTTAAAGGGAATTGAGTCTTTGATTTGGTTCTCGCTTTTACTGTTGTTGGCGTATATGAATGCCTCTGATTTCTGTGTATTGATTTTGTATCCTGAGACTTTACCAAATTCATTTATCAATTCAAGGAGTCTCTTGGTTGAATCCATGGGGATTTCTAGGTATAATATCATGTTATCAGCAAAGAGTGAGAGTTTCATCTCTTCTGCTCCCATTTGGATGCCCTTAATTCCACTCTTTTGTCTGATTGCTGTAGCAAGGACTTCCAGCACTATATTGAATAGAAATGGAGATAGTGGGCAACCTTGTCTTGGTCCAGTTCTAAGTGCGAATGCTTTCAGTTTTTCCCCATTCAGTATGATATTGGCTGTGGGTTTGTCATATATGGCTTTATCATTTTTAGATAAGCCCTGTCTATGCCTATTTTGTTGAGCGTTCTTATCATAAAAGGGTGTTGAATTTTATCAAATGCTTTTTCTGCATCTATTGAGAAGATCATATGGTCTTTGTTTTTGCTTCTGTTTGTATGGTGAATTAAATTTATAGCTTTGCACATGTTGAACCATCGCTGCATCCCTGGGATGAAGCACACTGGTTGTGATGGATTATTTTCTTGACAAGCACCTGGATTCAATTGGGTAGGATTTTGTTGAGAATTTTTGCATCTATATTCATAAGGGATATTGGTCTATAGTTTTCTTTTTTTGTGGCATCCTTTCCTGGTTTTGGTATCAGGGTTATGTTTGCTTCATAAAATGTGTTGGGGAGGATTCCATCCTTCTGGATGTTGTGGAATAATTTCTGCAGGATAGGCTCAGTTCTTCTTTGTAGGTGTGGTAAAATTGGGGTGTGAAACCATCTGGTCCAGGACTTTCCTTTTTAGGAAGGTTTTTTATTGCTGTTTCTATTTCAGTACTTGATATTGGTCTGTTCAGGAATTCTGTTTCTTCCTGGTTGATCCTAGGGAGGCTGTGTGTTTCTAAGAAATTGTCCATTTCTTCCACTTTCCAGTTTGTGTGCATAGAGGTTTTTGTAGTGTTCATAAATTAATCTTGTATCTCCGTGGCATCTGTTGTAATTTCTCCTTTATTGTTCCTGATGGAGCTTATTAGAGATTTTTCTTTTCTGCTTTTTATTAGTCTAGCCAAAGGTCTGTCAATTTTGTTTATTTTTTCAAAGAACCAACTTTTTGTTTTATTAATCTTCTGTATAGTTTCTCTGTTGTCAATTTCATTTAGTTCTGATTTGATCTTAATGATTTCACTTCTTCTTCTGGGTTTGGGTTTGGTCTGTTCTTCTTTTTCCAGCTCTTTGAGATGATTTATTAGGTTGTCTATTTGTGATCTTTTTGACCTTTGGATATAGGTATTTATACAAATAAACTTTCCTCTCAGGACTGCTTTAGCTGTGTCCCACAGGTTTTGATAACTTGTATCTCCTTTGTCATTTACTTCAAAGAATCTTTTGATTTCCATCTTGATTTCCTCATTTATGAAGTGATCATTCAGCAGAAGATTGTTTAGTTTCCATGACTTTGTGTAGAAATGAGAGTTCCTGTTAGGGTTGATTTCTACTTTTATTCCATTGTGATCTGAAAAGATACATGGTATAATTTCTATTTTTTTAAATTGTTTGAGACATGCTTTGTGTCCTAAGATATGGTCAATCTTAGAGAATGACCCATGAGCTGATGAGAAGAACGTATATTCAGTGGTTTTGGGGTAGAATGTCCTGTATGTGTCAGTCAGGCCCATTTGTTCCACAGTTCTGTTTAAGTCCATTATTTCTTTGTTGATTTTCTGTTTGGAGGATCTGTCCTGTGCTGTCAGTGGGGTGTTAAAGTCTCCGACTATTATGATGTTGTTGTTTATCCATTTGTTTATATCAAGTAGAGTTTGCTTTATGAATCTGGGTGCACCTAGGTTGGGTGCATATATATTTAGAATTGTTATGACTTCTTGTTGAACTGTACCCTTCACCATTATATAGTGACCTTCTTTGTCTTTTATTACTTTTGTTGATTTAAAAACTAAGTTATCTGTAATCAGCACCGCCACGCCAACTTTCTTTTGGGTTCTGTTTGCTTGAAATATTGTTCTCCAGCCCTTTACCTTTAGTCTAACTGCATCCTTGCAGGTTAGATGTGTTTCCTGAAGGCAGCAGATACTTGGCTTGTATTTTTAAAATACAAAATAAAATGGCCATACTAAGTGATGGCAGGGCTATGGAGCAACCGGAACTGTTGTACTATGCTAGTCAGAGTATAAAATGGTACATCATGTTAGAAAATAATTTGGCAGTTTCTTAAAAACTAAACATATACTTCTCATATGACTCAATAATTTTATTCTTTGATATTCAAGGAGAAATGAATGCATATGTCAATAAAACATTTTCTACATGAATGTTCAAAGGACCTATATTCAAAATAGCCCCAACCTTAAAACAACCTACATGTCTATCAACCAGTTACCAAGTTATGATAAGCTCATTTAATGAAATATTACTTCTGAATAAAAAAAACTATTGATAGATCCAAAACATAGATGAATCTGAAACATTTATGTGGAATGAAATTATCTAGACAAAAAATACACACTGTACAATTACATTTCCATACATTTCTGGAAAATGTAATCTAAACCTAATAACAGGTAGATGAGTTGCTGTCTGTGAATGTGGAGGATTGGCAGGTGGAAGGACCAGAAAATGACACAGGAAACTTTTAGTGGTGATGGAAATGTTATTTTGACTGTGGTTATACTTTAGTGGGTATATTCATATATCAAAACATGTCATAAATTATACTTTAAATATATCCCATCAATTATACCTCAATAAAGCTATTAAGAAAGTGAGAATAGGTGAAATCTCAAAGTAAACAAGCCATGTAGCCATCATGGCAGAGTAGAGCAAGGGAAATAACTCCTAGGAAAGAAGTTTCCTAGCATGTTGGGAGTATATAGTTGAGGCCATTGTGATGAAGTGGGATGAATGCAATAAAAATCTCTATTCTATGCACAGAAAACTGGCACTCAGAGGAAATGGGCTCTTGCCCAACATCACAGGTAGTAAGTGCATGGTAAAGCTAGATTAATCTCAGGAAGCTTGTATGCTCAACTATGGCACTCTCCAACCTGTCATTGATATCTCTCGAATTACAGGTTTTTGCTCCATCCTCTCCCTCTTCTCCATACCTTGCACTTGTTCTCTCTGCTTGGACATCTTATGAGTCTTTGCTGCTACGTGATGCAGATCAAGCACCACTTCCTCTTTACAGCTTTTCTTGTGCTAACTCAAGCTTAGCTGTGCAACCCAGCAGTGCCCCACTACTGTACTTAGGACCTCAAGTGTTGCACATCTTGCGTGCTTTGAAATTATTTTTCTACTTGTTTGCTTTCTTTCTTGTAAACTGCTACTTTATGATAGTTTAATTATTGCCATATGTTTGAATCAGGAAGAAACAAAAAGATTTGGAACCAAAATGGTTTGTTCTTTCTTTGCTAACGGTTTCTAGGGATTCTTAATTGTCTAATTCTGAAATTAAATCTTTTAGCGAGGGTGCTGACTGAATTTCTATAAAAGCAACCTGGAGAAAGAAATAAGAGGAAGAACAAAAGACTAGAAGAAACTTCAAGTAAAAATGGTACACAATTTTATGAAGTGCTTGGGCAGGAGAGTAGTGTATTTTGGTCTCATGTTTTGTAGAAATACGCCATTCTAATATATATGTAATTATATACACATATATGTATAATAGTTTAAGTTTTTCAAATCTGCTTGGGTTGCACATAACAGAACAACTAGAAGTAATGTAAAAGATGATCAAGTTTAAGGATTTTAGAATATGCCATTGAATCTGAGGAAGAATCAAATAGGAAAGCCTCAGAAGGTGTGGACAGTAGAGAAGCTTCCAGGATACTGGCACAACTGTCTCGACATTTCTGTAGAGTTCCATCATTAACTTGAATCAGCTTCCAACTCCTCCTCCCTTAGTTTAAATTTTAAATTTTTCCAAGAAGCAGTCTAGTGAGCTTACACCTTTGTTCAGGTAGTTACCCTGTACCAATTAACTGTATTCAGGGTACTGTATTATAAATATTACCACCTCTGCTCTTGGCTTATTGGTGTAATACTGTGAACGACAGTGGGGGGATCAATAAATTACCAAGGAACTGGCAGCAAACCAACTATTATATAAATTTCTGGAGATTATAATGTGTTTCATTTTTATTTTTTAAATAGACTTTATTTTTTAGAGCAGTTTTAGTTTCACAGCAAAATTGAGCAGAAGGTGTAGAGATTTCCCATATACTCCCGAACCCCACACATGCATAGCCACCCCCATTGTCAACATCCCCCACCAGAAAGGTACATTTGTTACAATTGCTGAATCTACACTCAAACATCATTATCACTCAGAGTCCATAGTTTACATTAGGGTATGCTCTTAGTGTTGGACATTCTATGGGTTTGGACAAATTTCTAATAGCATGTATTCACCATTACAGTAGTATACTGAGTAGTTTCACTGCCCTACAAATCCTCTGTGTTCAGCCTATTCATCACCCCCATCCTCCCGAGCCTGGCAACCAAGGATCTTTTTGCTGTCTCCATAGTTTTGCCTTTTCCTGAATTTCATATAGCTGGAATCATTTAGTATGTAGCCTCTTCAGATTGGCTTCTTTCCCTTAATAATATTCTCTGAAGTTTCCTCCATCTCTTTTCGTGGCTTTATAGCTCATTTCTTTTTAGCACTGAATGATATCTCATATTGTCTGGATGCACCACAATTTATTTATCCATTCACCTACTGAAGGACACTCCTTGGTGTCTTCCAAGTTCTGGCATTTGTAATAAAGCTGCTATAAACAACAATATGCAGGTTTTTTGTGGAAATAAGTTTTCAACTCCTTTGGATAAATAACAAAGGAGCATGATTTCTGTATTATATCGTAAGAGTATGTTTAGCTTTATGAACAATTACCAAACTGTCTTCCAAAGTGGCTATACCATTTTGCATCCCCGCCAGCAATGAATGAGAGTTCCTGTTGCTCCACACATTCTTGCCAGCATTTGATATTATCAGTGTGTTTTACTATTTAGTATTGCAGATTCAAATCTAGAAAACAAGATATGAAAGCTAAGAGGGTTTTGAAATATAATCCCTTATCATCTCCATTTGATCTCATTATTAAAAGGAAAAAAGTGTATTATGAAAAGAAATAAGGAGGACAACTAAGAAAAGTCTTATTCTGTATTAAAACATACTTTTCCAAGGAATTGTCATCTTTGATACATGTAGATTTATAACTTGATGTCCAGTTGAATAAATATACAATCCTTACCTTTTGCAGCTATTCCTGATGTAAAATTATACCCATGTGGCCCAGATGAAATTGAAATGGGAGGGGACTGTGTCCGTAAGTATTACATTTTGTTTTTTAATCATGTATTTATAAACTAGCAATTTCAACAGGTATTTATGTTCTGTGGCTTTAAATGTTGAATTATGCTAATATCTGACATAGCCACAGACAGATGGACATCAAAAATAAAAATAAATTTATTGTGCCTTTAAGAAATAGTCCTGGAGTTGGTAGAGTTACAGAGAGTTAGGCAAATATGTGTGTATATTGATTGAATCTTTCATGGGGAAATTTGGCAATTCATCTCAGCATTCTTAAAAATCCACATACGGGGGAGGGGGGAGGGGCAATGTATGTAACCCAAACAATATTTGTACCCCCATTACAAGATGGAATAAAAAAAAAATTATTAAAAAAAAAACAAACAAACAAAAAAACAAACAAACAAACAAAAAAATCCACATACATTTGCACCTAGCAATTCTGCTTTCAAAAATCTGTCTTAGAGAACTATTTAGAGAAATATGCAAGAAAAATATATATAACACCATTTTTCTAATAATGTGAAAAAAGAAAAACTTCAAATGCCCAATCACTTCCAATTGATTCAATACTTATGATATATAAACAATGACAGAATATTTTGCAAATAGCTTTACAATGTAGAAGTACATTCATTGACATTAGTAGATATTCATGGTATGTAGTAGCTAAGAAATCAGATTGTATAGTATAATCCCATTTTTTTAGGAATGATTGCATTTGGGCCAAATAAGTCTTGAAAGATAAACATCAACAATATTAAGGTGGTCAAAGTTTTTCTCTTCCTTTCAATGTATATATATGTTTTTTAATGTCTTAAGTTTACTTCACATATTAAAAAATCCCCCTACTGTAATATTCCTTAAAATAGATCACTTGAAATAGTCTAAGTGATAAAATGTATGTCATCTACCTGCACTCAAATGGTTATTGCAGCCAATTTACAATTGTGAAGATGTGGAATCAACCCAAGTGCTCATCCATTCATGTGTGGATTAATAACATGTGGCATATGTACACCATGGAGTACTACTCAGCCATAAAAAAGATGAATTAATACCTTTTGCAACAGTCTGGATGGAACTGTAGGCCATTCTCCTAAATGAAGTACCTCAGGAATGGAAAAACAAACACCACATGTACTCACTATTAAATTGGAACTAACTGATGAACACACATTTGCACAGAGGGAAGTAAAGCTCAGTGGAAATCAACCAGGAGGGAGGAGGAATAGGGGAGGGGAAACAGACCTACTAATGGGTACTATGAACACTATTTGGGTGATGGGCACCCCTATAGCCATGACTCAAGCATTACAAAAGTGATCTATGTAACCTAAACCATTTGTACCTTCTTAATATTTTGAAATAACAAAATTAAAAAATAAATAAATAAAACATAATATCAGAAAGTACATTTCCCCCACAGGAGAGATCTTAAGTTAAGGTCTCAGAATTTTTCAAAATCTATTAATACATGACAGGGCTGAAAGATTAGTTTTGTGATTGACAAAAAATTATCATGTATATAATAGAAAAAATGTTTCTAAATTTTAGAAAATTTAAAAACTTATTTTTTAAAATTTTCACTCAAATATTTTTCTCTTTTCTAAAGCAGAACAAAACAATGCAAAAAATTACTTAGAAACCTTTCAGATCCCCAGATTTAATTTTGCAAATGACCAGAGTTAAAAACTTCAAAATCTTCCTATGAGTTCCTAGAGGCAACTTCAAATTTCTTTAACCTCAGAAAATGAAAAGTATAAGACTGCTGTTTAACATTTGTTATATTTCACTAAGACAATACAGTGACCTCTGCAATGAATAGCTCCTTGAACCCACACTAGTGATTAGTTGAGTTATAAGATAAAATTTTAAGAGTAAATTAGAAAGTCATTTCCTTTTACAATTCTTACTACTTTTGTTTATAATAAGAAATTATAATGTACTAAACCTTAATTTTTTTATTTGTTCCATCTTTTAGAAAAGACAATTGCTTAAAAATGTAAATTACTTTTATTTTCAAGAGCCAGACTTTTCAAAGGCAGATATTCAGCATGCCTTGATATAAGCTTGAGGATGAGCTGATAAGTTGCTTGTCTGTCAATATTAGTATTTGTGTGATTATGGGTCTCAATGTGAATGTGCTACTTTTTTATTGCTTGAAATAATTGTTTTCTAAATTTATTTTAATTTTTCTTAGGATAAATTCTGGAGTTATATAGTTTTTGAGTGCTTTTTCCATAGCCAGTCTCTATTCTTTAGGAGTCCCAGTAACAAATTCTGCATTTTCTCCCACCAGGTCAGCTGTCTGCTTCCTTGCCACCTCCACCTCCAGGAAGGCCAGAGGTTAAGGTGGAAGTGACTGAGTCCAGGCTTTTCTGTAGGTGTGCTTTTGATGTGTCCCCTACAAACAACTCAGTGGGATTTCTCATAGCTTGGTCTAGGCTTTCTTCTCAAGAAATCAAAGAGGAGCTGAAACAAGAGACCACAGTTCAGGCATTCTCTCTTTTAGAACTTGATGGCATAAATCTCAGACTTGGAGATAGGGTATGTTCAAAAACATTTGGATTTTCTTTTGTTTTCATGAATGTATTGATTTTCAAACATAATTTTTTTTATTATATCCTAAAAGTATATTTTGTCCCCAGTATATAAAATGCTGTTTTTCTTGTCTTTTCCTTGGCACTTGTGCTAATTCTAATGATAACTGGGTGAGTTAGTAATCTTAGTGGCAATCTATGTGTATCTAATTTTAGCAATTTGCTGATTATTATTGATGAATTTTTATAAATATATGTTTCTTTCAGGTTTTAAAGTGATATATTTTATCCCAGAAAAAATAGTTTAATTTTTTAATGATGATAATTTTATCCTCCTTTAGAAGCCTGCTACACTTTATGTTGAGGTTTGAATAAGTAATATTTTATAATGATGGAATTTTTCTCAAATTTCAAGCTAACTTTAAGTGATTTCATTCTTTTATTATCTCATGCATGATTAAAAGTTAAAATTAAGAATTTAAAGATAATAATTTACACATATTTTCTCCAAAATTATATTGCTGAATGATTATTTTATAACTGTATTCACAGATATTCTGTAGTGCTTCCGTCTTTTTCTTGGAGAAACCACATATACAAAGTTTAGCCATTGAAAGCCAAGAATTTTTTGCAGGCATTAAGGTAAGTGTCAGTGGGATTGGATCAGAAAGATAATTCCTCTGAAATTGTGTTTCCCATCACAGGCCTCATTATAGACTAACTCAGAATGTTGAGAGGGGTTTCTATTTTTGAAGAATAACCCCAATAATTCTAATGCACAACAAAGTTTGAGGATCCTTGTTTATGAACTGAAGCTGGGATATACTTGCATTTTTTTTATTAAAATAAAGCCAAAGTTCTATTCCCATAATTTATCCCATCATGTTACTAAAAGTTAGCATGTCAATATTTAGTTAGCATGCATTTTGAAAGACAAGTACCAGGCAAAGTAGTAGAGCCTCTAACTGGAGTAGAAGTGACCTAGAGCTCTGAGGATTTTTTAAAGATCTAAAAGTTTTAAAAATTTAATCTAAAATTTAATTTAAAAAATTAAATCACTTCTTGATTTTCAGTGATTTTTACTTCTTTGTGTGCCCACGTGTGCCCATCAATTAGTTCCAAATTATTACAGAATACATGTGGTGTTTGTTTTTCCATTCTTGAGATATTTCACTTAGGATAATTGTCTCCAATTCCATCCAAATTGCTGCAAAGACATTAATTCATTCCTTTTAATGGCTAAGTAATACTCCATGGTATACACATACCAGAGCTCTGAGTTTTACGGACTGCAAAGTTTGAGCTAACTAAATAGGGCAATATTTAATAAAGTCGTTGCTGGTAGCACTGGGATCCAAAAATAGATCAGCTATTCCAGAAGATGAGCAAAGGTGACAGGAAACTCAGAAGTAGTAGAAGGAGAGGGGGAAATATCAATAGGTCCAGGCAGGCCAGCACTGTGCACTGGGGAGGTCTCACCCACAGAACTGGAGTTTGACCTGGACTCATTCCTAGTTCAAGGACAAGATGGGATCATTGATAGATTGTGAGAATAGGACACAGGACCAGGATAAACCCTGTTCCTTAATAAAGTCCATGTATATACCATAGTGAACAGGGATGGAAGAAAGAAGAGTGGACCATGTGGTCAGAATAGCACAACCACAGTGTCAGGAGAAGCAGAGGTCAAACCAAGGGAACACAGGAATCTTTTACTTTGCACTGGTGAGCACTCAGCAGACAATGTCAAGGGCCAACTTTTAGCCCCCGGGGAACTGTTTCTGAGTAGGTTAACAGGGAGAATATTTAGTGCTAAGAAACATCTGTTTTGAGAGTTAGCCAAGTCTTGAGGCTGCATAAAAATATCTCTGCCTCAAAAAAGGATTGGCCTTGGAATAGGGCCAGTCCTAGGTTGCAGCAGTGCTCAGAAGCTGAGATTTCACATAACAATAATTTGACTAATGTATTAAAATACTTACATTTCTGATTGGAATGGTGAATATTAATCCCTAAGAATAACCGACTCTTAGAAGAAAATAGGAATCATTCTTTCTTCTCCATTCTTCAGTGCCTATCGTAGAACCAGAATCACTAAGGCAGCATGTGTTGGTGAGCCAAATTGAGCCTAAACTCAGAGCAGTGCAGCAGCTCCATGTACCTCTTTGTGCACTGCGTATATTTTTATGGGTTTGGTTTTAATTGGTCTTATTTAGTTAAAAAAAAAATTCCAGTGCTTATAGCTGAGCATGGTGATGCATGCCTGTAGTCCCAGCTACTTCGGGGGCTGAGGTGGGAGGATCCCTTGAGCCCAGGAGTTAGAGGCTGCAGTGAAGTATGATCAGACCACTGCACTCCAGCTTGGGCAACAGAGCGAGGACCCATCTCTATAATAAAATTAAAAAAATAGATAAAATAAGGTAAAATAAAATATAAAAAATTCCAGTGCTTAAGTTATTACTAGCTCATTTAGCAAAAGATGCACTGTTGAGAAAATGCTTATTCAAAATTATACCTTAGAAATAAATTCTATTTTAACATAACTTCTCTACATATTTTTTATACCAGCTACGACCTGAATCAAGCACTATATCAGAAGATGGAAAAGAGTACCAGTTAAGGATAGAGAGCACAGTTCCTATTTTTTGTTCTGAATTTAGTGAGCTTGATCAAGAATGCAAAATTTCATTAAAGCTGAAAACTATTGATCAAGGTAATATATTAAATTCATTTAATTTTATTATTAGATTTCAAACAATAATGCTTTTTTTTCCCCTCTAGAAAAAGTCAGTGAAGTGTACTCATACAATAAACTATGCTGCATGTTGACATCAAATTATAGATCAATCGTATTAATAACACTGGGCCAAATTCATGATTGCCAAAGCAATTCACATTTATTCTTCCTGGGCTGAAAGCATAAATAAAAAAAAAATAGTCACCAATCTCCTCTTCATTATCATCTTTCTCTTCCCCATCTTTCTCCTCCTATTTTTCTCATCCTCCCACTTGTTTTTTCCTTTGCTTTGCTTTCAGAGATTAAGGGACAAACGGCTCTTTAAAATTTTCCAAATTGTCCCCAATGAGGGAGTTATGATAAGCTATACTGAAATTTCAAGCTTATGAAACATAGATCTCATAATGCATTCTTTGCACTTCTCTCCTTAATGAAAGCTTATGTTTGGGATTTTTTGTCTTAAAATTCTTCTATATAAATTACTAATTATATAGATGTCATGATGCATGGTCACATGTATATCACTGTCACAGCCTGATAGAGGGAGCAGAAATCCTCCCACAGAACCCACAGAATGAGATAGAATATGAGAAGACAAACCATAGAAACAGTCATTGGGTTCACTGAGTTCTTTTTTACCCCTAAGCTCCTGATGTAGACATCAAAGCAAATAAGAGGTACAGAAATGAAAATATAACCTTTAAGAGAGTTTACAATTCTGTGCACATACCACATATCTTTTCACTATAAAACATGACATTTTGTTTAGTAAATATACCAAACACAGAGTATCTACGTCTTCATGTTTTTATTATATCTAATTAAATCAGAGAAACAAGAGGAAAAAAAGCAAGGAGAGACAGAATCTCATAGAAATGATGCACCCAAGAAAAGAGTTGAATAAGGAGCTAGAAAGAGGAATCAATATGAGTAACATTATATTTTGAATTAAAGCCCAGAAATATGAAATATGAAGTTACACACTCTCAGTCTATTTAACACAATTCTATTTCAAGCTACATCTGAAAATCTTATTATGCAAATATTCTTATACTATGTGTTATAGGGAAAATAGGAAGAGGATGATGTCATTGATATTTTTCAAAATGGTGTTAGGTAAAAATTTCCTTTGGTTACAAGTATAGTTTAAAATGTGTTTCATGTTTTCAAATCTTTAAACAAGGCAAGCATTGATATAATAATATAAAAATAGCCTAAATATACGCCTACATTTTAGAAGTTTGCATGTTCTTATTCTCTGTCAATTAAAAATTGTTTCCTTTTTTTCTGGAGGAAATTTTGGATTTCATAGTGTATATTCCTCATCTTGTCTTCTTTAAGTATATTTCTATTAAGTCTCTACTTTTATGGAGAACAAGTTGGTATCTTTTAGTGTATTTTTACACAGACTATGTTGCTTATTCACAGACTTAAAGAGAACCACCTTTGGCCCTCATACCATAGACTCAGGAAGATGATGTCATGAGCTATACCTAAGCCAGAAATATTCCATATTCACCTTAGGGAGCTGGTTAAGAGTTTGGATGTTATTTTTGATTTGCATAGGAAAAGTATATATTTCTAGAAAAAATGCATAAAAAAATTTTTCAATAATTTAAAATCTAGTGCAATATGACTGTATCTGACCAATATAATCTTATACCTAAAAAATGTGCATAGGAGAAAAGAACATAGAAAATTTTTAATAACACCTTTCTTTCTCCTTGATTCTTGGAATAACTTTGGAATTACTAATTGTATATGAAAGCATACTTCCTTTGTGGCTATTGTTGAGGGAATCTATTCTTTTTGTTTAGTTATACAAATTCCTAGAGTTCCTTCCTCCTCTGTTATCATTCCATTTCCAAATTATTTTCCTTAGTCTTTATTCTATAGATGAGGAGCATCTCAAGGTTCTGAATATATTGGGACATTGGGTGGTGAAAAGAAATAGTTTATCACTAATTTGAGATCACCTTCGTCTGTTTTTATTTTTCTCTTTTGTAAAGCCATTGCTATTATTCAGCAATGGATTGAACATGAATACATGCCATAAGAAATATTACAGAAGTATCTGGGCCCAAGGCACAATTCTTAGGCAGAAAAAAAATCAAATTGTGTTTCTTAGTGCTAGAATTATACATATACACACACACTTGTAACAAAAACAAAGATAAATTTTATTCATTGCTTTTGAATGTTATCCAGATGCATATGGATTTATAACTTTACTGAAAATAGCAATATGTATGTATATATTGAAGTTAGTTATTTATAAAAACCAGGTAGATTTAATAGTTCCGGTTTAATTTAGTCAAAAATTACAGCTATATATATATGTATGTGTATATATATATATTTGAGACAGAGTCTTGCTCTCCAAGCTAGAGTGCAGTTGTATGATCATAGCTCACTGCAACTTCAAATTCCTGTACTCAAGCCATCCTACTGCCTCAGCCTCCTGAGTAGCTGAGACTATAGACACATGTCACTGTGCCTGGCTAACTTTTTAAATTTTTGTAGAGAAGAGGTCTCTCTATATTGCCCAGGTTGGTCTCAAACTCCTGGTCTCAAGCGATCCTCCTACCTCGGCTTCCCAAAGTGCTGGGATTACAGGCAGAAGCTACCATGCCCTGCCATAACCATATTTTTTAAGAAAGAGAAAATAATTTAAGAATAATTTTTCAATTCAGTGTCCCACAATAATCAAGTCATTGCATGCTTTGATTAGTATATTTCTTTAGGAAAATTTTCAAACTTTTTTTTTTTTTTAATAAAAACAGGTAAAGAACACCTAGGCCTAAATTTGGCACTGTCTTCCTGTCATGTGGACCTTCATCAGACGTCATCCTGTGTGAATGGAACCTGTAGCCACACTTTGGTATACTACACCGCTGTTGCAGATTTTTCTAGAGATGGAGATAGAGTTACAAACATTGTAGTGCAACCTATAGTCAATGAGGATTTCCTGTGGAACAGCTACATTCCAGACAGCATCCAGGTTGACAAATTACAGAAACATCTTTATAATTTAAACTTTAAAAAATGTGTATATTTTATCACTATATCCTGTAAACTTATCATTTAAAAATTATTTGATGAATTATTTTAGTTTTTAAAAGATTCAATTTTCAATCACTATGATAACAATAATTAATTAAAAATTTATTGAGATTGCTAAGCAATTTATTATCTATCACTAAATAACAATTAATGGTAATATTTACCAAAAATATCTTTGCTTTTAAGATCAGAGTAAAGGATGTCCCAACTGCTTACTGCTATTCATTTACTGACCCACATATAATTACATTTGATGGCAGGTAATTTCCTGAAAGTTTTTTCTTTTAGTAGTTTTTGTTTTTTCTTGGTTTTGTTGCTTTATTTTAAACAGCATACTGTTTTATAATTTCTTAGTCCTAGTCACTGAAAAATTAGAAAGTAAAGCATATATAGTCATTACTGGCTTGTTTCAAGATACTAGTTTGTTTCTGTAGAATTTTTTTGACTCAAAATCTAATTCCTAGTAAAAAAAATATGGACTAGTTATAAGGCTCAACTTGTAAAAATGAAGATTATTACAAAGGCAGACAATCGTTTTTGCTGGACCATTTATTTATTTTTAATAATGATTAAATTATTTGCTCTAGAGATATTTACTGAGTAGCATTTCTATAAGATAATAAGAAAACTTTAAGGTTTAAGCAAAACGATTCAACTAACACATTAAAATTAATTTAAAAATGAATGACTCCTGATATTTGACAAGAATACTCAGGGGAAAAACTATTATAATCATGAATATCTGGATATTTGCCTCTGGAACTTAAAGTAAAATGGGCAAAATGCCTAAAAAGTAATCTAAGATATCTTATTATTAGTAACTGTCTAGAAAGATTTAAATTCAAGTTATACTGTTTTGGGGGATTCATGATTCTAAGATGTCTTTAAGGAAAATGATGAGAATACCTCATTTTGGACTCAAAATTTTCTTCATGATTCAAAGTAGTTGATTTTTTAAAATAAAAAATTGTAATGTGATTAGTGTCAGTATAATCATTCAATATAAATGAATAGATATAGAACCTATTCAATAAAAAATTATACTCCAGCTGTTTGAGCAGGTATTGAAAAGTTAGAGGAACTGATACCACATGCAAGAATCCTTTATGGTTATAGCTAAAGGCTTGCAAGTTTTGGTAGAAAAACCTCAAGAAAGCATTGTGATGAATTTAATACAACAATTCAATAAGATTAATTGTGCAACAACTAGGTGACAAGCCAAGTTCTAAGTACCGGGGATATGGCAGTGAACAAAATGGCTGACTTTTGATAAGGTGAAAAGAGATATAAACACATATAATAAATAAAATATATGTCATGTCTGAAGAAGATACACATTGTGAAGAAAGCTAAATCAGAAGTGGAAAGAGAGGGCTGAAAGTAGGGCTTGAAATGTATATTAAAATGGCATGGTTATGGAAGGCCTTTAAGTGAGGGTGACGTTTGGACCAGCACTTGAAGAAGGTGAGGGAGATAGCCATGTGCATACACACATGGGGAGAAGACCACTCAGTAAGCTTGCCTTGCTCAAGGACAGCCACTTGACTGACTAGAGTGGTGAAAGGGGATAAAGGAGTAGTGAGAGAGATGGAGGTGTTTATCAATACTTTGTTTCATTCAGTGCATACAAATGAATGCTCATGATGCATAAAGGTATTGGAAATCTAGATTTCTCATTCTAACATCTATATCTATATATACAGATATATATATATAGAGAGAATGCCTATAAATAACTTCAATACATATTTTTGATTTATAACATACTAGTGTGATGTTTTACACTAATTCTTAATGCAATTGCCTTTTGCTATTGATAGGGTATATGATAATTTCAAGACCGGAACGTTTATGCTTTATAAGAGTATGTCACGTGATTTTGAAGTCCATGTACGTCAATGGGACTGTGGAAGCCTTCAGTATCCCGTGTCATGTAACTGTGGGTTTGTTGCTCAAGAAGAAGGTGATGTAGTTACTTTTGATATGTGCAGTGGTCAGCTACATGAATCACAACCATATTTATTTGTAAAGAGCCAAGATGTAACCAGCAATATCAAGATAAGTGAATCTTACTTAGGAAGAAAAGTCACAGTATGTATGATTCTTTAATATTGAAAGTATTTTTCCTTTTTCTCATTTTGGATAAACTTCTATTCATCTCTATTAAATTGGGAGCTATCATTTTTCAAAGTTAGTTTGTTGAAGAAATATCATTTAGATTAAACTATGATCTTAGAATGAATGCAATTTTGTTTTCCTACCACATACAAATAGACACAACATAGTTTCAACTGTCAAATCTAAACTGCCTTATTCAAAATTTCTCTATGACAACTTTGTGGATTATTTATAAAAAATATTTTTGACAGTTTCTAATAAATGGTATATATTAGACAAAGATGATGACAGATATAATTAAGAATAAACATCTTTTTGAAATGAATACAGTGTGGTACTACCTCAGGAAAGGGCTGTTAGATAAGTGGAAGAGAATATAAAATTGACAAACAGACCCAAGATTATATACTCACTAATATTTTTTAAAGATAGTATTTCATATCTGTGAGAGAACTATATCTAAAGGTCAGGGCCATCTTCCTCTCATCTTTCAAAAAAGTAAATTCCATGTAAATAAAATTTAAATTTAAATAAAAAGTATTAAAAATTTTAAGTATATGGTTTTATGACATTTAATGAAGTGAATAATTATTTTTGAACATAATATATATTTCAATTCCATCATCAAAAATCAAAATGCAAATCAAAAATTGGGAAAATAGTTGCTAAACCTAAAACATGAAGTCAATATAGAAAACACATCACTAATGCATAATCAGCACATCAATTAAAATGAGCAAATAATATAAAAAGCCATTTCACAAAAGAAATCAAACTGATAAATATGTCCAAAAGTATAAATAACCAACAAAAATACAAAAACATTAACTTCATTAGTAATCGAATGAATCAATACAGATCAAACATCTCTCATACAATATTAACAAGAGTACAGATAGTAGAAGTAGTTACAGTCTTTCCAAAGGTCATATATGTTATATATAACCTGCACCTATGTATGTTATTTTAGCAAGAAATTTAACTTCTGAAAATTTATTGTAATAAATTATTAAAGATGTGCATAGCCACATGTTTATTATATCTCTCCTTAAAAGGAAAGTTACAATTAGTGATCAATAAAAGGATTTAACCAAAACTTCAAATATAATGATGCCACATAAGAGAACACTTTGTAGTCATGGAAATGATGGAGTAGGTGTGTATTTAGTGACAGGCAGAGATATGCATGAAATACAAAAGAGGTTTTCAAAGCATTTGCAGCAAGATCTTAACATCAGCTACTTCTGGTTGATTTGAATGTAAGGTTTATTTGCTTTTAAAATAATTTTCTGTAACAAACACATACCACTTTTGTAAAAGGAAAAAAAAAGAGCTATTTTTAAATTAAAAAAAAATCAAATGGGGATAAAACCAGAAGAATAAACACAGTGCTGTATCTATCTTCAGTGATTTTTGGAAAAGATCCACATATATAGTACATCCAAGTGGCTGGTCTGGGAAAGATGATATTCCTGTGATAGAGAGAGGTGCTTCACCTCTATTCCTTTTTATTTCTATTTTTAGTTCTTTGAGAAATCTTCATACTGTTTTCCATAGAGGTTGTACTAGTTTACATTCCCATTAACAGTGTATAAGTCAGGCGTCCTCAAACTACGGCCTGTGGGCCGCATGCGGCCCGCCGAGGACACTTATCTGGCCCACCGGGTGTTTTTGCCTGTTTTGTTTTTTTACTTCAAAATAAGATATGTGCAGTGTGCATAGGAATTTGTTCATAGTTTTTTTTTTTTTTAAACTATAGTCCGGCCCTCTAATGGTCTGAGGGACAGTGAACTGGCCTTCTGTTTAAAAAGTTTGAGGACCCCTGAAAGTATTCCTTTTTCTCCACATCCTCACCAATATGTGATATTTTTTGTCTTTTTAATAAAGCCATTTTGACTGGGGTAAGATATCTCATTGTGTTTTGATTTTCAATTTCCTGATGATCAGTGATTTTGAGCATTTTTTGATATGCCTATTGGCCATTTGTATGTTCTCTTTTGAAAAATGTCTGTGCCCACTTTTTAATGGAATTATTTGTAGGGTTTTTTTGTTGAGTTGTTTGAATTCCTTGTAAATTCTGGTTATCAGTCTCCTTCAAATGCATAGTTTGCAAATATTTTCTCCCATTCTGCTGGTTGTCTGTTCACTCTTAGTTTGCTGGGCAGATGCTTTTTAGTTTAATTAAGTCTTATTTGTCTATTTGTGTTTTTGTTGCCTATGCTTTTGAGGTCTTAGTCATGAATTCTTTGCCTAGATCAATGTCCAAAAGAGTTTTCCCTCGTTTTTTTTCTAGTATTTTTATAGTTTCAGGCCTTACATTTAAGTCTTTAATCCATCTTGAGTTGATTTTTCTATATGGTAAGAGTTAGGAGTACAGTTTCATTCCTCTGCATATGGTTATTCAATTTTCCCAGCACCATTTAATGAAAAGAATGTCATTTGCCCCATGTATGTTCTTGTTGACTTTGTCAAAGATCAGTTGGCTGTAAATATGTGACTTTACTTCTTAGTTCTCTATTCTAGTCCCTTGATCTATGTGTCTATTTTTATAACAGTACCGTTCTGTTCAGTTTATTTTAAATTATTTAAATAAAGAGATTTCAAACAACATATTTCAAAAAAAATCAGATAATCAAATTTCAAGCCAGCAAAATACAAAAACCCATTTTTTGGGCATAGAACATTAAAAAGAAATTTGTAGTTTAAAAAATCAGTTATTTTATTTTCCTTTTATGTTGAAGAAATATTTCTTATTTTTTAAATTATAGTTTTTTTCTTTATCTAAATTGAATATTACTTCAGTATCTTTTATTTCTGTATTGGTTATTTCTGTATTTCAGATTTGGTTTTCTTCTGGAGCATTCATTCGTGCTGATCTTAGTGAATGGGGAATGAGTTTAACAATCAGAGCCCCTAGTTCAGATTACAGAAACACCCTGGGACTTTGTGGTACCTTTGATGAAAATCCAGAAAATGATTTCCATGATAAAAATGGGATCAAAATTGATCAAAATTTTAATAATTGTGTTGCTTTTATTAATGAATGGAGGTAAGAAACTATTTTTCACTTGTAATTGTACTAATATTAGACTTAAAATGGGTGTTGACTCAATACTCTGCTTTTTTGCAACACATGACTAAGAAAAATGTTCACGTACAAATGACTATCCTTTTTTGTTTCCATTGGGAAGGATTCTACCGGGAAAGAGTATGTTTGACACACCGCCAATTTCTCTGACATCGCCTGGAAAACTATCCTATTGTGGCTGCTTATCAGATACTGCTTTATGGTATCCACCTTTGAATCATCTGGACAGTGATTTTCAATCAGAAATTGCTTCAGGTTGCAGAGACCTCAGACATGTCAGATTCTCTTCTTTGATACCAGAACTCGATGTCACCTCTGAATATATTAATTCAGACACTCTCGTCAGAGGGATAAACAAACATACATCTGGCGAAGAAAATAATTTGAATTTATTTCCACAAGAACAGAAGCATGTAAACCTAACCAAACTGGACTTAAATTTACAAAAACATGCTGGGAATAAAAAAGATGCACCTAAATACTTGGACAATGTGAAACATATGCAGGATCAAGGTAGCCACGGCCGAGAGATGAGGTGGGATGAACAAGACAGAGGGAAATGGCAAAATTTTCATGACTTTGTTTCGTTTTTTGCTTTCCAAAGTCTCAGCCAAACAGACTTAGAAGAGTTTACTTATTTTTTCCCCGAGGACCATGCTGAGGACGTCCACCGAGAGTTTGTCCCTTTGTGGCCCACACCCTCTGGCCTCACTGAACGCAGCACCTTGGCATTCTGTCAGCAGACTCTGGCCAACTCCAGCATAGGAAGGCTCTGTCTTGCTTTTCTTGGCAAGAGACTAGACAGTGTTATAGATATGTGTGTGAAGGATGTTCTATTAAAAGATGATCTTAGCTGGGCAGAAGCAGGTGTGGCCCTTTTAGAAAATGAATGTGAAAAAAGAATTTTGGAAGAGGGGAAATATAACACAGAAGAATACAGCAAGTCAATTGAAGACATTCTGTTAATATTAAAATGCCCCAATCTATGCAGTGGCAACGGGCAGTGTATGGAATGGGGGTGTGCGTGTTTCCCAGGCTTTAGTTCCTATGACTGCAGTGATGTGTATGGTAAGTGACTACTCTCAAACTTTAATATTGCATATGATATTTGATTATGAAAATGTCTTTGCTCTTTTTTTACCTTCAGTATCTTAACAGGACTCATTCAGTTTACATAGGGGAAAACCCAAAGTTATATTAATTAATACATTAATAATTTTCTAACTGCATCTCATCTCATCTTCTTAGAAGTAAAAGCTGATGTGTGTATAACAACCTGTAAAGCACAATGTGATCTGGTGCACAGTATCTCTCTAAACTCATCCCCTACTGCTGTCACCCTGTCTATCCACTCCGGCCACTTTAGTCTCTGTGCTGTTCCTTTAAAATGCCAGGTTCACTTTGACCTCAGGGCCTTTGTGCACAACTGGTTTCTCCACCTGTAGAGAGTAATTGTTTACTTAGAACTCAAATTTAATATTTTTAAAACACTCTGTTTATATTATTTTGCTAATTACACTAATTTGCTTACAACTCTTTCTCTCTAACCCATCTACAAACTATTTTGTCTCAATATGTTAGAGAAAGAAATTCTAAAAAGTTGGTTTGGTTCCTTTAACCAGTAAACCAGTAACTCCTGGTTTCCCTCCCACCATGACCATCCTGCCCTTTTCCATCTACGGCATTTTCCATTTTAGTAAATGAAAATTTCATTCCTCTAACTGCTCACATTAAAAACTTGTAGTCATTTTTGACTGTCCTTTTCCCCTCATGCCTCAAATTTAATCCATTAGCAGCAAACCCAGCTCCAGCTTCAAAGCATTTCATCTCTTTCCCTGCTACAACCTTAGTCCAAGCCACCGTTATCTCTCACCTGGATCATCATAGATTCTCTCAAAGCTGATTTTCCGTGCAGCAGCAGCTAAAGTGACCCCACTGAAATGTAAGTCAGATCATGCTCCTCTGCTTCAATCCCTTGAATGGCCTCCATCTCTTCCAGAGTAAAATCCACAATCCCTCCCCTGGCTGGAAGACCCTAGATAATCTAAGGCTCCTCTCTCACTTAATTCACCTACCATCTCCCCTGCCCCAGCTCACTGCAATTCAGACACACTGGCTACTTTGCTGTTCCACAAAGGACCCAGGCCCGTTCCTACCTGAGGACTTTTGCACTTACTATTCCTTCTCACTGGAGCAATCTTACACCATGTATCTTTAGGACTGACTTTCTTCACTTCTCTTTTCAAATGTCACATTATCAGAAAATCCTACCATTATTATTCAAAATAAAGTAGTTTTTCTCACACAATCACATGGTCATTATCTCCTTTAATATAGTTAATATACTTTTTCCCCACATTCCTGAAAACACTCATGTAATACATAATATTTATTTATTTATTTTTTATCCTTACATGCTGGAGTGTAAGTTACATGAAGGCAAGGACTTTGTTCATTACTTCATCTTCTGTACCTAGAATAACACCAGATACGTAGAAACTGCTAAATAAACATTTGTTGAATGCGTGAAAGTGGGAACTGAACTAACACATATTTTTAAAAATTTTTCATAAAGATATTTAGGATTCTGAATACACATGACATGATTTTGTACCCTATTGCTAGTAAAGTTATTAATATATTCACTTAGAGTTTGCCATTATTTAGGCAAAGGACTTAATTACTTTTATACACTGCATATATCCATATTGACAACCAGATCTTGCTGATATAGATAATGAAATTTTGAAATTCTAATAGGTTGCATTACTAACTACACTATTTTATTACAGAAATATTTTTCTTATAACCCATCTGTATGGCACAAATCAAATGTCAAAACCAAAATGTATTGTAGTAGTAATTTCGTAATACTTGTCCTTAGTTGATATCAAATATTAAAACATTAATGACACCTATGTATTTAGGCATCGGTAGTATCTGTAATGATATTTGTATTGGTTTGATGATAGATACTTTTTAAAATACCAGATTACTTTTAAAATTTAATGGTTTAATTCATGTAGTAAGTAATATTTGGGGTATACTTTGAAATATTATTAATATTTTACATATGCTTTTAATTTGGGCCTTGAAAATAATTAGTTTTTTTCTGAAATTAAGGAAAGTATGTCCTATTTGTTATACTTTTTCCAAAGGCAAAGCTCCTGAAATTACAGAGCTTGAGAATGCTGGATTCTGTGATGTTCAAAAATATAATTGTATGATGGTGAGAGTGTTTGGTAAAGGCTTCAAAGATTCACCTTCAATTAAATGTGAAGTTACTAAACTGAAGGTATGTTAATTGTAGCATTGAGAAACAATAGAGTTTATGAGATATTCAGATTAATATTATCTTGGATTTGTTTGTTCTATCAATTAGCAACATAATCCCAAAGGATGTTATATCCACAGAGAGCTGAACAGGATAATGATTCAGTTGCATAATCTTAAGCTTCCTTATCTGTTAACTTTGTTAAAGTATTTTACATAATTTTCATTGAGGATTACTATTCTCAGTCATTAATAAAAAACTAAGAAAATAGGGATTGTCAAAAATGGCGGAGTAGGGACGATCTCCTGGCTCTCTGCTCTCAG
>VBSM01002217.1:36183423-36217526 GCA_008086735.1 Cheirogaleus medius
AACTAAGAAAATATCAAGCTTGATATGAGTAAGCTTTTATATTTCTTGAAATAAAAAAACTTGAACTTGGAACTTGAATACCATGAAGACTCAGTATGTGCACATTTGTATGTGTGTGTAGCTGTTTGTGTCAGTTCTGCTTTTCTTTCTTTGTGGGCTTCATTTTTGCATTTCATTATATACAGTTGATCCTTGAACAATACAGGTTTTACCTGCATGAATCTGCTTATATGCGGATTTTTTCCCACACATAAGTGGAAAATACAGTATTCATGGGATGAGAAACCACATATATGGAGGGCTGACTTTTTGTATACCTGGTTGACTGCACAACTTGAGTAGGCACAGATTTTGGTATAGACAGGGGTCCTGGAATCAATTCCCATGTAAACCAAGATGATTTTACCAACTTTCTTCAAGTGGTGAAAAAATGGCCATCAACAGCTCCATGATTTGTGTCTTACAACTTGAGTCACTAGAGGCAGACTGGCCCCAAATTCTCTTTGGTACAAAGATAAAGTATATAAGTAATTGAAGCACTGGCCCCGCTAGACCAGTCAAGTATAGACAGGGAGGTTGGTCATATAAGAACATGAGAGAACCTGCAGGAACAGTGTAGATGAAGGGCAGAATGGATAGTTTCAAGCAGATGTAGAAGGTGGGAGCTTTTTTTTGCAGGAGAAATGAGGGAGTTTCCTGGCAATCAGTCTACTGTCTGTCAAATATAATACATGGCCACGTATATTTTCTTTTGCTACAAGGGTAATTACATAGTGATCTGTTATATATGGCCAATATTGGTAACTACTTGAACCTCCAAGAAATGCATGATTCATTGGAAGCAGTTTACATCAAATTAAGATATATATGTCTTTTATTATTCTGAATTAAACTCACTCTCAATGTGACTTTTGTTTTGTCATTATATATTCCATTATGCTAGGTGTGTATTTTAAAATTTATATTTTGATTATATGTAATTCACTAGCAAAATATTTCCATAATTTAACAGAGGTTAATTGCTTTCTCATTATGCCTTCAGTATAATAGCAGTAAATGGGTGCTCGGAGAACCCCTCTACACACAGACTGTTTTTCAAAACAGCAGAACTGTTGATTGTCAGCTGCCTACTGATGTTTGGCAGTTTGATACCAAGGATCTGACGGGTGAGGAACCAATTGGGAAGTGGCAATTAAAGGTAAAGAACTAAAATGATATCTTCATATTTATATAAAAAAGTACATGCTTATATCTAAACTTTCATAATGAGTTTATGAGGCTACATTTAGAGCAAATTATATTAATAGAACTATGTCTTACATTAATAGAACTTAATATTAATATAAAGCATTCAATTACATCTTATATTAATAAAACTACATCTTACAATCTCTACAGGTATCTAATGATGGTTATAAGTTCAGTAATCCAAAAATAATGATCATATATGATGGTGCTTGTCAAGTTTGTGGTCTCAATAAAAATGACTCCTGTACTATAAAGGTATGCATCTTTTCATTTATTGTCATATTTACATCATAGTTATTTTCATTTTCCATGCTGTTGACATATTAATTATACTTTTTTCAGCTTTGTATTAGAAAGACTAGTAGAGAAAGGCTTCCTCAAGTTTACATAAGGTAATTGAAATTGTTACTCTGTCTATAACTCTTGTTGAAATGGTGAGGAAGAGGTTTCCATTTTTAACATTTCACAGTGGCAGATTGTTTATTCCTAAAATAGCTAAAAGAGGGGATCAGACTGAATTTTACACTCCTTCACTCCTACACACATTATTTTTTCAGTAGTAATAATGATTTTCTAATAAGATACTTCTTTGTGGTTACTTAGTCCTTTTTGTGGCAAATGACATACATTTGGGTAAAATTCGTAAACTGTGTAAGGCTACCACTCTTACCAGGGAGTTTTTTCCTGGCAACTAAATTCATTGGATCATGCAATTACCTGCTACCTGGATTACAGAACAACAGCCCAGCCTGACCTGAGTCCTCAGAGCCATACCCTTTTCTTAATCTATATCCAGTCTGCTGGGTTTATTGACCCGGCTTTCTCACATGTGAATTGCGAATTTAACAGACACCATGGATGTAATATCACTTGACTTTTCAAAACTGAAGAGCATATAAATAATATTACATATGAAAATTGAAAAGTATTTAGTTTTTTCTAAATTTTAAGTCTTTTTTCTTGAAATTATCCATAAGATCACGGTAATAATAAGTTTTTGAAGGAGGTAGGGAAAAATAATAAGTTTTTGTTTTTGAGAATTTGTTTGATTTTTATTCTTCCTCAGATATTTCATTTCCATGTACCCATATGTACTTTTAAAATGTTGCTTTCAAGGCTGTTTTATCCTTTGAGGACTATTTTATTCTACTTTTTGTGCAATGTTCTAAGTGTTATCAAAGGAGATTTTTGTAAAATGAGAAAAGTTTATATATCCTGAATAAAGTTTGGTCTTCTTCCCAAGTTAAGAATGATTGCTACATTTTATGTTCTTTCTGTGGGTTTCAGCATCTCTTTAAACTCTTTTGTGTAATAATATACATTATCAAGTGTAGATAATATGCCATGGTTCTAGTCTAGTTTTCCTGTGTTTCCTTTTCCTAGGAAAAGGAAAGATAAATATAAACTAATATTATTTTATAAGATGAACAAGAAAAAAGCCAATTTTATTTCTTTATAAAGTACTGCCAGCATGAGTTCAACAGTGAAAAAGTAAAAAAGAAATATTTTCTTCCATGCATTTATAAGCTATAAGGTATAATTTTGTGCAGAGACACAACTTATATGTATTTACCTAGTTCTTCCAAATTTATCAGTTCCATAAGTATTTATACATACAGGTAACAACTTGTTTTCTAATATGCATTTATGATTATGAGGTATAAAAGAATTCTTAACCAAAATAGATTTCTAATATGGTTTCATTGGCATCATCAATACATATTCTGCTATCCTTCTATGTACAATTTGTTTTTTCTATACATTAACTATAGCTGTATCTTTCTTGATATTTTCATTTTTAAAAAACTTCTATTAGGAAGATGTTTGCATTATCAATGGATTCTGCTACAGTGAAGAGGATAAAAATTCAACCAGCCCTTGTCTGATTTGTAGACCCAAAATTTCAAAATTTACTTGGTCATTTTTAGAAAGTAAGTTATCCTTTATTAATCCAAATTTTTCCTATATGAGATATTTTTAAAGTGGTTTTAAGTCACAAGTTACATAAACATGTTTATGATGAATGAACTCTGTGTTTAATTTAGCATCTCTTCCAGCTATATAATTCACTTTGCCAGAAGGAAATATAGAAAGATTTTATATATACATATATATAATTTCTGTGATTATACTGCAATAGGATGTGGGATATTTATTTTAATATTTGATAAGAAAAGAAAATGTGAATTATTAATAGAAGAAATGAGAATTGTGAATTCAGTTACACATAGTTTCCTGTTTTTAGCCTTACCTCTGTTCAGTTTTGCAACAAGGCATTTAACCATTTAAGCTCCAAAGGCCACAGGTTCATTACTTGTTAAATGAGGTATCTGGACTTGATAATCCATAAAGTGCCTTCCAGCACTACCATTCTGTGATGTGATGAGTATAATATTGGGTACAGATAACTTGGGATAGTTTGTTCCTCAAAAAAAAAATCCCAAATTATAGTCATGTACCATATAACTTCTTCACTTTCCTAAACACAGCTATGTATGATTCCTTATGGGTGTCTAAGTTCTCTTTCCTCATGGGGAGATCAGGCATTATTAGATACAATAGGGAACAATTATTCCCTGACCTTATGTAATTTTATCTAAGGGAGTCATAAAACTTTGTATTTGTCCAGTGCTTTATAATATTATTGTACATGTTGTTGGAAGTGCAAATTTTATTACTGTGTTAGACCATTTGCCAGGTGATTCATTGCTTTGGTACAAGACTCATGGAATATTGTGTGAAGACAATGGAAATTTGAGGAAAAATTTAGTGTAAGAGATAGGGTAAACACAATATAACTTCTGAATTAGTGCCTGATTTTTAATTACTGTGGTAAAGACTGATTCGTTATAGATTTATAGTGTTTAAAGACATAAGTGGTCTTAAAAATATCATCTGTTTCAAATCCCTTGTAGGAGGATGAGGAAATTCAGATCAATAAATTAGGCTGTTTGTGTAAGGATATACAGGGGTGGAATGGGAGCCAGAACTACGGTCTCTTGGCATCAGTGTTTTGCCAATGCAATGTAATGAGCCTACTCATTCCATCTGTTAAGCCAGTAGGCTAGGACGGTGGACATTTTAAAATATAAGACAATATAAAAAATGTCTTAAATTGTTTCTTGGGCATAAAGAGAATTCTACCTATCTTCTTTTTTTTTTTTTTTTTTTTTTGAGACAGAGTCTCACTCTGTTGCCTGGGCTAGAGTGCCGTGGCGTCAGCCTCGCTCACAGCAACCTCTAACTCCTGGGCTCAAGCAATCCTTCTGCCTCAGCCTCCCGAGTAGCTGGGACTACAGGCATGCGCCACCATGCCCGGCTAATTTTTTCTATATTTTCTTTGGCCAATTAATTTCTTTCTATTTTTAGTAGAGATGGGGTCTCGCTCTTGCTCAGGCTGGTCTCGAACACCTGAGCTCAAACAATCCTCCCGCCTCGGCCTCCCAGAGTGCTAGGACTACAGGCGTGAGTCACCACGCCTGGCTTTAGAATTCTACCTATCTTCTGAAATAGCCACTTTTCTAGCGTGTCAGCTTGGTCACTAGAAGGACCTCTGAGGAGTAGAAGATGGGGATGATTAGTGGCTCCCAGTTATTACAACTGGGGAGGCAAGTACAGCGAGGAATGTTCAGGGGAGCCCATGCAGTCATGGGTAGTAAGGGAGTAATAGAGAAACGGAGGTGTAGAGGGAGAAAGTGAGTCTGAAAGGAACAGAGTGCAAAGGAACGAGAGTGAGAAAGAGCAAGCACTGAGGTGGTCAACAGCAAGAAGTAGTCTAAGACGGGAGAAGCTGTATCCAGTCTGGGCAGTGCACATGTATTTATAGATTCTATGCTGTACTCAAAGTGCTCTCATGATCTCAGAGCAAAGCCTGAGGTCTTATACCTATCAGTTCCTTTTATACTTTCTAAGAATAGAATTGAATTTATTCAGAATGTTAGAAGGAAAAAAAAAAAGGAAAGCAGCTAACAGAACTTTTAGCAGAACTCAGTCTTTATCAAAATGCTTGTCTCTGTGGGAGCTCTTAGAATCATACTTCTTTCCTTTTCTGCACAAGTACAAAGTCAAGTGTTTTCTCTGTTACAGACAACCAACCCCCAGTGATTCAAACACCGCAAGACAAATTACAGACATTTTATGGGGAAAACTTTGAATATCAGTTCATGGCCTTTGATCCAGAAGGTTCTGACATTCGTTTTATGTTGGACTCTGGTCCTGAAGGAGCAAGTGTTTCCTCTGCAGGACTTTTTATGTGGAAACCAGAGTCAGAAACTCCCCAGCAATTCACTCTGCACCTTAACGATGGCTGCGGCGCTGAAACTAGATTCACGATTGAGGTAATATTGGAGGACATAAGTGTTACTCAATTCTTTAGCAATTTTAGAAAGTTTATTTTAAACTTAAAATAAAAGTCCTATTCTTAATTGTTAAGAGCAATGATGTTATTAAACATTGCATGGGAAATTAAATTGCCAAAACTTCAACTATTCTTTGTAAGAATTTAAAACCTCAGAGAGAGTCTCAAGCCCAGAAGTGTGAATCTAAATTAATAATTGCTACACTGTTTTATTCTGCACTTAACTATGACAAGGATGAAGAAATCATTTAGTTCCACCTCCATGAAAGATCTGTGATTAATCTAAGCTTGATAATTTTACCCTTTTCCTTCAGGTGAAAGAATCTCAGATGTTGAATTAAAAATCAAGATTATAAATATGACTTGAAATAACTAATTGGCAACTATAATTCTTTTCTTTACTGACTTTTCTTTTGGTTATGTCAGTCATGAGCACTTAATACGTATAAACTGGTTTTGTGCCCTTTATTCACTTTAAACTTGGGACACACTTCCACCCAGAAGCAATATTATGAAGAGCAAATGTATTCTATGCCATGTTAACACAGCAATTCAAGTGATTATATGCTCTCTAAATTTGGGGATAACCCAGGTGACTAACTGCTTTCCAATTTAATGATTTTTTAAAAGATATTCTGCTTGCATTATAGAAATTGATCACCTTGTAATATCTTCAAAAATGTTATCCCTAGCATTTATATTGTGGCTATGTTGTTGATAATGGATATATTGTCTTATTAGACTATTTTTATATATCATTCTATATTAAATAAATATATAGAGAGTAAATATATGTGATTTGGTTACACTTGTAAGTAAACATACATGCCTGGCATGATTTGGGGGGGCATAAACTGAAGATGATCTTATTGAAAAATAAAGTATTTGCTTTTTTTTTTTGGTAGGTGACTGTGAAGTCTTGTGATTGCTTGAATGGTGGATCCTGTGTGTCTGATATGAAATTACCTCGAGGAAGTGGAATGTACCTGTGTGTCTGCTTGCCTGGCTTCCAGGGTAGTCTTTGCGAAGTGGATGTCAGTGGGTGCCAATCAAACCCCTGTGGCCTTGGCAAATGTATTAGTGGTTTTCACAGTTATTCCTGTGATTGTCCACCTGAGCTCAAAGGTTAAGTTTTCATTCATAATGAACAAAATTAGAATATTAACAAATTAGAAAGGAAAGCTCCTTTAAACACTCATCTACAGATTACTCAAGCAAACGTATGGTCCTAAAGATTTGAATACACATTTAAAAAATTATAGTAAAAGTTATCACAAATATATCCTAAAATATCTGATTACAGAAACAAGTATGACTAACAACCTTTAATTTCCTAAGGCTTTTAAAAAAAACTACTACCAATATTTTTAAAGTTAAATAGATATAAAGATTAAGTAAGTAAATATACAGTTATTGAGATGATATTTTCTTGAAGATGCCTATTTTAACATTACAGGAGAACTAAGCAAAATATTTATGTGTCTTCTAATTTTCTGCAGTATTTTAAAGCAAAAATTTATCATTTGTAACTGTGAATATAGATTTCTCTTTTCTACTGTGCTGTAGACTATATTTGAAAAAATTCAAATGTTGATTGCTTCATGAATTTTAGTATAATAAGGGATACTATCTGTATATGACTGTGAATTTACTCATTCAAATAAATTGTTAAGCATTTCAAAGGACACCAATTTAGCTCAAAAAATTTTGAGGAAAGACTGACTTTCCTAACATGTTATAAAATTTTCTTGAATTTTCAGAGCCAATGCAATAACTGGACTAAACAATTTGTCCTTAATCTAAACAGGAAACCACTCTCTATAATTTTTTTTAAATCATTGAGTTTTTTAACAAAGTATGAATTACTGCTATAATATAACTTTTTGTGTTAAATAGTAATAGATTTCTTAAATCATCTATAAGAAAATTATTATATACTTGAAGGGTACGGTTTAATATTAAATGAAATCTGATTAATGATTTTCTATTTGATTATACAGTAAATTTTAAAAACAGCACACTTCTTTCCTCATAATGCATAACAACTCTTTTGTGGTAAGGAGGCTATACATAAAGAGTATATGTCACATAATGAGAAGTCAAATAATATTTTTCAAATTAAATAATTTGAACTTGATCTGTATTTTGTGTAGGCAGAAATTGCCAGGAAGATGTTGATGAGTGTGATTCCAAGCCTTGCTTTGCAGGAGTAGAGTGCATGAATACCTTTGGCTCCTATCATTGTGGTTCATGTCCAACAGGATTTTATGGTGATGGAAAAATATGTCATGGTAAAAGTCCCTACTTTCTGCTCTGAGATTTTTTTTTGCTACATTTAATTAATTTAAATCACACAGTTCCATTCTGTCTGTTACTCATGCATTTATTCATTATATATGTATTAAGGGTCATGAACTGAACTAGGTACAGCGGATGCAAAAATATATGACATGACCTCTGACTTAATAAGTTATTTAGAGTATAATAGAGGGAATATGATTAATAATTGCATAGTATAATAAAGTGTTCTCTGTCTTTTGAAGGAAGTTCCTAGAGGGCTCAGTAGGAATACTACACAGGGAATCATGTCTACCTGGAGGAATAATAAAAAATTTAAAAGGGAAATGTCTAGACTATACTAGATACATGAGAACAGAGAGAAAGGCATTCCAGGCAGAAGGAACAGCATGAGCAAAGGTACAGAGGCAAGTAACATCACAGCACTCCTTGGGCACTATGAAGAGTTTAGTGTGCCTGGAATGTAGGAGGTCAGGGGAGCTGCTATCAGAGTTGAAGCTAGAGAGGTAGCCAGCACTGAAAAGCCACTGAAAAGCCATTGGGGGATCCCTTAAAGTTTTGAAGTAAGAAAGCAACATGATAGAGTTTACATTTGAGGAAGTTTATTTAAGGAGTAGTGTGGAGGGTGGACCACTGTGGATAAAGAACTATGTAAATCTGAAGGTAGAAAGAAGAGTTAAGACAATATGCCAAATATACAGAAAAAAAAGATAAAAATAGACTGGCCTAAGATGAGGTGGTAATGATGAAAGAGATACTAAAGAAGCAAGTCGATAGTACTTGGTCAGTGATTGGGATTAGTATGGTGAGGCAAAAGAGTAATTAAGTTTTAGGTGTTTGATTTTAGGTAATGGGTATGTAGAATGATCATTTATATTACTATGGACTGACTGAACTGTTCTCCCCAACCCCAATTCATGTATTGAAACCTTAACTCCCAGTGTGGCTGCATTTGGAGTAAGGAAGTAATTAAGGTTAAATGAGATCATAAGGGTAGAGCTCAGATCCAATAGGATTAGTGTCCTTATATGAGAAGACACCAGATCTATCTCTCCCTCTTTCTCTGTCTCTCTGCCACGTGAGGACATATCAAGAAAGTGGTGGCTGTCTGTAACCTAGGAAGAGAGCCCTCACCCAAAACTGAATTGGCTGGCACCTTGATCTTGGACTTCCCTGTCTCCAGAATGCTCAAAAAATAAATTCCTGTTGTTTAAGCCTCCAGTCTGTGGTATTTTGGTGTGGCAGCCCAAGCTGACTAAGACATACATGCAACACATAGGAAAAAGTTGTTTTGGAGGGGAATGATGATGAATTCAGTTTGGATACATAGAAACTGAGGTGACTATGGAATAACCATGCAGAGCTCAGGAAGGAGGATTAAGTTAAAGATATAATTCTTAGGGTCATCAGGGGATGGAATTGTGCAGGGAGAACACTTAAATTTAAAGGAGAGTGGACAAAAAGAATTGGCAGACTTCAACATTTTAAAAGATTAAAAGAGAAAAATAAGTCATAGAAGACAGTGTCAAAGATCCATATCTTTGGTATAATTAAGTGAATGGGACCCTATTTTGATGAAAAATATGTATTAATGGTAGAATATCACCTTGTGCTTCAAATTGGGGTGGGCTTGTCTAGCACTGGAGGTCACAGACACCAGTAACACTGTGCAGGATGGCAGGGGAATTTCCTACCGTTTCAGTGACTGACATTTTCCCCTCAATACACCATTCCTCATAGTCACACCTTCCACTCTGCACTGAAGTGATCTATTGATAAAATATTTCTATTCAAAACAAAGAGGCCCGTTCCATCAATAAAACGTTTATCAGGTGGAATTTAACAGGGAAGCAAGTTGAATCAAATCCTTTTACACATGAGTGACTAATAGATTTCTTAACGTTGTCTGTCATTTGTGTACTATGGGACCAGGCCTATTAATACCAAAGAATTGGTTGTTGGTGGCATTTACTTAGTTTTATTGGAGGCACCAGCATTGATGAATATAAAAATAAATAAAGCATAGTTCTTATTGCTGAGATTATTGCTAACTAGTGGGGGAAAGAGACAAGAATCAATGGCAAGAAGGGCAAAGTTCTGTGGGAGAAACCCAGATGGATGAAATGGATTGGGTGGGTGAATGGGACTGAAGAGAGATACACTAGCTTGAGCTGCCATAACAGAATACCACACACTGGGAGGCTTAAACAACATAAATTTATTTTCTTACAGTTCTGAAGGCTGGAAGTTCAAGATCAATGTGTTGATAGGGTTGATTTCTGGTGAGACCTCTCTTCCTGGCTTGCAGATGGCTGCCTTCTTACTGGGTTTTGCCCCTGTTTGTGTGCTCTCCTCGTGTCTCTTCCTCTTCTTATAAAGACACAAATCCTATTGGATGAGGGTGCCACTTTTATGATTTCACGTAATCTTAATTACCTCCTTAAAGACTCTATCTCTGAATACAATCACATTTAGGGCTAAGGCTTTAACGTGTGAATTTGGGTGGTGGGGGGGCCGGGAAAAATTCAGTCTATACCAGAAAGGTTTGCTGAAGAGATGACATTAAAGCTAGTTCTTTAATTTGCAGAGTCCAATCCAAGTGGCATTTGTATCATATGTTGTTAATCACAGTGCTTTGGTTTTATAATAGTTTGATCTGTTTTTCATGTACTTATTTACAGTTGAAACAGAGATTTTAAATGAATTTACTACACAAGCAGTGGTTCTCACAAGGTCTGACAAAAGTGTAATTAAGGAGGAGAATGATAAAAATGCCAAACAGAGAAAGAGGCATGTTAAGCCAACAAACAGAAACGCCTTTAGCGAGTAATAATCATAGTTAAAATCTAATGACAAGTAATACCTTCCATTTGTTTTCCAGGAGATGAACAAATTTATTCCTCAGATTTTTTTTTAGAAAGATGACCTGAAGATCATATAATGCAATTTAAATTTATTCTTTTTCTTGCTAATTTATTGAATCCTCTGGCTTATGTTCTAGAAAAATGCGTTTATGTATAATGAACAAAGCATCATTTAAGTTGGGTTCAAAAAAACTTATGCTTGGAGGTGCCCATTTCAAACTTACAGTCAATAAATCCCTTAAAATTGGTCATCCAGTATCTGTTCAAATCCTAAAATAAGAAATTCATTATTTAACAAGCCCTTTCCCTTTTCATAGTGCTTTCTTAATAGTGCTCATTTTATTCAATAACATTCAGTGATTGCCTTCATAAAGTTCTTGCACATTTCACATTAGCTTTCTTTATGCCTTTGTATTCTGTGATATTAGCTGTTAATATGAATGGGCTATCTTCCAAGATATCAGTATTGATTCCCAGAATAGAGGAAAGCTGTCTCGATTTTAATATTGTTCATGTCACCTTACTGAATACTCTGATTTACACTATTTTTTATAGTGGATTCTCTTTCTTGATTTCATCAGCAGACAACAATATTTTTTGCAGATAGTGAATTTTTTCTCCTATTCTTATTTACTTTATTATCTTAATATTAAGTGAGATTTAGTCTATACTTATAATGTGCCAGCACTAGGCAAACATTTTTTTGTATATCATCTCATTTAATCCTCATAATAGCTATTTACAGTAACTGTTATTATTTTCATTTTATGGGTGTTTAAACAGAAGCATAGATGAGTTAGGTAATCTGTTCAGATTTACAGTTTTAAATTACAGAAGAGAGATTTGAGCCTAAGTGATCTAACCACAGAGCCCAGGCTCTCAAATTTATCCTTTCACTATTATGAAGTACAAAGCCCATAGGGATGGGAGAGCTTTTTTTCTTAATGGGTTTAAAGAAAATTCTTCTCGTGTTTCACCATTCACTAGGACATCACTGTAGTTTCTGCTAGATACTCTTCATCCAATTAAGGGATTGTCCTTTTATTTGTTGCTCTTTCAGAATTCTCTTTAGTTTTAAATCAGGAGTGGGTTTTAAATAATATAATTATTTGTAATATAATAATATAATACTTTTTTAGCATTATTTATTACTTGCCATAATTTCAGTTAACAAAATTTCCTTAGACTAAATTTTTCAGAATATTTTAAATCAAGAATTGATACATCAAATTATATTTTGGAATTATTTTATATTATTTTCTTCATTAATATCTCTATGTATAATAATTATATCATGCAGTTATGTTAACAGAGATACAAGTCTAATCCTCATGTATTATTCCATAATTACAATGCTGCATTTGGTTTGCTAGTGTTTCATCTAAATTTTTTATATAACTTCGTAAATAATATTGACTATAGGATTTTGCCACTCTGATCGGATGTTTGCCACTCTGATAAAACATTTGATCAAATGTTTGTAAAACTTTTCATCTCTTTTGTGCATTGCAACATTTTTTAAAATACTTTTTCCTTAATTATTTAGTAAAATTTTTCTATTAGATCATCTATCCTACCATCATTTTGGGGAGTAATTTTAGATTGTTTTTCTATTTCAATCGACTTTTCTACCTCTTCCTGAGTCAATTTAACTATTTATACAGAAGTATTAAAATTTTGTGTATCAAATAAATGTATCTTAAATCTTTATTTACAGCTTTTGCTTACAAAGATCTTTCAACTTCTAAGTTATACATATGAACTCTTAAATTATCTTTCAGAATATTTATTTTATTTCTACATTTAGATTCTAATCCATCTGAAATTTGTTACTTTATGATGCGAGGCAGACACCCAACACAGTTTTTCTTCCAGATAAATAGCAGTTATGTTGTATCATTTATAAAATAAATCACATTGAATTTAAATATCATTTTTTATTTATTAAATTCCTACATGTAGTGAGAGGTATTTCTGAGCTTTCTGTTATATTTTTATTGTCTAATAGTCTTTTTCTATGCATATAATACATTTTTGTTTTGATTCGCAAGGCTTTATAGTACCTTTTTATATCTGTAAGGCAAATACCCCTTCATGATTCTATTTTTTAGTTTTTTAGATATCTCATATATTAATAGCTCCTGTCTTCTCCTTTCCAGGCAAAATTACTTAATCACTCTTCTATGTTCCTGTAGACTTCATTTCATAGTTGTCATAGTTGTCACTTCATAGTGTCAGAGATTGTCATAATGAGTTGATCACATGTATCCTTGACAATACTCTTGAGTTGCTCAAGGACAGGGGCTATGCTTTCCTTTGCTTTTAGGCCAATGTGTATTAAGTGATTAAAAAATGTTTGTTGGCTGTTTCTAAATCTTAATAAAATTATTAATTATTGTTTCTTAACTTTAATGCTATTTAACGTTATCTGTTAACTTGTGTATCCAAATAGATCAAAAGCATGAACAGTGTCATGACTTCTTACTATGGCATGGCTCCTAGTATAGTGTTAGACATATTGCAGACATTAAGTGAAGGAATAAATTACTTAATGCCAAATATTGTGTGTAGAACATAATATTAATAAATGTTATTGACTAACATTTCTACTTCTTTTCCGGCTGTTTAGATATAAATCTTCAACCACCATCAACAGAGAATTCACTAATTGGTACAAACTTTACCCACAGTCCTGCTACTACTATCAAAAAGTTCTTGAACACAACCAACATCTCCAGCTTGTCACTGAAATCAGTTACAACTCAAATGAATAATTCAAAGAAGGCTATTTCCCATCAAATACCAGGTTTTGAACATGTGAATCTTACTCTCAGTACAAATCTCAGTCTGGATGAGATGAAATTTCCTATGAAGAACAGTAGTTCTTTAAGCGCTAACCCAAACAGCTCCCAAGGAGAAGTGAAGGATGTTGTCCAGAGCACCATCCAAACAGAGGCAGGAGAATATAATTATCAAAATAACAGATCTTCCCAAGGTTACATACAGTATAAAGATGAGTTTGCATCATTGGTTACTAAAGCAGTCACTATTTTGCCAGAAAAGTTTACATCAACCAAAGTATCACCTTGTACTGAATCATCTTGTTTCTTTGGTGTTTCCTGCATGCCAACCTCAGATGGTCACTTCAAATGTGGACGCTGCCCCTTTGGGTATTATGGAGATGGTATCAATTGCAGAGGTAGTACGATGTTCTTCAGAAGATACACACAAAACTATCTAGTTCAAGTTTAAGAATTTCGAAGATATGCTTTTCTATTTACTAATTTCTATTTATCTCACTTAGTTCACTGATTTCCATTATTTAATTTATTATTTGTATATACTGTAGTCTCATCCCATTTTGAGAAAAACAAAAATGTTTTTTCTGAGTTATTTTTTAAAATAATGTAATATTATATAGTATTATAACTATAAAATATATATTATAAATACATTCCAGTACCTACTGTGTTCCAGGGTCTGTAGAAACATCTATATCAATTATGTCATATAATCCACATGAACTCCACACATTGGGTATTGTTTTTCCTACCTTACAGATGAGAAAGCAGAGCTTTCCTGGGCTAACTAACATTCCTGGCATTAAGCAGCTAAGGAGATGAAACAAAGATGTGACTATAAATCTGATTAACATTGTTGTTTGGGTTCTTTTCAGCTCACAGTGGGCATTTAGCAATTCAAATTACTAATTCTGGAATATAAACTTGGTTCTCTGTAGTTCCTCCAGCTCTTTTGAGATTAAAACAAGTTGTACATAACTTTAAGTTTTAAAAGTATTGTTTCTATCTTTTCACAATTATTAGCATTGTTTTCTCTGATGCAAATCCTATTTTTGGCTATTACAACATAGAAGCTGTTTTTGTATTATTGTTTTGTTTTTGTTGTTTTGTTTGTGTTTTGGTTTATTTGAGACCAAACTTAAGCAAGAGCGCTATGAGCGTATTCCAGTATTCTCAATATAACCTAGATGAAAAAAGAAAACAATTTCTTTTTTTCTGTAGAAATAATAATAATAACCCTCAACACCTACATGTTTATATTATAAAGCTCCTTATTATTAGCAAGTAAAACAAAACAAATCCATGCATTTCCATTACCTCTGGAAGTGTTAATGCCAAGTAGAATATATCAGGTAGTTAGAGAAGCTTAAAGAAAACAAATTTCTTAGCTTGTGATGTATTCTTAGCATCCTGCTCTTTGAAATTCTGATCATCTCTGTCATTCACCAACATTTATCTGATTGGTATCTAAAATTTCATTGCCCTCTGAAAAAAGACTATAATCCCATGTATAGGTAGCAGCTTTCTCCAACATCAAGTTCTGCTATGGATGTAATTATCACATATGTACTTCTTTCTTACCCTATTAATCATTTTCCTCAGTCATTCTAGCCATAAAACAAATATAAAGGAAAACAACATAATTTTATGTGTACATATAGTGGTGGTTGTTTAATAGCAGTATCAAAATGTTCAAATTTCAGAGAATTTTCCTTTTATTATAACAGTCTATGGGCAACATATATATAATGTATCAACAATTCAGAACTTTTTCCTTGATTTTGCAGCCATTTGTAGACACCCATGTGGGAAAAACAGGGAGTGTGTTGCCCCAAACATATGCAAATGTAAGCCTGGTTACATTGGTTCTAACTGCCAAACTGGTAGGTACATCATTCATTAGTTTACATAATGAATTTTATTTGGTAATTGATATTTCTAAAACCTGGGCTTTATTTTATACAGCTATATGTCACCCTGATTGCAAGAACCATGGAAGATGTATTAAGCCTAACATTTGTGAATGTCCTCCAGGACGTGGTGGAGCAACCTGTGATGAAGGTGATAATGCAAATTAAAAATCAACTACCAGGGCTAAAATATGACATTATTTTCTTTAAAATTATTTTACAGTATAATTCAGTTTTACTTTGTATATACTAATATATATTTATTAATGTGATGCAGGAGTCTGTTTTTAATACTTACTTTAACAAAAATAATTTGAGGATTTTAAAAACTTAAATTTCTGAAATCAGAGATCTGAAGACCAATAGCTTATTTGTTGTTAGTAAAATTATCTTCCAAAATCATTTTTTTGAGAGTTAGTTACAAGGTACCATATCTCTACAAGTATTCAAGCAAAAGACATTTAATTATCGAATGACTTATCAAACATGATTCAAAGGAAGTGTTAAATGCCAAATAATTAGAAGATATAAGGTAGTAAAAAGAAACCAAAAAAGTGACTTTTTAAAATATATCAATAGCCATATAATTGCATTGCTTTTGTTGAAATTCTTTTTAAGTGGTGAATTTATGAAATTGCATTTCCTAAAGTGGGTGATATTTTAAAGAAACAAATTTGTTGTTTACTTTTAAAATAGTATTTTAAAAGAATATATTTTCATAGATGGTACATATTAATATAATTATAAATAAACTGAGAGCCATATTAAATGCTTTCATGATTAAGCAAGCTACAATTAACACGTTAAATTTATGTTGAACTAACAGAAGTATTCAATATCAATTGCATATGAAAATAACTATGCAAATATAGAAATATTCTATTTATAGGGCAGGAATATATATGTTCAAGTCTCACTTTTCAGTAGAAGCCTAAGGTGATATATTTTGTTCCAGTCAACCAAAAGTCTTGTAAACCAAAACATGCTGATGATTTGTTGGTGTTTTCAGAATGTGAATTCATATAATCTATCCCACAGAACTAAATTTCATCGTAAAAGAGAGTTGAGTTCATTATAAATTGCTCTTATAACAAGATTTTGTTGTGTCTGTGTTTCATAAATATAAACTGACTTTTTTAAAATTAAGAACTGATTTAATAACAGAATCTATGTCTGCAGAACATTGTAACCCACCTTGTCAACATGGCGGCACCTGCTTGGCTGGCAATCTCTGCACTTGTCCGTACGGTTTTGTAGGACCAAGATGTGAAACACGTAAGCAAAGCTCTTCTGCAGTCTGACATAATGAAATTGCTCCCTTGAATAGTCGATGGCTTTGATGCTATATGCAAAGAACCCAAACCCTAAGTAAAGAACACACATTCATGATTTATGATAATGGTACCATCTTGCATAGCACTGGGAGCAGCCACGGTGGCCAGTACTAACATAAAGAAGTTTGTTCCCTGAAGTAACTATTCCCTTGACACTATCCATGAACTTTCTTTGAGATAATAGGAATTCAGATTTGTTAAATTGCATATAAATTGCTCATTTATGTCTGTAATTGCTTTTATCAGTAACTAATAATTTTCCCAGATAGGCAAATCTTGTTTATCATTCAGCTCAGTGGTTTTCTGCTTTCCCCATTTCTATTAGCCAAAAAATAATTGACTGTGATCAAGGAGCATTTAAAGCCAAAGTATAAATTATGTTTTATCTTTCTTTCTGATTTTAATCATTAGCAAATGTGATTGGCAGTTATGAGCTAGCTAAGTAATGGCGAACAATATGACCATTCCAGCCTAATTTACTTTTCTTTTATGTTTATCCTACGATAGTGGTTTGTAACAGGAACTGTGAAAATGGAGGTGCATGTCTTACACCTGATGTTTGCCAGTGCAAGCCTGGCTGGTACGGACCCACCTGTGGTACAGGTAAAATCAGAAATATTTTCAATGAACATGCCAATTAAAGGAAATTTAAAACATGCCAATGTCCTGAACACTTGCACCTAAGAAACATAAAACTGATGAAACAAGACAGGTAAGAAGTTATTATTTCAGACAGACTTAAAACTCATCTTCATTCTTTTTATTTTTATATTGGGCCATACAAAGCTTTACTGTTATCCTATATGATACTTTTTTTGTGTGCCTTTATGTTTTCCTTATCCACCTATCTTATGGTGGAGAGAAAGATATCTGTGTTGTATCTTTTAGGTTTAGTTTTAAGTTTTTGATCACAACACAGACAGACATTCTATTTCATTAAACATCTAAGCATTTCTGAGTCAAGAGGACACCATCATGTTATTCCAGTAATTTATCACAGTATCAGGCTTGCTTCTTTGGCAGCAATGTTTGCAATTATCTACGTTTAATCTAATCCATTATGATATAATGACTTTTCTCAATGAAAATTTAATTCAGCGTTTATAGCTTGTTAACTGTGTATGGAGCATGATGCAAAGGGAAACAAAAATCAATTTGATTTTTGCCCTGTTTTTAAATAGCATATTGTTAGTGATGGGGATATGGGATATAATTATTTAAAAAAAGATGATGATACAAATTGATCTATGATAAGTAATGTAACTGAAACACAGTGTCTTAGAAGCAGAAAAGATAGAAATTAATTCTGGCAAGTGGAGTTGGGAAGAACACAGGATTGGTAGTAGACCTGGGTGAATGGGTAAAATCTAAGGTAAAAAATGGAATTGGGGGTAGTTTTCAAAGCAAAACAAAGGCAAAGGAACAAACACAAAGAATGTTTTTGAGTGTGCTAGGACTTGAGGGCATGTCTCATTTTAATTGGAAGAGGTGTGCATGAACACATGTAGTTGAGCAGATTACAAACCATCCTGTTAGCACTGTTGACTTGTCTTCTCTTAACTTGTAATCATTTCTTTCAGCTTACTGAAGGCATCCTGAATTCTAATCATAGCCTCCACACTCTCAGCTTAGTATTATTTGTAAACTTAATGAACACACTTTCAAAGCAATTATCTAGTTATTTCATTCCTCTTATGTTTGGCAAAGTCTAATTAATTATATGTTATGGGTTTTACTTGCAGTAAAAATAAAATATTTCATTATGTGCCATTTTGTATGTCTGTGCAGCTTTTATTTTTTAAATAATAAAACTTTTATGGTCTCTTTCCCTCCTGCTGTTCATTAGCTTTGTGTGACCCCGTTTGCCTCAATGGTGGTTCCTGTAATAAGCCAAACATTTGCCTCTGTCCAAGTGGATTCTTTGGTGCACAGTGTCAGAATGGTAATTATTCTTCCTTTGTGAGTAAAAAGGGCAAATGCAAAGTTAACATCAACTGAGCGCTGAGTAAACATGAGACAAGTTTCAAAGGGGAAGATGCTATTTATTTTTTCCTCAATTCTTGTGATGTTGCATACATGCCCATCAAATGACCAGTTCAGACAAATATATCAGAGTTATTATATAAAATGGTTATGTTTATTCAATATACATTAGGCTCACAACCTTGGTGCTTATCTATGCAGTTTTGTAGGACTGAGGTATGAAAAATATAAACAAAATTCTCTTGCAGTCTATTGTAATGAAATGATATCATTTTTTTTTGCTTCTTAGTAAAAATGTTACATTTATGATGAATCTACTGTCCACTATACCATGATCTCTCTTAACTTTAGTTTCATTTAATATTTATGAAAAGTCACCTATGCACAGCACTATGAGAGATGATATGGGAACATAAAGATGCATCATTTTCCCCTCTCATGGCTCATTATGTTAACACCTTTCTTCATATAGTTAATGTTACGAGTTTTTTCAGAGTAATGAGAGTCTTGAGGGTGGGAGTATAGGTATAAATTAATGCCAATAAATAAAATTCAAAGTGCATTTTCTGCATCTTCATATTATTTTAGTTTATACAAAATGTAGGTAGATTTTTAGTATAGAACATGTCAGAATATCTCCATAATTTAATTCCTAAAATTCATATTTTCCTTGGCATGATATACTGATTTGCAATTCTATTTCTTTTATTTTGATGTTGGCTAGGATTCTTAGGATGAAACTGAAGCAGACAAGAAATCATCACCCTAACACAGGCTGTATCGGCATAGGGAATAAGTTCCTCTAATTCAGACTTCCTTTGAGGAAGGAGTTTTCAAAATGGAAAGAAGTAAAGACTAAGTTAAGACAAATCTTGAAACTAGAAGATTATGGCTAAACCCATGCTGAAGAGGTATAGATGTAATTATGAGTGGAGAATGTTAAGCAGGGAAATGAAAAGGTTACATTTGATATGCCAGTTATAGTAGATGTGAGATATGGTAAGAAAAATTCTTCCCTTAAAAAAAATATATGTGTATATATATATACCAACTGGGTAACTGGATAAATGAGGGAATCTCTAAATTATTGAACTGAACTAAAAATTATTTACTGAACATATGTCATGCTTTAAGAGCCCAGGAACATGTTAAATGTGTTATTGTGGTAGAAAGAGAGCAGGTTTTGGAATTAGCTAGACTCTACAACTTCCTAGCTGGCAGGGGCTTTGAAGATTTACTTAAAGTCTCCAGGTCTCAGACTTCTTTGGCTTTCACGTATGATCTAGATAGTTGCTGTGAAGTGCAATTCTTATTAGATCATATACCCTTGGTAGCTCAAATGGTAGCAAGGGAAGATGGCACACACATAGAAAGTGATTGAATAAAATTAGGCACAATATGGTTTAAAGTAAATATGAGGAACATGTACTGTGTGTGCTATAGAATTTCAAATGAGGAAGACAGAAATTGAGCTAGAAACATCACGAAGGAGTTAAACTACTCTAATAATAAGTAAAGCTTAAAATGTATGGCTGAAGAGATGTTCAAATATACCTTCCAGTTTCCTTAACCCCTTGAATTCCACACAGAAGTTGAGCCCCAATTATTTGGCTAACTTTGGGGTTTGGTGGGAGAGCTATTAGAGGCCTATAGAATCTCATAAATATATGTGGAGTATGGATTTTTTCATAAACCTCATCTTCCTAATGTAGAATTATGGGTGGATATGGCCAAGCCTAAGTTTTACGTCATCTGTATATATCATTTTAATTATATGTGCTTTTTTGGTGCAAATGTAGCATTTATCTCTACATTTAAGTCTTCGTGGTTGATTATTAATTAACAATTTCATAAACTATTTGTAGGGTTTTTTTTTAGTTTTAAATTTCAAATCATAGACATTTCCTATGGTGTTTTGTAATGGAAAGAATACATTTTCCTTAATAAATAGAAATAGTCTTAAATTTATAAAGGACAAGGAATAGAAAATGTAAAAGCATTTTTTTCACTAATAAGAAGTACCAATAAAATGCCAGAGAAAGAATGGTAGACTCAAGCATCAACCAAAAAGGCTCAACCTAAAATAGCGGAAACTATGCATTTACTAAGAACATTCAGTTATATTGTTTTTACACTTAAAGTGCTACATTATTTCCATTCAGAATTCCATTTGAAATCAGTGGAATTTTTCTTACAGTGTTAGGAACTACCAAAAGCAGCCATTAAAAATGGATCTAATTCAAACTAGGAGTCAATCTACAGCAGCCCTGTTACCAAAACCAGTTAATTTGAAATTATTTTTAAAATACAGACTAAAATCCATTTCATTATCATTTAGGGAGAAATTAAATTTAAAATTTCCAAACACATTTGCCTATGTATTATTGTTTAAAGACTGCATTTAATTTCCATATCTGGAAGAAAGCATGAAATAAGAATAGTCTCATAAAAGTAATATTACCCTCTGAATTTCATGGAACAGAATCACATATATAGAAGATACTAGTAAAGTATGTTTGAAATGATCTAAAACAAGTATTCCTAACAAAGCCAAGGATTTGTTGTTAAACAGATTTTCACCAGGCATTCCCAGAAATAAGGCTCATATAAAGCTCTGCCTTCATGACCTCAGTAGGTACTCAAAAGTTAAATTTAAAGTATTTTTAAAATATCTTATGGCACATTGATGAAATTTTTCTAATTTCCACAAGAACAGTACATTCTTCTGTTGAGCTAGGGTTTGATTTATTTTCTTGGTTTTATCCAGATCATTTCACGCTTCATTGTATGGTGAAACATAAGTTAAGGTTCCTAATCTATGCACCGTAGTACCAAAGGCTCAATTTGTTATAAACACTTCACCAATACATTTCAAACTGTGTGAACCCACTAGAAGCTTATAGCTATAAGCATTGTATTTTATGATTTGGAAAGGACAGTTTTAAATGACTTGCAGTAGTGATCTTTTATTTAAATAGCCCATTCCTCTGCCTTAAGTCCCCATAAATAACAAGCACATGATGCAATGTATAATATGTAATAATTGAATATGTGATATTCACAGATTGCTGCCATGTGTTCTTTTAGCTTTCTGTCACCCTCCCTGTAAGAATGGTGGCCACTGCATGAGAAATAATGTGTGCGTCTGTCGTGAAGGATACACTGCCAAGAGATGCCAAAAAAGTAAGATACCACTAAATGTTTGCCAGCTACAGGGAAAGCAGACACAAAATTGTTGCTGTTTAAGGGCTGATCTTTCATGTTTTCACCCTAAGGCATCTGTGATCCTATGTGCATGAATGGAGGAAAATGTGTGGGACCAAACATTTGCTCTTGTCCTTCTGGTTGGAATGGGAAACGATGCAACACACGTAAGAGGAATACTCTTATTAATAAAATGCTAAAGCTGACATCCTTCATGGGAACATAAAGCAGAATTTAAAAGAACATTTTTCTTGTTTTTGCTTGCGTGTTTGTTTTTTATTTTTGCTTAATTATTTCTTCTTTAGGAGATATCTTTTTGAAATAGAAAGAGTAAAAGGCAAAGTCTTCTGAACACATTCTTTCAGGTTAGCAGAAGAGGATATATTAGATTTTTTAGCTTTTCTGATACACTTGCCAGGATAAATAACAGTTCTTAAGTATCCTAATCTGAAGTGGGGAGCAGGGGAAGGTTTTAAAAAATAACTGGTTCCTTGGCCCCACCTCAAACCAACCAGTTCAGACCTTTCCAAGATGGGGTGCCTGTGCCTTTCAATCTGGTTAGTTTTTGAGATGATGATGGCTCTCATCATTCAAACGTTTCACTTTTTTTTCTTTCTATAAATTATTTAAAATTAGCAGCTATTACAGTATTTTGATCAAAGTGAAAAGTGAGAAGCAACGTAAATGTCCAACAACTGGGGAAATGTTAAATCAAACAATAGGACAGTGTGTGACCTTTAAAAGCACATTTGCCAAGAATATGTAGAGACATTAGAAAATGTTCTTCAGAAAATGTTAAGGGAAAATATCCTTTAATCACTAACTTTTGGCTGTTTCACTTTTTTTTTTTCTTAATGAAAAGTTTTGTGGTTTATGATAGGATTTGACCAGTAACTAAAAGTTTTAACTTGTTTATATTTCTGTTGGCAGCTATCTGCTTTCAGAAATGTAAGAATGGTGGTGAATGCATCGCTCCCAACATATGCCTTTGTCCTTCTGGTTGGGAAGGAGTGCAGTGTCAAATACGTAAGCCTGCAGGATTTCTTTCCTATTATGTGTTCTGAATCTGAATCTCTTACAATAAGAAAAGTATAGCTTTAGGAGACATCCATATAGAAAAAAAAATTCTAGCATGATAATCTTTTAAAAACTGGTTTTAGAAATAAAAAGAAAACGTAGTCAATTTTATATCCATCTAAAAGAAGAAAGTATGGTATAATATATTAATATTTTGTGTGGCATAGATACTTTCAAATTATAGACTGTGGGTTACCAGTAAAGTTCCCTCAGGGGGGCCAAAGAAAGTTTTAATATACAGAAGTTTAAAGAGTATTTCATATTATAAGATAAATACATATTTATCATGGAAAGTCTTAGGATATATGGAAAAGTGTAAAAAAATTAATTACTCCAAATTTCACCATCCAGAATTAAATTCTGTTGCTTTTTTAGTATTTTAGTATATTTCCATCCAATTTTAGTCTTAAATTTCTATATAGATGAATTGTTGGGGTATAGAGGAAAATCAAATTTTATGCAATTTTGAAATTTTTATGAAAAATTGAAGTGACATGTTAAAATAACAAAAATCAACTTAACAGGAAAAAATTAGAAATCCCTTCAGTGATCATTAATTATATAATTTCAAATCTGGTGACCAAGTGTATTGTACATTGAAGTTACACAGTTATATTATAAGCATTCATTTTTACTAGAAATATGTGTCCTGCATTTCAGTGTCTCATGAACCAAACTGTTGTTTCCATTCATCAGAAATTTTGCATATAATTTCTGTGACTCTTAGACCTTATTTTGTTAGTAATTTATAATTATAATTAATATATATTTTATCCTAGAAAACTATATCAAAGCATTATTAAGTGTCAGTATTTACACAACAAAGGTATGCTCAAAAACTGATAATTCTGATTGGAAGTTATATGCTATAAAATGGTAGGAAAAAAGAGCTAGCAACCTCAGCTTGGGATGCTCATTCTGGAGTGAGGTCTATGTGGACCATGAGAGAGAATGATGAGAAAATGTTAAAAGCACATTAACGTGAAAATATGCTTCAGTGATTGTAGATTGAGAGTGTCTGAAGCTGTGTACCCTGTTTAGCACTCTGCAGCATTTTTATGGGAATTGAAAAAAATAACGCTTCTTCAAAATGCTTTATTTCCAACTATCTATTGAGAAACTGTCACTACAATGATGATTTTTTTTAAAATTTTTTTTTTATTTCAGCATATTATGGGGGTACAAATATTACGGTTATGTATATTGCCCATACCCCCTTCCCCCCTCGAGGCAGAGCCTCAAGCATGACCATACCCCATACGTTGCACATCTTACTCATTATTACAATGATGATTTTTTTGAACAAGATGTGTTACTGCCATCTGCTGGAAATAAATATTGAAATCTATGGTATCTTTGATGTGAATGGTGCTTCTTTAGCTGCGGAGCCCTTGTGCATCACGCAACCTGCCCAACTGTATGCAGCAGCCTTAATGAAACATACCCTGTCAATGTTTTATTTATATCAAAAGCACATTCATCTTGAATTGTGCAAGCTTTCAATATGAATATTGAAGCAGTACCTTGCCCATGAAAAATAACTGTATTATATTAACATATAATTTTATAGTATGCTCATTTTCACTCACTATTACTAGCATTTACATGTCCCTTAAAAACATAATTCTAAGCAGTATATTCAGTTCCATAATATAAATACTATAATTCCTTTGACTTCTCCCTGTATGTTGAGCACTTTAGTTATCTACTAATTAAGTATTATAAGTATTTTCTCTATATAGGTAAATGGTAGATAATAGATAGATATTGAGATAGATATAGGTATTTTTTAATTGCCTTAAGAGAGATTTCAAGGAAGAAATTTCTAGTAAAGACAATGGGAATATCTTTTAAAAGTTTCCAATAGAGTTGTTTCATATTAAACTTCCAATGGAATTATAGTACAAAAAAATCTCAACTTTTCTTTATAAACACTATCTTCTGTTATAGATTTTAACTCCTCTCACAAAAAATAGTATATACTTCAAGTACTTTAAAATATAGCCAATGAAATTTTTGTTTCCTTTAATAATATTTTTATAGAATTGTAGAAAAGTATTGTTTGGGTTTTGGGTGCTTTGTTTTTTGGATGTGTGTGTGTGCTCTGAAAGATGGGAGCGCATAGATTAGATCTATCCATAGATGATTCATTAGTAGAGTCTTACGACTACATTAGTAATCACCAAATAGCTTCAGACACTGGAATAGAATATGGCACAAGCATTCCATGTCAAAAGAGAGTCATTATAAAAATTTGTGTATTGCAGCAATTTGCAACCAAAAGTGTCTTTATGGAGGCAGATGTGTATTTCCCAATGTGTGTTCTTGCCGCACTGCATATTCTGGAGCCAAATGTGAAAAGAAAATACAGGTATTTTAAATTTTAAAGAGAAATTAAATGCTAGATACTAACATCTGCGTATCTCTTAGACTTAATAATTGACTTTTATTAATGTTTTATTTTATTTTATTTCCAAAATAAAAAACATATAAGCATTTATTATTTGCCTGTAAAACTAAAAATAATACCATTTTAGTGTTATTTAACATTCTAGAATTATCTTATTATATACAATTTTGATGTGCACTTAAGGAATTTTAATGTATAAATACAACTGTCCAGTGTGATGCAGTATTTTATGACACAGGAGATGAGACAGCACATATCCACAATATGGATTTAAGACATCACTAATTTATATTTTGGCCAAAAGACTATCTTCATCTCTCTCAAAAAATTCACCAGTTTTAAATGAATGAATCACTACTTTATCGGCTTGAGGGTGGCCTTCAACATTTTCAGCGGGCTATGTGCCACTAAAACCTTGTCTATTCTCATTCATTTTCCTGAAATGAATTCTTTCTCTTGATTTGCTCCCTATTAAAATCTACTCCCTGGAAGGCAATAAAAAACTCTTGACATCATTAGAATTAGGATTTGTTTGTATTTCAGAAATCGAGGAACCAAAGGAAGAATAGAAGCTTTCTTGGAGTTTCTGAAACTGTCCTACATTTGTTAAGGCCCATAAATAGATATAAAATATCTATTTAAAAAGTTTTCATGATCGTATTTGTGCATATAATATTAAACTGCATTTTTTGGGTCTCTAATCTTAAATTTCCAAATACCAACAGCCCAGGTATTTTTTTTAGTCCTAATTCCTACGCATACCAGGGTAGCTCTAATGATTACATATGCATACATACACGCAAAATGCAGCAGACCTCTTAAATATTTCTTAAAGTTAATCTGTAGGAGTTTTAATATAAAAAATAATTATATGCTATTTGACACTTCAGAAGACCTAAGGGCCATGAATATCAAAATATGCTGGAGTACTATAATTTGAAAAATGATAAGAAATTTTCTTCTTAAACTTAATACTGGATCAGTCTGGCTTAGAGGCAAAGTGGATGTGTGTATGTTTTTCTCCTAACACTGGTGTCATCCTGGAAGGATATGGGCCCCATTATAAAAATAACAAGATCGTAATAGGGCTATAGTTTGAAAACTGGAAAGCAAAATTTATTGAGTACTTATTTGATTAGATATTTTTGAGAAAAATAAAAATAAAAGCTTGAGTTTCCCTGGGTTTGAAGGTACCCTAAGGATATGTTATTTGATTTAATTTTATTTGAGATTTTTGTGGCTCAGAAAACCCTACGACCTCCAAAACTTTTCAACTCCACTTTGACTGTATTAAACTAGGTTCCTTCTCTATATTTTTACTTGTTTATTTGCCATATGAATCCTTCCTTACATGATCAATAGCAGATCATCTTCATTTCCATTAATGTTGCTTCTGAGACTGTGTCTGGAATCAGACTAGGGAAAAAAAGAACAGAACGTCAGGAAGGAAAAGGGGGAAAGAGACTGGCGCGAGGACCACATGTGCTGCTATACTATAACCATTTCTCCCAAGTTCTTCCATTCTCCCTCAGACTTTATTCTGTTGACCACTGGCGCCATGGTTTTTACTTGTTTTTGATATTTCTTTGACTCCTAAACACAGAATACAAAAGAAATTTCTCTTTAGCAGGAAAAAAAAAGTAACCACCATCCATAGGTGAATGGAACCCTCTGTAAGATCTTCCCTTGTTCCTCCCTCACCCTCCTTCCTCAAAGGAATGTTCAGGCCCACTAACCACGTGGCTTTTCTTCACCTTCTTCTTGAGGTGTAGTGGGTGAAAAAAAGAAATGGAGGATGCTGATTGGATTGCTAAAATTTCAGCGGAAAAGACCTAGAATTATTGGCTAGAGACAAAAGACACAGAGAAAGGGGAAAATGAGCAAGGGAAGAAAGAGGTGCTAAACAGGTCAGGTTGATAAAAGTCTTTGAGAAGCATCATAACTTGCTGCTAGCTGCTGGGTACACTTACCATTGACCCTGCCACTTGCTGGCTTTGTGTCCTTGGGCAAATTATTTAACCCCTCTGACCCTCAGTTTCCTCATCTGTAATATGGTACTAATAGTAGCACCTAAGCATAGGGTTATTGTAAGGATTAAATGTATTAATACACGTGAAGTATCTAGAATAGTGCCTGGCACATAGCAAGCACTAGGAAGAATTTATGATTATTTATTACATTGAATGGAGGAATAGAAAGAAAAGGAGAAGGAAAATGATGGGGAAAGAAATGAAAGAAATGTTGTGATGAATTGTGAATATCAATGGTCTTTTCCTGAAGGATATCAGAAAAAATTAATTGGTTTTATTCAGCTTGGAAGTTTCTTAAAAATAACCCTTTGCCAAGATGGGATCACATACCATGCAAGCTCCATTTCAGTCCCAACTGCTTTGACCTTTAAATATGGTCTTGGTTAGATCCGATGAAAACAGTGCTGAGTCTTGTGGCAAACAAAACCAAAAGAACTTTATGTCCGAGGGAAAGAGGCGGCAAGTAATGAATAATGGTTAAAGGATTTTCTGCTATTCATTGAAACTTGATTTCCTTCTTCTACCATAGATAAAACGCCATTGAGTAATATCAAGGATATGAATCACAAGCCCATATCTTAAGAACTGAAACTTTTTATTCAGAAAACGTTGAAGATACCTCTTGAAGTTTATTTGAACATCATTTAAAAAAATATTTTAAAGACCGAAGAAACTAATAAAACATATAATGATCTTAGTGCTGTCATTGTTACAGAAGAACAAAGAAGAAATCTAGGTAATCTAAATTAGATTTTGAGATGTTTGACATTTACCTATTGAGATGATGTATCTGATATTCCAGCCATTCACAATATTAATAAACTGAATATTTTCTCTATCCTAACTGTGACTATGTCTGCATCCCCATGAGTCAGTCAGCACAACAGAAGCCACTCGATGTCTCCCAGAAATACAGTGTTTAATGCAGAATTGGGAGCTCGCAGGGTGGTTGGATGAGGGTAGGGAGGTAGAGGTCAGGAGAGCAGCCACTGAAGGTTGGAGGGGTTGATGCTGAAGATGTCAGCATAAAGCACCAAGCAAGTATTTTTTGAAAGCTTTCCTGGAGCTGCTGTAATATTTGGGAATCTTCACAAACTACTACCAACTGTCTCAGGCGAAGTGAGTTATTCTCAAAAATTTGTTGGAAAGCCACTATGAATCTTTTATCTATCCAAGCATCTAGCTACAAACATCTCTGAAAAAACAATGGCTTCCTCTTCATTTCCATCTTCCAACTCTCAGGCAAATTCTTCACATTGGCAAACTCTTACCCAGAACCACACAAAGAAGGGGATTCTGAAAAATGTAAAATGTACCTTCCAGCCTTAGAAAAAAGTGGCAGTGATGACCTGGGGCCAACAGTTATCTAACATAAGACATGCTGAAAGGGCTGCAACTTACTGCTTTTGATTATATTCCAGAGATCAAAGCCATTACTTTTCACTGATAAAAACATCATATTTAGTTCTGTCTCTTTTTCCCCACCAGTTTTTCTGTTGCTCTGGTCTATACTATTCCTGGGCAAGGAGGGAGAAATGATGAATATTTTTGGTAATGTCAACAGGTAATACACATATAATTGAAAGATTTGTCTCAGAGATGCAAATAATTGCAAGTTCCCTAGGGTTTCAAAGCTTCCTTTTTCCTATTCTCTCATATTTCATCTCAAACATTTCATTTGGGATTCAAAAAGCACTTTATTTAATTTGAACATACCCATCTTAAATAATATAAATTTACAAAATTCATTTTTTCTTTTTAGTAGAAAGATTGAATATTCCTAAACCATATCTAACCTATCAGATAAAGTAAGACATGATTAGAGCAAAATTATTGCTGAAGTTGCTAAGGGTCTGTTAAGTATTAACAGTCAATGTCAGAATTAAACAGTTTTTAATTTATCGTTTCATATTTGCTGAAAGGTAGTTTTAAAGGATTATTTAAGAGAATACAACGTGCTTCACTATGTTTTATTTTGTTACCAAAAATTTAGAAATATAAATTCAAAATAAACCTTCGAGACCTTGTATATACTTAAATTTTTAAGCTCTTGTGAAAATAGAAGTATTAAAGATAAAAATGAATAATTTTTTAAGTTACTAATTAGAATTAAAAGTCTTACTATGAAAATAGATATAATTTTTATATCAGTCTGTTTGCCAACTTTGTTCAGTATACAATTTTATGAGTAGAAAAAGAAACTCAGTTTCTTTCTAGTATACTCTCATGACACAACAATCAACACAGAAGACTTCTGTGACCAACAAGTCACTGACAAGTGTGTGGGGACTTTTTCCCACCAACAACCAGTCAGTCATTTCTGCAGTGGACACCAACTGGTTGTCCTTTTCATTCAATTCAATTCTGACACTACCTGCAGTGGCATCAGATCCCAAAGGTTCAGTCTCCAAGACTGACTCCCCCTTTAGATGCCAATCACAAACCCCAGGTTTTTTTACCTGTGCTTCTGACCAACAGGCTATAAATAGAGGTTCCCATAACACCTTCCTCTCAGGTTTCATTAATTTGATAGAGCTGCTCACAGAACACAGGGACACGTGTACATTTACTGGTTTAATATAAAGGGTGTTACACAGGATACAGATAAACAGATGCATAGGGTGAGGTATGGGGGAAGGGATGCAGACCTTCCATGTCCTCTCTGGGTGCACGACCCTCCAGGAACCTCCACATGTTCAACTATCTGAAAGCTCATCCACTGTCCTCTTAGGCTTTTATGGAGGCCTCATTACATAGGCATAATTGATGAAATCACTGGCCATTGGTGATCAACGTAACCTTCGGCACCTCTCCCCTTCCTGGAGGTTGGGAGGTGGGGGGCTGAAAGTCTCGACCGTCTAATCATGGTTTAATCTTTCCTATAAACAGCCCCATCCTGAAGCTATCCGAGAGCCCCCAGCTGTCAGTCAATTCAATAGCATACAAAAAGACATTTATCACTTTGGAGATGCTAAAGGATTTTAGGAGCTATATGTCAGGAATGGGACAAACACCAAATATATATTTCACAGTATCACAACAGCATAGAGATTTTATCAGTCTTACTAAACTGATTTTCAATATAAATTTTTTATGGTTAAAAAGTTGTAATTGCTCAGAGATTTATTCTGAAATACCTAAACTAATATAGTTATGTGCCACATAATGCTGTTTCAGTCAACCATGACCTGCATATATGATGGTGGTCCCCTAAGATTAGATTAGCACATTTTTACTGTACCCTTCTATGTTTAGAAAACAAATACATACCATTGTGTTAAAATTACCTACACTATCAGTACAGTAACAAGTCTAGGAGAATAGGCTCTACCATATAGCCTAGGTGTAGTAGGCTGTACCATTTAGGTTTGTGTAAGTATACTCGATGATGTTCACACAATGACAAAATCGCCTAAGGACACATTTCTCAGAACATATATACTTTGTTAAGCAATGCATGATTATACATTAAATTTTCCATAAGTGTTTCCTAGATCTACACCAAGAATCCCAAGATATAATTAAAATATTAATCAGTATACTATCTATTCATATTTGTAGTAGATTTAATGGACCTGTATATGTTAATAATGAAGAAATGCTATGGTTTACAGATTTTATATAAAACCACTCTTTATGAAAGCTAATGACTCATGGAAATGAAAGCAATATTTTAGGAATATAATGTGAGTTTAGAAAAGCAAGTAATTTGATAAATTTATGGAGAAGAGATTTAATTTTTCCTTATTTGTTGGTGATATTTCACATCAATTAACTTAAAAATGTTTCATTCACAATCTATTTGAAAAATACTTTGAAGATAATGCATGTTTAAGTATTTAAGGAAAAGTTCTGTAAAATGTATAACTTTCAATGTTTATCTTTTTTATAAAAAGAATTCAGATCATAGAGCTTGCTTAGTTAATATGCTTGGCTGTGTTGTGCGCATTCATGTTAATATTGAATTGAAACATTTGAGTTATCAAATATTCTTATCCTTTCTTTGACTCCCTGTGTAAAATACAGTACTTCTCTGAACTTTAAAATATGCCTAGTAGCCCTTCTTCCAAAATATTAAAGTATCACAATCTTTTTGATAGAATTATACATTTATCTTATTTTTTATATTCACAAATTATAAAACTTATCCTAATTGCAACATACATGATAAAATTTAAAATTTCAGGTTAGAACTCTTTGGGGATATTTGAGGCACATAATGAAAATGTAGACATATTGTGTGTATTTTGTCAATTTTATAAAACACAATTACAATTATGTAATTGTTTTTAAAATACTTATATGGTAGAGTTTAAATCAAGTATATTTAAATTAATTATATTATATAATACTCACCTTTTTATGCCACTTAGTAATTTGTTTATACCTTATTATATGCATGCCAGTTACTTCTGAAATGAGATTCAGTAGCCTAAGTATTAAATAACATGTTAAATAAAACAGAAAATACAAAAAATCTCAAAGAATAAACACTGCACTGTGTATCTACAATGTTATAAGCTATAAATATGAAGTAAATAATAGACAGTGTTAAAAGATTCTATCTTTTTCAAAAAAGAGGAATAGCCATTTGTTCATAGAAAACAAAGTAGGAAATCTAAGTGGAACATATTAATGAATATTGCATAGCACTGCAGCTGATATTTTCTCAATCACCATTTGCCAATGATACTGAAAATATCAATTAAATTCTTGTTGATAGGAAAAAAATCTGACAGAGTTCTCAAAGATTGGCTAAGTCAGGTAAGTGTAATGGTGCACACCTGTAGTCCCAGCTACTCGGGAGGTTGAGGCAGGAGGATCGCTTGAGCCCAGGAGTTCGAGGCTGCAGTGCACTATGATCATGCCTGGAATACCATGAATAGCTCCTTCATTCTAGCCTGGGCAACATAGAGAGACGCCATTTGAAAAAAAAAAAAAAAAGATTGAGTGAACACATTTTCTTTATCTGATAAAGTAGATGAAATATTTGTAAACTGTGGTATAATAGTTCTGCTGAAATGACTAAGATTTAATGCTGCATAAAAATAAGACTTATTCCCAGATGACTTCCATTTTTCACAGAACTCAGCTCTTAATCCCAGAAAACAGGCTGCAAAAACTGACTTGTTGACGAGTTCTTGCCAGGCTTTTTCCTCCAGTTTTCAATTTGCCTCACAAGGACCTCACCACATAACACTTACACTTTTTCCTATTGTTGAAGACTATGGGCAGGATCCCTGACACTCTTCTTCCTTTAGTCAATCACGTTCATAATGGCCTGGACAAATTTGCTACAGACAAGTATGTTGGATTGCTACCTATCCATGGCATTGAGGAGTGCAAACTTCCCTCAGTTTTCCTCATTTTCTATCTTTATCTTATCAGTCCCACTTTAATGGAAACTGCCTTCCCTCTTCAAGGTGGGAGCCATCAAGTTGAGGTTTTTGTTTGATTCAACTCAATGAAAATAGTGGTTTTCAGACAAGAAGTGAAGCTGGGTTTAATGGGAACCAGCAAGGAGTCAAGACAAGAGATCTGTTCTTTTCTCTTTCTGGAGCTGCACAGATTGTCTCTTCTTGGCTTCTCTGTAAATCTTTAGTTCTCTCTGCCCATTGCTGTACTTTATCAATTTTCCTCAGGTTTTAATGTGGCCACCAAATCAATGTGATGATCTTTCAGTTCCAATAACTGCCACCCATTGACTAGAAAACATGTCAGTTAATTCAAAATTCTTGAGCAAGAAAAATCTCAAGAGAGTAGTGGGTGCATTAGCTGGGCTTGAACCGGTGACTATCCTAGTCAATCAGCCCAGCAGTCATATGGTGGATGGAGTTGCCTGTTTGTTAGGCTATGAGGAAGTTCATGTTCTGAGTTGGGCAGCCAATAGCTCTAAATGCAGAAAGTTCTCAGCATGCCATGCTTGCCACAGATTGACTTTGTGATACTGAAATTAATTGGGTTATATAATTAGAATAGGCCTCATTTTTGAGAAATTATGGTAATGCCAGACAAATTTTGGTTGTCAAGGGAGGTTTTTGATTTGTGGTTTAGTTTAATTTATTAAAGTAAGGTGGGTAAACTATTAATAAAACTAATGTGAGCAAATATTTCTGCCACAGAGCTAGGTGTGATGACCTCTCCACTCAGCATCCACTTTATTTTCACAAATCATTCAATAGCACACTGTAAGAATCAGAAGCGTTTCTTGATTGGAAGTAGATCAATTATGTGATTATCAATTAAATAAATTAAATTACTCTCATTAGAAGAATGAAAACTAAAATGTATTGAGCATGATGCTAGGGATTTTAACTAATATTAATCATTTAGACTTCTCCAAAAATTTTTGTGAGAAAGGAAGATTTCATTTTACAGATGAAGTCACCAAAGGCTAGAGAAGTCCAGTTTGTTTATCAGATATCCTGCCGCATACATACTGCAGTGATTGTATTTGAATGCATGTCTATCTGACACCAAGATCTATGATTTTTTTCAGCTACATGGTATCACCTATTTTTAGAAAAAGCCAGGAAATTTTTTTTTATTTCAGCATATTATGGGGGTACAAATATTAAGGTTACGTA
>VBSM01002217.1:36218853-36273481 GCA_008086735.1 Cheirogaleus medius
GGAGGGGATGGGTATATACAAACATAATGAGTGAGATGTGCAATGTATGGGGGGTGGTCATGCTTGAGGCTTTGCCTCGAGGGGGGAGGGGGCCATGGGCAATATACATAACCGTAATATTTGTACTCCCATAATATGGTGAAATAAAAAAAAATATAAATAAATAAATAAACTAAACCACAATCTGAAAACAAAATATTTAAAATTATATGTTAAAACTAGATTGATATAAAAATGAATATATTAATATTTATATATCAAAATATTTTATTTGACCTAAAATTTTATTTTTTATTTTAAAAGAAATTAAAATATTCCTGTGGATCTTTGAAAGCACTGTGGTTGTAGTCTCTGTGCCTCCCTTGCTCACCAAGAAATGCCCACCTGCAAGGTGTGGTAGACATACATGTACCAATGCAATGATTATAGCACTCTTTAAATGGCCACTGCAGATGCTTTGAGAGAATACAAGAAAGGAAGGACAAACTACATGGTATTCACATTTTTTTTTTATTGTAAGGACAGCCTTCTCAGTCATTGTTGAAACAATCTTAACCTCAGTTTTAACCTTCTGTTAAATTGTTTCTACCACCAGTTGAAATTAGCTTACTTTGTCTGCAGATGGTGCTAGATGCTCAGTTCCCAGGTAACAGTTCACAAAAGCAAACCAGCCACTTTGATAACAGAGCACATTAAATATTTGATGCAAACATGACATTTTTCAAAAATAAAATTTCTTCATTGACATGATATCTGTTTTTTCTGTGATCCTAGAGGTCTTGGTGATACCTGATAATTCCCCAATAACTACAGCCACTTGCCTGAATGCAGTTAAAAATTCCCATTGTGCTTGTAAGGGATATTACCTTCATTCAGAGGTTTAGTGACTTACTGAATTTGTTTGAGATGAAAATTTTTCTGAGTAGTATGAAGTTAGGCAGAGCACATTTTTTTCCCTGTATACATTGAACTTGGAAAAATCAAGCAATTAAAATAGCCAGTGCTTTCAGGTATTTCAAGATTATACTCCACACCTCCCCAATGAGAAATAATCCTAAATCAGTATGTACACATGCTGACAGAAAATACAGTGTTTGTAAGGAATAATGCTTTCCTGAATATGCTCCTTCTCAGCACCATAATTTGTCTGAAGTGAGTAGGATTCTCCCATCTATGTACCCATACATGACAATATCTAGAGAATCTTTGAGCTGAGACACTGTAGGCTTGAGAAAATTTAAGAAGCGTTACTGGACATAGACATTTTAGTAAGAATTATCCAAATTTCATTTTCAATTTGACAGATAGATGATAGATAGATGGTATGTAGACAGATAATATATGGATGATGATAAATTAGATAGATAGAGACAAAGTATATATAGAGTGGATTCTGATATCAAACTTCAATCTTCCCCACCAAGGAATGGGTGATGATCCTTGCCATTGTGGTAAAGAGATAGTGTTATTATGGTCTAGTGTGGGTTCTTCTTCTAGAATTGCAAGATACTCACCTGCATTTCCCTTATTGTTTGGTTCAGTGCTACCTGAGCTGAGATGTTCCTTTCTTAGCAAAGTGCTCTGATTACTAATCAAAGAAAATTCTTAGGGCTTGCTTATTCCACGGTCCAGAGTCATGTCTTTAGGTATTAGCACCTGTTGATTAATTTCTATGAAAGACTTTGATGCTTCTTCCATGTTAGTAAATAAAGACGGCGTCTACGTGATGCTTCATCCCTCTAATCTGATTGCTTGCCATGTCAGCATTCTCTGCCAATGCATTCTCCCTGCTGGTTGACATTTCCTGAGGACTGTAGGAATGGACAGAATTTGTTTCAAAACTTCTTCTTGTGATAATAGTCCTTTCTTTGGATTTGACTCCACATATCAAAAAGTCAGGCCATTTCCAGTATAATGCCATAAACATACCCCTCCTGTAGCCTTACAGAAGAAATAAACATTACAGATGAATTTGTAGTCTGACCACTCATTTTCAGTGGTGAGTAGCCTACACAGAAGACTTGAAGGAGGTCGACTGATTCAATCCATGAAAATAATTACAAGGCAGCAACAGAGCTTGGTGGGAAACACGGGCGCTTTCACAGAGAAAATTACTCACATGAATCACAGGCAAATATTTTGAAAAAAAAAATAAGTTTTTTTTTTCTCTGTAAAAGAAAAACTAACTGCAGGAAATGGAATTTTGCAACATCAAAACATAAAACCTAAATTGCTCATTTTGAGGGTTGTCATCTGGCTGGGTGCCTGGCTCTCTATGTAGGCAGTGGGATTTTTCTAGAGCCATATGGTTGAATTAAGAAACGCAAGGGACTAAAGAGGACAGAAGCCACTTTACAGTTAATGATAAAGTCCTGATGCATGATATATTCTGAAAAACTTCCAGTCTTAAGTTTGCAGGAAGAAGGTAGAGGATGCCAAAGAATATGCCAAAGATTTTTCTCCTGAAATGAGAGAACAGAGACCTCAGAGAGAGCAATACCTGTTAGCACTGTTTAGATTACTCATCTTCTAATCTCTGTTAAACCAAATGATTAAGAGAAAATTTCTATTTCTCATTGTCTTTGAACATGATTATTGTTTTCCAAGTGAATGAATATTGAGTTTCCACTAAAATGCAAAAATCCTTTTCCAACCCATGTGGGCAGGCAGATTACAGGCTCTGCCAGTCCGCATTACTAAGCACCTGTGAGACAACTTGCTAGAAAAAGTTGTTACGTTCCACACCCTAAGGAAATACTAAAATGACAAGCATAGTTGAAACAAAAATGACGAGTTTGTAACTTCAGATAGAATGCTCATGCTGAAAATGTACATCTGAGATTTTAATTAATTAGGCCTCAAACTTTTTCCAAAAGCCACATTGCAATTAATTAAAATGATTGCTACTCATTATTTTTTAAAAACAAAATAAATTCTTCATTATACACACAAAACTGTCAGAGAAGAGCAATCATGTTTGAACTACCATATTAGAGTTTTTGTACTGAAATAGATAAAATATTTATAAGATCAACTTTTTTATTTTTATCTTTTTTACTTCAAAATGTTAAGGGGTTACAAGTATTTTTCTTATATGGATACTTTTTATAATACTTACATCAGGGCTATAAGTGTGGCCAAAACCTGAATAGTGCTTATTTTTACCTTCTAGTTAGGTTTTTACTTCCCTCCTCCTACTCTCTACCCCCTAACCCCTTCTTGATTTCCAATGATTTTTATTCTTTCTGTGCCCATGTGTACCCATCAATTAGTTCCAAATTATTAGAGAGTACACGTGGGGTTTTTTTTCCCCCATTCTTGAGATACTTCACTTAGGATAATGGTCTCCAGTTCCATCCAAATTACTGCAAAATACATTAATTCATTTCTTTTTATGGCTCAGTAGTACTCCATGGTATACATATGCCACATCTTGTTAATCCACTCATGAATTGATGGGCACTTAGGTTGATTCCACATCTTTGCAATTGTGAATTGTGCTGCAATAAACATTTGAGTGCAGGTATCTTTTGATGAAAAGTCTTTTTTTCCTTTAAGTAAATCCCCAATAGTGGGATTGCTGAATCAAATGGTAGGTCTACTTTTAGTTCTTTGAGGAATCTCCATCTGTTTTCCATAGAGGTTTCCATATGCAAATTTACTGCAAAGGTAAATTTGCAGTCCCACCAGCAGTGTATAAGCATTCCTTTCTCTCTGCATCCATGCCAGCATCTATTGTTTTTTGATTTTTTAATAATAGACATTCTGGCAGGGGTGAGGTGATATCTCATTGTAGGTTTAATTTGCATTTCCCTGATGTTGATCATTTCTTCATATGTTTGTTGTCCATTTAACCAAAACAGCATGGCACTGGTATAAAAGTAAAGACACAGACCAGTGGAATAGAATAGAGAATCCAGATATAAAACCATCTACTTACAACTAATTGATCTTTGACAAAGCAAACAACATACACTGGGGAAAGGAAGTCCTATTCAATAAATGATGTTGGGAAAACTGGATAGCCATATGCAGATAAATGAAACAGGACCCCTATCTCTTGCCATATACAGAAATTCATTCAAGATGGATAAGAAACTTAAATTTAGGGCATGAAACCATAAAAATTCCAGAAGAAAATGTAGTAAAAGCTCTTCTAGACATAGGCCTAGGCAAAGAATTTATGACTAAGACTCCAAAGGCAAACACAGGAACAACAAAAATAAATAAATGGGACTTGATTAAATTAAAATGTTTCTGCACTGCAAAGGAAATAATCAACAGAATAAAAAGACAATGTACAGAATGGGAAAAAATATTCACAAAGTATACATACTAGAAAGGGCTGATATCCAGAATCTACAAAGAACTCAAATTAGCAAGAAAAAAACAAATGATCCCGTTAACAAGTAGGCAAACAATATGAACAGAAGTTTTTCCAAAGAAATTTTTTTAAACTATTAATTGACATATAATATCCTATGTATCTATTGTCTAACAACAATATATATATGAAGTATATATATATGTTGTGAAATGGTTATACCTAGCTAATTAACAAATACATTACTTCATATAGTTACATTTTTGTGGTGAGGACACTTAACATCCATCCACTCTTAGCATTTTTCTTATTTGTAAGCTGTTCATTTGAGTTGAAATTGTCATACTATTATGAATACTTCAGCTAATATTTAACAATAATTAAATAAGATTACCAAAAGTAGTGTAACCTTTGATTGAAGACCGAATTTAATAAGAGTTATCTACTGTAAGAGTATTGCTATAAGAGGGAACCTGTCAGTGGACATTTTTAGATGTCCTATGAAGGGAGTAAATAAGAATTTTACATAATATTTTCTGATATTAGTTACCCTTCTAATAATTTATTTAATTAGACTAATAATTTCAGTGCCAACAATGTTTCTTCTAGAATGGTTTTCAATACTAAAAAATAAAAGTTAAAAAATATTTTAAATAACCATCAGTAGAAAAGTAATTAAATTATTATTTACCCAACCATGGATTTTCTATATAGAAAATAAAACCATCATCAATGCAGAACTATATCTTATACTGTGTACAGATAGCTATATTGTATTAGATGACAAAAGTGAAACGAAAAATTTCCAGACAATAATTATAGTACATTCTCATTTTAAAATGTACATGTTTGCATATGTGTAAATGCATATAAGTTTTTATTATCATAGAAAATTTTTAAAAAGGCAGATATCAAACTCTTAAAATTGGTTTACCTTGGTGGAGTGGGATTAGGAGGTGAGAAGTGATTTACGTAGTTTTTATTTTTTACTTTATATATATTTGTATTGCTTAAAATGTTTATAGTAATCTAAATTATTTTTGTAATTCTTTTTTGCAGAATCACCAATTAGCCTCACATAATGCATCTTTCTGGATGTATCCGTTCACAGACAGAATAATATGAGTTGAAAATTAAAGAACCACTACATTCTTTTTCTTAGAAGGGACACTAAAAATTCATAAAGAAGTTAATGTTATTTGTATAAAATTTTAGTTATGGTATTTATAATTAAGCACTTTTCAGAATAAAAATTTTACCATTTCATTACTGCATATGCATTAAAGTTGGAAACTGTTGTATTTAAATTAAGGGGAATGGCTTACAGTCCCATGAGTGTTATTATAAGATTAAAATTAATTACTCAGAGTTTTCATATGAGGCCAAACTGGACAGGTAATCAGTCATAGGCTAATGTTATTAGCTTGATTCATGTTATCAAACAATATTTCTGATAACACCAAATAAGGAAGTGAGTGGGAAAGAGATCTACTACATATCAAAAATGATAAAACCAAGTTCTTTTGTTTATATTAGTTTTAATATTTAAAGATTATATTTATAGCAAAGGGTTGAGTTTATAGTTGAATAATTCAACCCAAAATCTTACATTTGCCTAAATTTATGGAAGCAAATATATCACAAAATAATGTTTTATACATATAAGTTTGTAGAGTGCCTTTTTTTGGAAAATTTTGAAACCTTTAAAGGACTAGGTTGATGATACTTCAAAATAAATTAGTAAATATTTTATATAAAAGATAATTAAAATGCACTATTCAGTTTATATAGAGAATCTGAAGTGTGTAAGGATTTATGAGTCCTTGGGAAGAACTCATAAATCAGATGAAACATAATGGTTAATTTTCAGCAAAAATTGGAGTTATAAAGGGTTCAGTCTTATATAGGTAGAGGTTTGTTTTGTTTTAGAAGATGATTATCATTCTTTTTGAGAAAATATATGATATTTTATACATACAAAATAAAATAGTACTACATCTCTAAAGTTACAAAGCCTAACAAAATGAATGCCTACATTGTACTGATGACTTCTATGCTCCTCTTATAATCCTGCTCTCTCCCAACCCAAAATACTATCTCATATTTTGTGTTTATTACCTGTGGTTTTAAAAATTTTTTTATATATATTTTTTTCTTTTCTTTTACTACCCAAATTCTTAGTAAAATATGACCTGTGTTAGGCAACCTCTAAGATGGTCCTTAAAGACCCTCACTTTCTGGCATTCATAGCCTTATTTAACTCTCTTCCCTAGGGAGTAGACTAGACTCTAACAAATAGAATACAACAGTAGTGGATATCACTGTTGAGATAAGGTTATAAAATAACTATACCTTCCATCTCTCTTTCAGCCTCTTTCTCTCTCTCTCTTTCTCCTTCTTGCTGTCACACCCTCTTTCTCTTGCTTGCTCTCAGGAAAGCCTGTTGCTATATCTTGAGTTTGTAATTTACCTATAAAAGGCCCACATGGCAAGGGACTGAGGGTGGTCTCTAGCCAACAGCCAGGAAGAAAACTCAGGTGGATTTGAATCTGGTCAATAACCACATGAGTGACTTTGCAGTGGATCATCCCTGACTTGCACTTTGAGATGAGACTGCAACCCCAGCCAACAGCCTCACTGCAACTCCATGAGAGATCTTGAGCCAGAGGCATTCAGTTAAACCAAGCCTGAATTCCTGACCCACAGTAACCTTGAGATAAGAAACATGTGTTGTTCTAAGCCACTATGATTTGGAGTAATTTGTTAGTCAGTAGAAAACCCCTACACCGTCCTTGAGTTTTATTAAAAGTTTTGTTAAAGGATACAGAGTATATTAATTTCTGTTAAATCAAACATTTAAATTGTGTTGTTGAATTCCTTATCTTGAAAATTTTTTGTCTGCTTATTCTTTTAATAATTTGGAAATGTGTTGAAATCTTTTTTATTTTATATTTGTCTACTTTTCTCTGTAGTTTTATCAAATTTTACTTTATATGTTTGAGGCCATTAAATTAGGTACATGCAAGTTTCTACTCTACTAACTAAGCCTTTTCTCAGACAGCAGGGGGCATAGTAGTTAAGGTCATGGACCCTGGAGCCAGATTGTCATCTGGATTTGCATCCTGACTAGCTGTGTGACTTTGAGCAAATTGCTTAAGCTCCATCCCTTCATTGCCTCACCTGGAAAATGGAAATGAAAATAGAAGTGATACTTACTTGGTAGGATTGAAATGAGAATTAAATGAGTTAATACTTATAAGCCTGCAACAATGGTTGACACGCATTTAACCTTATATGAGCTATTGATAAATCAATAAATGTTCTGGCAGCAGGAGGAAAAGGCCAAGAGGGTGAACTAGAAGCTGCTGGTACAAACTGCTCTCGTGGAGAGGATTGAAAGTGATGAATAGACAAAGATATTCACCTTCAATAGATTATATAAGAGAAAGCATTGGAAATCATCAGAGAAGTGCTGGAGGACATACAACATGAAGGAGAGGAGGGCATGGTTAGGGTTAGGGTTAGGGTACTCCCCTGGGTACCTCAGTAGGATCAGTGGTACCCAGGGGAGGTCCCTGTATGTAGGGAAGGGGCAGGTGAGAGAAGCCCAGTGCTACACTTCCCCCCTCTGATTATAAACATTGCAATCGGAGCTATGAGAGGGCCCCTGCACCCCCATAGGCTTCTGGACTGATACAGGAGATGCCTAGAGACTGCAATGGCATTGTTCCAGAGAGAAAGCACAGTAACTGGCACCATTCTGAGGGCCTAGCCACATAGTGCTGTATCTGCCCACCTCCTGTTCACCACTGATGGGCCAGGGAGGGAGTGGGGAGGCCAGGTACACTCTTGTGCTCCAGGAGTGGGTGCCACTCACTACTACTGCCACCAGAGGACTTGGGTGGAACAAACGTCCATGGCCACAGGTACCCTCTGGTGCCACCTAGAGCCACTCTCTAGAGCCTCCACCACTGGCACAGGACCTGGGTGGAGTGAATACCCATGGCCCCTGGCACCTGCTGTTGCAGCCTAGGTAGCCCCACCTAGTCACTGCTACTGCTCTGCCAAGGGACCAGCATGGTCCCCATAAAAGCCCACCTCTGTGAAGAGGGACCCACCCCACCCCCAATCTGAGCTTTCAGCAGTGGCCTGGGGACCAGCCCACCCCTCCACATGAATACCCCCAGCATCTGCTTGACTTGTGACAACCACAGGGGAGTGAGGAGATGCAGGAGAACAGCAGTGTTACAGGCTCACAGTGAAACTGTCCCTCTCCTGCCTGATCAATCTTCTGGAGCAGGACTCAAACACACCATCCTGGGGCCTAGGAACTGGAGATTACCTAGTCTGCCATCATTGGCACCCAAACACCCTCCTAGGGGTCTGAGTTCTAAGTGACCCAAATTGCCAGCAACACCACAGTGAGTACATACTGGCATGAACTGAAAGGCAGTGTGCCTTTCCCTCTCTTCACTGAGCAACAGAGTTCCCAGAAGAGGAGAACAGGTGCACCACAAGCTATATGTTTTGCACTGAGGGAAGAAATTCTGGATGAGAAGGAACCAGCACACGAACTCTTGCAACATGAAAAAGCAGGCTGTTTTGACACCACAAAAGGATCATACTAGCTCTCCAGCAATGGACTCCAACCAAAAGGAAACTTATGAAATGTTGGATAAGGAATTCAAAATATGGATTGCAAGTAAGCTCAATAGGATTGCTGAGAAAGTCAAAAACAAACACAAAGAAACAAAAAAAAAATCAGTATATGAACAAAAAATTCATGAAAGAGATAGTTAAAAAAAAAAAGAACTTCTGGAAATAAAATAATTATTTAGGGAAATACAAAATACAGTGGAAAGTTTTAAAAACAGATGAGACCATGCACCAGAAAGAAGTTCAGAGTGTGCAGACAAGGCTCTTGAGTTAACTCAGTTAATCAAAAATGAAGAAAATAGAAACAAGAATAATAAACAAAGTCTTTGAGAATAATTATGGGCCTGTGTAAGATGACTATGTAAGAATTATAAGTATCCCTGAAGGAGAAGAAAAAAAAACCAAAAAGCATGGAAACCCCACTTGAGGGAACTTCCCAGATCTTGCCTGAGATTTAGACATCCAGATACATGAAGATCATAAATCCTGGAAGTTTCATTGCAAATAGAACATCTCTAAAGCACATAGTCATCACACTGGCCAAAGTCAAAGGAGAAAATCCTACAGTCAGTGAGATAAAAGCATCAAGTAACTTACAAGGTAAAAGCCATCAGACTAATGTCAAACTTCTAAGCAGAGATCTTATAAGCCAGAAGGGAATGAGATCTTACCTTTAGTCTTCTTAAACAGAATAATTGTTAGCAAAGAACTTTATATCCTACAAAACTAAGCTTCATAAATGAAGAGAAATAGCCTTTCCCAGATAAGCAAACACTAAGGAAATTTGCCACCATTAGACGTGCCCTATAAGAAATCCTTAGAAGTGTGCTATACACCAAAGAGAGCAATTGATACCTAGTAGTATAAAAACAACTGAAAGTAAAAACAGCTCTTACAAAACAGTATTCCAAGAAAGAAAACAGAGCAATTAGGTAGCAATCAGTATGATGACTGGTACAGTATCTCACATATCAATATTAACATTGAATGTAAACAGTGTAAATGCCCCACTTAAAAGATATAGATTGACAGAATGGGTAAAACAAAACCCACAACCCAGATATGCTGTCTCCAAGAAATCAATTTAATTCATAAAGATTTTCACAGACTCAGGTAGAGGGATGGAAAATAATATTCCACACAAACAGAAACCAAAAGTGCACAGGAATGGTTATTCTCATATCAGATAAAATAGACTTTAAGTCAATAACAGTAAAAAAAAAAAAGCAAAGATGGTCATTATATAATGATAAAAGGATCCATTCAGTAAGAAGATATTATATAACAATCCTAAATATATATGCACCTAACACAGGAGCTCCCAGATTCATAAAACAAACTCTACTAAATTTAAGGAAACAAATAAATAGCAACATTATAATAGCCAGGGACTTCAACACCCCACTAACAGAACTAGGGATATCATTGAGGGAGAAAATCAACAAAGAATAACTGGATGTAAGCAGGACTTTAGAACAAATGGACCAAACAGACATTTATAGAACATTCTACCACAAAACTGCAGAATACACATTCTTCTCATTAGCACATGGAACATTTTTCAAGATACATCATTTCTTAGGCCACAAACAAGTCTCAGAAAATTTTACAAAATTGAAATTATACTTGTATCTTAGACCACACCAGAATAAAACTAGAAATCAATTCCAAGAGGAATTCTCAAAACTACACAAATACATGGAAATTAAACGATCTGCTGTTGATGGGAATGTAAATTACAGCCTCTATGGAAAACAGTATGGAGATCTCTCAAAGGACTAAAAGTAGACCTACCATTCTATCCACTACTGGGTGTCTACTCAAAGGAAAAGAAGTCATTATATCAAAAAGACTCCTGCACTTCAATGTTTATCACAGCACAATTCACAATTGCAAAGATATGGAATTGACCTAAATTCCCATCAATTGATGAGTAGATAAAGAAAATGTGGTATACACATACCATGGAGTACTACTCAGCCATAAAAAGGAATTTACAGCAACTTGAATAGAACTAGAGACCATTATCCTAAGTGAAGTAACTCAGGAATGGAAACACAAATACCACATATTCTCACATATAAGTGGAAACTAAATGAGTGGTATACATGGTCACACAAAGTGAAATAATGAATATCAGAATCTAAGAAGGGTGGGGAGCATGGGAGGGGGTGAGGGATCAAAAACTACCTATCAGGTACAATGTACACTATTTGAGCTATGAGTACACTAAACTCTCTGATTTCACCAGTATGCAGTTCATCAATGTAACAAAAAACATTTGTACCCCCTAAATCTTTCTAAATAAAAAAAGAAAAAGAAAAATAAATCTTTTGGTTTGTAATCTCAAATTATCTAGCACATGTTTTCATGTTTTGAGTTAAAATTGTATATAAATTTAGTTCAAAAGTTAATTTGCTGAACTTACTGAGTGTCTAATACTTCAGTGAAAGAATAAATACCACTATAATTATATATTTTAAAATATTCTGACCTCTTCATTTTTAACAATGCTTTTTGCTTAAAGTTTATTTTGATTGATATGGCTACCCCATCTTTTTAAAAAAATTTTTGATTCATCTTTTTCTACTATACTTCCAACCTTTCTATCTTAGGTTTTATGTATACTCCTTGAATCCAATGTCTACCTGACTTTCCTTGTTAAATATTGTAGGTGTGGAAAGGAGTGATACCTCTCTTCACCCATCATAAGGGTCATGGCTAACACTCCTATAACAAAAGACAGGTTAATAAGAGAAAAGTGCAACAAAGTTATTTAATCAAAGTTTTTTATGACATAGGAGCTTTTAGAACTGAAGATCCAAAGACTCAGGGAAGACTATCTACTTTTATGCTGAAGTTCAGTGAAGACTGGACATCTGTGATTGGACACAGGGTATGATCTAATGGTGATAGACTGATGAGGGAAACCCAGCAAGGCCTGATCTGTTCAGATTCATCTTGGGCTCTCTGTGCAGCATTTCTTCCTCCTGGGTATGGGGCAACCCCTTTGGAGTGAGGGTCTTCAGGGGAGAATGGAGGAAGGAGAGAGTGACCCTTCTAGGTTTTATGTCTTCTTTGGGGGAGAGGAGTTTTAGTTTCTATGACCCACTTTGGGGAAGAGAAATTTTGGTTTCTATGAATTGGTTGGGTACAGAAAGAGAGGTAGGAGAGAGGAGGATGGGAGAAGGTCAGAGAGAACTTGCTTCTGAGTTCCTTCCTACATCCTTCAGTTCAAAGTACTCAGTACATTAAGGTGCCCCATTTTGGGGTATTTTGTTCCTAGCATTCTATCATACAACTGAAAATAATTAAATGCATTGTGGTTATAAATATATTTTGATTTATTTCTAACAGTTTGTTTTGTGTTATTTTTCCCACTTTTGCAATTTTTTTCCCTCCTTTTGCTTTCTGTTGGATTCCTAGATATGTTATATTTGTTTGATTCTTAATTTCTTTTCCGTTGGCTTGAGAGTAATATATACTATTTTTATTCTTTGATTATTGCCTTTGAAATTGATGCACCTGATTAAAAAATATAAATCACTCTTTACCTTCATTTCAAAAAATATGAGATTCTTTCAATAGGGTTTAACTCCTGTCAACCCTCTTGTAAGTTATATGCTATTGTTGTAAAGTTTTTTAATTTTATCTTCTTTTATGCCCTAAATTAGAAATTATTACTATTACTTTATAAAGGTAATATTTGCTTAAATTTAGTGAAAGTTTACCAATTTTCTCACCATTCTTTCTTGCCCCTTGGCTTTATTTTTGAAATCATTTTTCATCCTCCTTAAGTACATCCATTTGGAAGCGCCTTTAGTGAAAGTCTGTTGATGGTAATCATTAAAATATTATTATAATTCCCTCATGCTTGAAAATGGTTTTGCTGGATACTTAATTCTAGGTTTATAATTATTTTCTTCCTATAAATCAAAGTGATTATTCCACTGTCTACTGTTGAAAAATTTTATTATCAGTCTAATTGTTGTTATTGTCTTTTATTCTAGCTATTTTTTTATTCTCTTTTACTTGGGGCTCTGTAGTTTGATACAAGGTGTCTGCATGTCAATTTATTCTTTATTTATACTGCCTGATAATTATTGTGTTTTCTGTATCTATGGATTCATATCATAACTACTCACAGGGTTATTATAAAGATTAAATTAGTTAAGGAACATCCAGTGCCATGAACAGTACCTTGCACAGAGTAAATGCTATGTATGTGTTTACTATTATTATTGAATAATTATTACTTCGATGATCATCTCCTTTAGTATTATCCCTCACCTCCATTATTTGTGTTCTTTCATCTAGGATGCTCATTAGAAATATAAAACACTTGTTCATTCCAATCTTCATGCTAATTTACTAATCTTTTCTATTTTCCAAATCCATGTCTCTCTGTGCTACTGGGCAACTTCTTCAGACTTACCTCCTAAATCATTAATTACCTTTTAATTTGTGTCTAATTTGCTGTTTAACCCATCTGTGCCAGTGGTTAGCCATTTGAACGCACATGGCCATGCTACCTGGTTCTGCGCCCTGCTTAGTGATCCTTACGCTGTAAGTACCTCATCTTGACTCCCGGATGGGGCCAGCACAAAAACAATCAGCAGCAGCAAATCTAAGGTCAGGAGGAGGGAGATGTCAGGTTACCTAGTCCCTTCTCTCTCCCAGTGCTAGCAGAACACTTGCATTTTAATAGAGTTAACATCTTACTTCTTTATGAAGCCAGGATTTATCATTTGATACATAAAAGACATAAAGGGTATTTCACCTCAACAAAGACTGAACTGAATTCTGCAGAATCATGAGCAATTTCCAAATAAAGGAGAAAAAAATCACTTTTGCTTCACCTGAACATTGCCACGTCCATCATCACTGAGTATTTTATGTGAAATTGTTTCAAAAGTGTTAAAGATAAATAAACAAATCCTTTTCCACTGCAAATAAGAGAGGCAGAGCAATTCTCTTTAGATGTAGCACATCTGGTAACAGAATGGGCATTGTTGAATGAAGATGGAGAATCTGATTACTAAAAGGAAAAAAAAAAATGTTTCGAGGCTGGCATAATGTGATCAAAAGCTTTCAGAAAAGGAAAAATACAGACAGATAAAACTGAATTTTTTGAGCTAGCATGTTTTTTTCCCTTGCTTACATAAAATATGGATAATCATAAAAAAGCATTGCTACTTTTCTACATAGTTTTATTATTTATTTATATGCAATTAAGGACATAAGTAAGGTTGAAAGATTGTGAGTTAACTTCTAAACTTAAGAAGGAAGAATAGAATCAACAGAAGAAAAATTAAAGAAAATAATTACATACTGGAAAGGAAAACTGCTGCATTATCACAAAACTTCTTCACCGTGACTCCATTTTGCAAACACTCCCTAACCCTCTAAATTGAACAAGCATGAGAGAATGGGCATTGCAATAGTCCTGGCTTGTTTTTAGCTCTCCTGCCAAGTTTATGAAACTAAAGCAAGTGTACATCATTTTCAGAGCGACTTTTCTCATTCTCAATACCCCTACTTTCAGTTAGTAGCAGGAAAGCCTAACCAACTGCCTAGGTCTATCAAATGATCATGACCATCTTATTAATCCTAACCAGTCAATCCTAACCCTTCCTAGGGTCCTGTTAAAAGATAATATTATAACAAAATTTAAAGATCTTAATTTAAAGATTATAATTGACTATACTTGTGATTCTAGAATTGTGCAATACTCCATTCTATAAAATTGAATGAGTGTTCCAATGAGCTGAGCAGAGGAGGTTGTCTTTATAGACAGAAACAGGCTGAGAAAAGCAGAAACAGAACAAAAAGCAGATTGGTCATTTCAAAGTTACTTTCCTTGTAAAGGCTAAAGCAGAGACTTCCTTATAACGCTGGCTATTACTAGCCTCTTTGGAGATTTGGCTGTTATCTCTCACTCTTCCTGTTTTTTTTTCAATTTAGCTTCTGTTTCTTAGCTAGATTATGGAGTTTAGGCCAAAACTCATCAATGAATAGGGCAAAGGAAGCATTTTCTATGCCTGCACTCAGCATGGATAGCTCTGAAAAAGGAGCAAATTTGATCGACATGAGGGCAGCATCTCTCCTGTGCTCTTCAATGGGTCTCAGGTATTGTCAGCAGTGCTGTTTGGGTCCCCTTGTGGTCACCGAATACTATCAAAAGATAAAATTATAGCAAATTTAAAGACCTCAACTGGCTTTTATTTTCAATTTTAGAATCAGGCAACACATAAAATAGAATGAATGTTCTGATGAGCTGAGCAGAGTTTGGCTTTATAGACAGAAAAGGGCTGAGGAAAGCAGAAACAGAGAACAAAGAGCAGAATGATTGTTTCAAAGTTACTTTCCTTATAAAGGTTAAAGGAGAAGGGTCTTTCTTACCATGCTGGCTAAAACTGGCCTGTTTGGAGATTTGGCTATTATCTCTCTCTCTCCAGATTTCTTTAAAGATCAAATAAACAACTTGATTTTGGCATGGTGGCCTGAAACTTCAACATGAGTAACTCCATTTTGGTTTGGTCTGTTGGACCTAGCTCAGTTCAAACAAATGGCCTCCTATGAATTTTATTTAACAGTTGTTTCAGTGAGAAATAGCTGGGTCAATTTGTCCGTCCCAAAAACTCTCTAATCAGGTTCCCCACCCTTGAGTTTTCCTTCTGACTTAACTGTACTTTGAAACAAAAAAAAAAAATGACTAGAAATAAAATAGTAATAAACACTAATATGACAATTATTTACCTTGATATTTATGATTCTAGTTATTAGGTTAAAAGTATCTTATTACTTATAAAAATAAATTATCTATAATATTTAAGCACACATAAAACAGCTCAACTATTAAATTATAAAACATTTAAATCAGGAAAGAGAAAAATCTAGTGAGATCTGGTCTGTAACAATCCCAGAGTCTAAAAAGTGTTACTACTTGGGGTTGGTTAAGCTTGTCTTAGAAGTCTTGGATTTATCTAAGGAGAAACCCTAAATTCAGGGCATTATTGGCTAAAGCAACCATGTAGTTCTTCTGAAAAGATGGTGTTTAAATGAAAGTTTGCTTCAAACCAACAGTCATACATTGTTTTCAAAGTACAGAGGACATGGCAAGTATGAATATTTCTAAAACTAAATCAAATTTATTCTAATTTTAAATAACTTGACTAGAGAATAACAAAAAGGAAATATTAAACAGCACTCTCTGTGTTGCTTAAAGATAGACAGGGGAAACAATCAACAAATGTATCTGTCTTGAAAAATATATAACTGGACTCAGCAAACTAGATACCATTTATCAATTATTAAGGATGCATATAAAGGGAATTTTTCAGCATACTTTCCTTCCCCCCATGCCTTGTATTCTTAAGGGTTCTTTGTTCCTTCTGATTTATTGTCCTGTTTGTGCATTTGAGCCCCAGAGTCATAGTAAACGGGACAGCTAAAATTAAGGAACTAAGGAATAGTCTGTCAATCTTTGCCCCAGGGTAGAATGCTGCTATAAAGCAAATGAAAAATGAAGCATCATTAAGAATAAATTGTAGGTTTTGAGTATGTTCCTTTATTCTCAAAATGGGTTATCTTTTTTGAGAATAGCCTCTTTCCATTTGAATTGGCTTGTATTATAAGCTGATTGTGGCATTCTGCTTTCATCTCAGTCTGCCCAGATGTTCCCTCCATCTACAGGATAAATTTCTACTTCACATACAAAGTTCCATAATTTGAAGCCCCATCTGATGAATTAGGTTTGGAAGTCCTAGAAAAGTTTTCAGAAACTTATGATGGCTTTTTTTTTCTTTAAATCTATACTTTGCTTTTGAATATGAACAGAACTTTTGTTAACTTTTTCTTTTTATTAACCTTTGAAAGTTTTCTTGCATAAATTCATTAAATTTTATATTTAAAAGCAACATCTTTATATTAAAAATTGTAACCAGGATATTCAGCTTTGAAATGTGTTTTTAATAACTCTATTTTTACTTCTTCTTTCTACTGGTAATTATTATGGCATTTTAATATTTAGTTTCTTTATAAATATATTTAATTGATGAATATAGAAAACCACATATACGTATGAATTAAATATCACATTGAGTCAGGAAATGATGAATACACATTGATAATTAAACATAGAAGACAAGAGAAAAATAATAACACCTAATCTTTCAGCATCATTGTTAAAACAATTTTAATAAAAATTTTCATTAAATAATGATTACAAATTAAAATAAATCAATGGACTTACTCTATATCTTTATTAAAGCACTCAAAAGAGAATAAAACCAAAAGGAACAATTTGTCTATCACACATGATATATTTCTGACTTATATTCCTATTGTTCACAAGCAAAAGCCAATTGTGTGAATATTATTCAGTCTTCTATCTTCTGAATGTTCCTTGAAAGGCATTATATAAGAACTTTTCAAATAAATGAAAAGTCATTAGTCAAGAAGCACTCAGGTTTATACCAAAAATGTTAAAAACTTTGAGTATAAACCTAAGTTCATAGATTAGGAAATATTAATGAATTAAATTTGAAAAAAGCATTTCTGAATTCCTGTTTATGATACCTTAAAGTGAGCTTTTAAAAATTAAATAAAATTCTTAAGCCTTAAATCGATATATAAATAAACTGGCTTTGATAATTTAAATTGTAGCTATATTAGGGAACACAAAGAGAAGGATTTCTTGAATGAACTAAAAGATTAACAAAGGTAAATATAATCTATATTTTATGTACTTTAAAATGCAATGCATAATAAATATAATGTTATCACATACCCACTACATATGGAATAAATGTAAAGTAATGAAGATAAATAGGAGAAAGGAATTAAGATAAATTCAGAGTAATTTATTTTAATATAATATTTAATACAATAGGAGCTCAGTTTGTATAAATGTACTCAGATTCAAAACTATTTAAAACTTGCCTTAATTTGGGTACTTAGTAGGATCCAGTAGCATTTCTTTTTTGAAAAATGTTTTATTTTTAATTATTATGGATATATATAGTTGTACATATTTATGGGGTACATGTGAAGTTTTGATATAGGCATACAATGTGTAATGATCAAGTCAGGATAATTGGAGTATATATCACTTCAAGCATTTACCATTTCTCTGTGTTAGGAACACTCTAATTCTGCTCTTAATTACTTAAAAATATACAATAAATTATTGTTAACTATAGTCACCTATTGTGCTACAAAATACTAGATCTTATTTATTGTATCTAACTGTATTTTTGTACCCATTAACTATTAATATTCAGTCACAAATAAAGGATGAGATATTTGATCCATCAAATTTATGGCATGGAATAAATACTAGTGATTATGGAATCTTTAGTCCTAACCTATTCTATTATTTTTATTAGAATATTATTTAACAGTAGAAACTCACAGATATATCATCAAAGTAACATGAAATTTTGTAAGGAAAGAAAAAGTAAAACAATGCTTGAGGGTGGGTAATAAATGTTGTTAAATCTAGCACTGGAACTAGTCAGTGCCTAAATACCTAAATATGCACTAAATTGAGATCACAACCAAAATTCTGTATTAACAACAACCTAAGGGACACAAGACAAACTTAACATTTATTTATCTTTTATTTAAAACAAAAGTGAGCTTAATTCATAATGTAGATGATCCCCTATTTACAATGGTTCTACTTAAGATTTTTTGGCTTTATAATGATGTGAAAGCAATATGCATTCAATAGAAACCCTACTTCAAGTATCCATACAATCATTCATTTTTCGTTTGCAGTGTAGTATTCAATAAATTATATGAGATAGTCAACACTTTATTATAAAATAGGCTATGTGTTAGATGGTTTCGCCCAACTATAGGCTAATGTAAGTATTCTGAGCATGTTAAAAGTAGGCTAGGCTAAGCTATGATGTTGGGTAGGTTAGATGTATTAAATGCATTTTTTAAATATATATATATTTTTATTTCAGAATATTATGGGGATACAAATGTTTAGTTTACATATATTGCCCTTGCCCCACCCGAGTCAGAGCCACAGTGTGTCCATCCCCCAGATGGTGCATATTGCACCCATTAGGTGTGAATATACCCATCCCTTCCTCCCCCCTCCCACCTGCCCAACACTGGATGAATGTTACTACTATATGTGCACTTAAGTGTTGATCAGTTAATACCAATTTAATGGTGAGTACATGTGGTGCTTATTTTTCCATTTTTGTGATACTTCATTTAGTAGAATGGACCATAGCTCCATCTGGGATAATACAAGAGGTGCTAGATCACCATTGTTTGTTGTGGCTGAATAGTACTCCACATTGTTTGACTTATAATATTTTCAGCTTATGATGGACTTATCAGGATGTAACCCATTGTAAGTCAAGAGGCATCTGTGTTAAAGAACATTAAATTAAATTTTAGTATCCTATGAGAATTAGTGTGAAATATTTTTTGACTTAGGGAACACATAATAAACTTAATTTCAAACTGTTCATTGTAAATTTGTATAGAGTTTATGCCAGTTAGTGTCTCTCGGTCCCTCGGTATATATATAAGATCAATTCAAACCAATATTACATACCCTCTGCAAAGTCTAGGTGAAGAGTGAAATAGTTGATGCTGTTGTTTTGTGTTTTCTGGTCATTCCTTCATAAATATATAACATTAACTCAAGCACTATACTACTTTGTCTCTCTCTCTCCAATTAAACCAATAATGCAAAATTTGCAAGAAGCAGAGATTTTGCTGAACAATTATATTGTACATAGTAAATAATGAACTTCAATTAGACATATATGTTCTTGAACATTTCGGGAGTCACCCACACCACTAAGGTTTCTACTTCACCATTTTACCCCACATTGAATTCAGCCTTCAGCTTTCTCATTGCCTCCTCTCTTTTTGTTTCCTTCTCTGGCCTTTCCCTCTTTTCTTTTCCTTGAAAGAACAGAAGGAAAAAAGTGCTCTCTTTTTTGTCCTTTCTCTCCTGCAGAGTAACTAAGCTTTTTTCTTTTATTGCCTTGGCCTCTGCAAAATACTACTTTCTACCCCAAATAGCTCAGCAGGGTCTTTTCCTTAATAGTAGCAGTTCCTTTGCAGTAAGAATTTGATTGGTAATTGTTGAGATTAAATGTTCTCCCTACTAGGCATATGTTGGTAATTATGTGACACAGAGTTACTCACAAATATATTGTTTCATTTGAGGAAATAATATTTGCCAATATTTATTGGCAAATTCATGGCATGGTTAGAAGAGAAGCTAGGTCTTGCTCACAGTGAACTGCAAACAGAAGACTGAGGGCATTAGAAAAGCATTTCTCTCATCAGCTATCAGAGAATCTTCACTGGGGCCAAAGTCAGGAATTTACATACACCATTTCACCTAGGTCTCAGCATCTAAACATAGGGGAAAGGAAGCATCTTCCAGTATGCCCCAGAAGCTGATGAGAGGCCCAAACTCCTGTCATGGTAGGAAAGACTGCACAGAGGACCTCAGCAAAAACAGGAGAATAATGAAGACTATCCAATATCCCAGCCACCCTGCCATAGTATGTCATCTTCCAGATTGTGTCCTGGTAGCCAGAGTGTCTTCTTTCATCTCCGGGCTTATTTCTCGTCCCCCAAGTGCTCCCAGACTAAACTACTTGTAGTGTGTGAAAAGCCACAGACCAATTTCTATGAACCCTTTTAGTTCAATCTCAAGTTCTATTTTCTCAATGGTAATTTCCTTGCTTCTCCAGGCAGCTTAAGTATCTGCATTCACAGAGCGGTGTGCCTATTTTCACTATCTCCGTTGCTATAGTATAGTTGTAAACTCCTAGCTCCAGTCACCATGCCTTGTGTGTAGGAGGTGATCAGAAAATGCTTGGTGGATCCATGAAGGAATCAACAGAGCACTTTAGCTTTATTTAAACTATAGACTAACACAGGAGATGTAATTAACATCTGTACTATGGCAAGTTGTTGCTCTCAAGAAGATAATACTTAGGCCGGGCGCGGTGGCTCACGCCTGTAATCCTAGCACTCTGGGAGGCCGAGGCGGGTGGATAGCTCAAGGTCAGGAGTTCGAAACCAGCCTGACCAAGAGCGAGACCCCGTCTCTAAAAAAAAAAAAAAAAAAAAAAAAAAAAGAAGATAATACTCTATTTTAGAAAACACACTTTTGAAACTTATAAAAACTAGTTATAATTTTTACAAGTAAGAAAGAGTATAAGTGATTCCAATGCTAACATTTGCTGATTCAAACGCTTTCATATCTTTTTTAAAAAGTTGTAAGACCCTCAGTTGCCCAGTGCAAATTGTTAAGCCATCCGTTTCACTATGCTGAAGAGTTGAACAAGAATGTAGAATTTGTGCCATAAAGAGGCTTTGAGACCAAATTACAAGTCACTTTGCAAGAATGATGTTCTCGCTGTGACTTGGAAATACTCCTTAGAGGGTATGTAGTTTAAACTACAACAATTTTATGTACAAAGTGGTAACTACCAATCAGAGGAATCTGAACTTTGTTTTTAGTTTCTGAGTTATGTAGGAGTAGACCACTGCAAAGACAATCTACAAAAATCTATAAAGATTTTAATGTGTACAAAGCTGAGTATATATTTGAAAAAAAACTATTATTCTGTGTGTTAAAATTGATATCCAAGCCATAATTATTGGTATGTGATCTTTTCTTTCAAATTATGCTGGGTTGTACAAATGCATCATCATAACTTTAATGTTTTAGTGTGGTTATTCACCAGTATTTTTCAGAGCTTTTCCAGTGCTAAGATGGAAAGAAATGGCACACAGTGAACTTGTAGTAGGTAAACTTCTCTTTAAATACCTCTGGCCTTTCCACTGTGCACTGATTTGAGAATCGAATGCCAAAGGCAGTTATTTTCTTCTTTCTATACCTTAATAGCAATTAATACTGAACATCCAATTCTGCAATCCTTATAATATCATACCCCATATCTCTCAAGTGCCAGCGATATTGTATGAGCCTATGCATCACTTTCTACCTGTATATCATTCCAATTTTCCTCAGGTGAAGGTCTTAGAGATGCTACAGCATCCCAGGGATTATCAGATTTTATTTATCACCAACAATGAGACTATGTTGGCATTTAGCTGGTAATTCAATGCCATTAGTTCATTTCAAAGATTTACTTTTGGCATCAACTGCTTAATTTCACTTCTCCCTATCCCAAGTAGACCCTGAAAGAGTAGTTCATTGGAAGTTGATCCTAGGTTAGCACTTACAGGATAGTGGAAAAATGAGCCATAGAAGGAAAGAAAGTCAACTAAGAAACTTACCACTGTTGTCAGCTGGACTCTTATCTCAGACACAGTGTTGGACTCACACCTCACACTTACTCCCCTAAAATCTGAGGGAGCAGGAGCATTTATCTACAAACTCTCACCTGTCATTGTTTGAGGGATGAGAGATATTTGAGGAAACCAGAAGGCAGACATTAATTCCCTGGTATTTCAAAGAGCAGGCAAAGAAATGCACATGCTAACAATTGGAAGTAGAACTAATATACTACAGTGGCTCTAGGAGCAAGATTGAGAGGCAGCCAATAAGAGTACTTGATTTATATAACCTCAAAATATCAAAAGTGGGTGAATAGAAGGCTGATGTCAGCTGCTACAATGAATCATTAATACATTACTCAGTTTCTAGACTAAGCCATGTTTTATTCCCACTTGGAAAAGATGCTTGGTGCCACTAATGAAGAGCCCTGCAACACCAAGCAGGTATGGTAGGTAATTCCCTGCCTGTCCCCAGAGGGATGAAATATTTTTTTCTTTAGTCCCTATAGATTCTTAGCTGAAACAGATCCCTGTAGCAAAAGACAGAGTCATAAGAGAAAAACAAAAGTTTATTAACATGTGTATTTCATATATACAATGGGAGACATTCAGAGAATGAGTAGTTCTCAAAGAGGTGGCTTTAAATTCCAGCTCATTCAAAGAACAGTAAATTTTTAGAGAAATTTTAGAGTAAAATTTTAGAGAAAACAAGACAAAGGAAAAGGACTTTGGGTCTTTAGCAACTTGTGAGAAGGCAAAAAACAAAAACAAACAAAACATGGCACATAAAGGCTAGTTAAAGCTTGTTAATATAGATTTGTCTGGTATCATCTCTAGAATGGAAGGGTCTAAAATTGTCTTCAGTGGTTAACCCCTGTTCTCCATGGGAGAAGGGGGTAGGGGAAGGATAGTTTTTGTCTCTGTAAATCTATGTCCAGCTTTTAGGCAAACAGAGGGAGGGCAGAAGATTTCCTGCATCTGCTTCTTGTCAATAGTCTTCAGCTCAACAATCCTTCATTTTTTAGGGTGGTATATTCTGGTCTCCCACAAATATATGCCATGTATCTCAACAACTCTAGAATACTGAGAATTTTCAAGACTTGTTGAATATAAGGTTGAGCTGTGACTAATATTAATACTAAGGACTCATTTTCTGGCATAAGAGGTACAAGAAACAGAATGTGACCATGGACTCCACTGGTCCTACTATATATCTCATAACTCAACAGCTGTCAGGCTGATAAAATTTTGAAATGGCCTCTTAAGCATGCAGCTTTAGCCTGAAGATGATACCTTGAATGGCTGAGAGTTGACATGCTGTCCTTCAAGATGCAGTATATATTAGTACTTTAAACTGAAACTCATTATATGGTATCATTTTCTCAGAAATTAAAATGCATGACACTGGATCCAAGGCATGGGAGTACGGGTAGGTTCTCTCGTCATCACTCCTACTGACCCACTTGGGAGAATGTGTGTTGCTCTCCCACAACTTTAGGCTCTGCTGGAGTAGAGGTACTAGTTTGGGAAGGGGTATGGGACAGGAGGCTTCTAACAGAGGAGACACAGTAGAAGTTTTCAATCTTCAGCTGTGATTGCCACCTGGATATTTTGGATTCCTGATACCAGAAGACCAGCAGGCAAAGAAAGAGTTACTATACTGGAGGAGTAATTGGGCCTGACTATCAAATAATAGATAGAGATAAGGTTGATTCTGCATAATGGGAGCAGGGAAGAATATATATGAAATTTAAATGATTCTGTTGGATGTCTCTTGTTGCTTTGTCATCCCCAGGGATAGGAGTGAATGGGCAATTGCTTCAACCATTGCCTGAAGACAGCAAGGTAATTTAGGACCTCAGGGATGGCAGTTAGCTTACCCCACCATGCAAGCCACAAAAATCTACTGAAGCACTGGCTTAGGTAAAAGGAATCTAGAACGGGTGACAGAGGAGGAAGATGATGAATATTGGTCTTACTTTCATTAAACATCCTGTTGCAATTTGTTTTCATTGTGACTGCTCATCACCTTGAAGAATTGGTAACAGAGTGAACTTTACAAGAGATACAAGTGGACTGTAGCAAATACTATCAGTATCCTACCCATAGCCCCTTGGCATGTACTATTTTCACTCAAAAGACCTGGCTGTCAGCATCTATATCTTTTTACCTGTGTTGAAGACATATAATTAAAAAGAAAATCTTCTCCCACCCTAGATATCTCCACAACCCATATATGTCTACTACAAAGGTAGTAGAGAAAGAAAACAGTTTTATTATTGAATAAGCATTAAACCAGAACGTGATGCTCATCAAAGGCAATCTGTTAAGAGACTGCAAAGACAGAAAGGGATCTCACTCTTTTGCATAGCCGTGCAAATACAACCCATTGCAGACATATTTTTGGATTAAAAAAAAACTTAGTCCTCAAGTAAGAGGACTTGACAGCACCATTTGCCACATGTAGTTCATCCTAAATTTACCTGGTAATTGATGACTATGTTAGCTAATTGGCTTTATCCAAAGGAAAAAAAACTTCTCATATCTTTGTGACAGGAGGTAGTTTTATAACTTGGAGCAAGGGACCCACTAAAGTTAGGTTCCTACTGTCCCCCAGAAACCGGGAGTTCAGACTACTATTGCCTTGATGTTTACATTTCAAAGAGATGACTCCCGAGTCCTTGAGAAAGACATCACTAGGTCATAAATTCCACAAAAACCTGATTTAGTCTCTAAAAAGATTCTTACACATATCAAAAAGAGAAACTACTTAAAAGTTTTCTAAGGTAAACGACCTGACAAAAAGGGATGGAAGGAAAATCTCTCTGTATTTTCAACAGGTGGATTAAACCTCTCGTTTAAAATTTTTAATTCACATTTGTCCTTCCATTTGATGTTTCCCCCTGGCAGTTGGGACCCATGTTTCTTGTGTATATGGAAAGCCAGAAGTGCCAGGAAATTAACAGTCCTTTGATGTGGCCCTTAACCAAAGGAAGGATAACTCAGGTGTGTGAACTACACTGTCTCCCAGAGTTCCTCAGCAAGATTGAGCTCCGATGTTCTATAGCAGCAACTTGCTTGATATTCAATAACTCACACTTTAATAGTTTGTCCTTCCCTATTTCATGCCTCTACATCCCTATCAGTGTTTCTTAGCATCACATCCCAAATAATCTCCTTACACTTGAATCTTTGTCTCAGAATCTACTTTCAAGGGAAACAACTAGGACAAACAAAGTGTATTTAGGAAGTTCTTAATTAAAATTTATTTACAGCAAGACTTCTCACAGCCCTAAAAGTCTACATGATGAATCACTAAGGTAGGAATATGGTATGGAACATTTCACCACTGCATAAGATTATAGAGCCTCCTGTTTTATTTTTACAGAGGACATTCTATATTGGAAAGATATTGTCTCAGTGGTTGTTATAGTGATATGTTCTTTACATAAACATATAAAGCCTACCACGTTTTTAAAAAGGTATATAATTTTAGTTTTTGCTTCACCTCAACATCACTTTCAGTTTCTATTAAATATATTTTATTCTCAATAATCTCTCACTGCTACCAAAAATGTTCAAAGAAGGATGACAACCCTGATTATTGTACTAATCTTTCCTGAAGACTGCAACTCTTAATCAACTTATAATCATCTCTAGAGTCTTTCTACTCAAAGTGTGAGATCTCTGAACCAGCAGCCTCAACATTACTGGGAGCTTGTTAGAAATGCAGAATCCTAGATCCTGCCAAAGCCATACTAAACCATAATCTGCATTTTTAGTAAGATCCTCAGGCATTTCATATGCACAGTGGAGTTTGGAAAGCATGGAAGGCCTGGAGATTATACATATATATATATATATGTATATATATATAATATTAAAGTGGTAATGTTAAAATTGCATTCAGCTGATGATAGCAGAAAACTTAACCATTGCAGTTTAATGAATAGAGATGGATTTTTCTGACATAGCAACAATTCCAGGGGCTGAAAGTCTGAGCAGGACACTGTAGTTCTATGATATAACTAATGGCCTGGTTCTCTTTCCACTCTGCCATCTAAGCATTTGGTTGCTGTTCTCATGCTTGCTGACACTTGATCTCAATATAATTGCTTACATCCAGGTTTCAAACAAGAAGATAAATAAAGGAGGATAAGGTGGTGCCTCTATTAGGAAAGCAAAAGTGTTCTAAGAAACCTTCAACTTTTGTCTTATTGGAAAGAAATTTGTAAGCTGCAAACAAGTCCAGACTAGTGTTATGTAGTTGGACACACTGCCACCACAAACAAAATGAGGTTTTGTTAGTAAAAGACAACAAGAATAAACATTGAGTAGGCAACTAACAGTATTTACTACAAGAAATAAATTTTCATGGGTAGACATTATTTTTACTTAGCACAAAGTGACCATCATTTGATTACCTGAAACCCCATCTTGCAAGAATAATTAATTATAATAAATAATAACTAAAAATTAATAATAGAATTATATCTATATAACTATATAATATAATGATATAATTGCATATATAGTTGATGTAATAATTAGATAATCTAAAAATCACCACTTTATACTTTTTAGATATGAATTTAAAGTAAACTGTAAAGTAATAATTAAACATACATAATCAGTTATCACATTGGTAAGGAAAAAATTCAGCATAATGATGCTGGATTGTTGTCAAGAATTTTAAGACACTGAAAATAAAAGAAGTTTCTAAATGCAAGTGAAATTTTAAAAATCTTAATTATCCTCATTATTTTTCAGTATCCGTTATCATAATGTAATATGATTTTTTAAATTAAAAAATTGGTTATGTATAATGTATAATTAACAAGAGATAAAGCTGTATATACAAAATCCAGTTTTCTTTAATGCCATAACTTGTTTGCAAAGCTATAGTGCAATAAAACATCAGCTGAAAATTGAGGTTAAGCTATTTGTCAGAGAACATCTATTTCTAATTTCAAATGTTATTAAAATCAATTGAGAAACTCCATTTTGCCAGATCCTTTCATTCCACTTCATAGCACTCATGTTGAACCTCACAGGACTTGGACAATCACACCAAGCCAGCTACCATAAAGCAACATTTTAAAGTCTATTGGCTTATTGCACAGTCATTAAAAAGATTGATTTTTTTTCTAAAGTAATTTTCATATTTCTGATTAAACTTTTCTATTATATTATTTAAAAAGTTGTGGGACACATTAGAGATATGTGATAAAGTAAATTAAACTCCAAGTTGAAACCTCATTTAAACCACTATTTTATATTTTATTTTAAGATTTTTAATGAATTTGCTCTTGCGAGAGAGTAATTTTTTTGAGATATTAATTTTTGTTTTGTTTCCACTGCTATGCTTAACATGCATGTCCACATAGACACCCTATCTTTCTTCACCCTGTCCTGTGTCCCAGGAGGATGAACCCAAGAAGAGTCAATGATTTCTTTGCCCACAGACTTTGGCTTCATCCAGTTGGACCAAGCCAGGGGAGTGAAGAGAAGGAAGAGAGTAATGTCAAGATATTTATTCATTCCTATTCCTCCATGCTTGCTCACATCTTGTTGTTTGGTCTGCTGTCAGGCAACCTTGTTGATATGGCTTTCTTCTCCTGGATCTCATAATTGCTACCTCTCCTGTCCTCTTTAAACCCAGGGCTGGTAATGGCACTCTGTTGTTATTTACACAGGAGTGGTGCATTACCCCTTGATGCTTTTTCTAATCCATGTTCTCACCATTGTAAAGAGTCATTTTTCTAAATTCCCCTTTATGACCAAACTTGAGTGCACAGATATTTCTTACCAGGACCCCAACTTACATAATTGCTATAAGTATATTTCTCTTCCCTACTCTAAAAACCTAGAAAAGTTATAAAAGTTGATAAATTACTTTAGAATTTATAACTGTATAACTGCTACACTTAATTGCCTTAGGCACACACTCCTTCACTTGTGAATCTGAGACTGATGACTGATGTTCCCCTGAACAGACAGAATACCTTTTTTCCTATTTCTTCAAATCACTTTTGAGATTTTCTTTAACCACACTTCCATCCTTAGTAATAGGTATGTTTTATACTGCAGGTTTTATTTTGTCATTTGTTTTTCCCTTTAAAAAGTTTTTAAACCAATTTACCAAATTTGTGTAAAGCCCTGAAAATTCATTTCTCTTTAATTACTTATAAAGGCATTTATCTCTCTATTCTAAATATGTGTTGATGCCTAATTAAAAATAAAATAAGAATCTTTTGTGTGATAAATTTTTATACCATTTTATGAGTATAAGAAATGAAATTAAATTTTGTAGTCAACAAGCTGTTAATTTTTGTGGTTTAGTAATAAAAGCTTAGATGTAATAAAAAAAATCTAGTGATTTGCCCTGGAAAAGAATCAAGTCCCTTAAAATAATTTAAGGCTATTATTTTTTAACATAAGGTCATTCATATTTTGTTACTCTGAACAAATAGCAAGTCAATTTAAGACATTACTTGCCAGACTTTAAAAAGTATTTAAAAATAGATCAAAGAGTCCTTAGTAGTAGCTCAAACATCAACATCGCTATATGGGGGGTGGGGGCTTTAAGATGGCTGAGTAAAGCCATCTGGCATTCGCCTCCTACACAAAGAAGAACCAAAAGCAAGTAGGTAATTACACTTCAAATAAAGCATCTAAGAGAGAACACTGGAATTCAACAGAGATGTGACAGGAAACACTCGAGGCACTGAGGAAGAGAGAAGCGAGGCAGCCATCTCAGCCAGGATTGGCTGGGAGCCTGGAGTGCAAGAATAGGGTAAGTGAGAGATCCCAGCAGTCCACATTCCCACCATGGACTCCTGCAACTCTAGCCACGGGAGAGCCCATCCAGCCTTGCAGGCCCTGAGGCTAGCATAGGAAGCTGCCTGGAGACCATGTGGTAGCATTGCTCCAGAGAGGAGGCTCTAAGTCCTGGGGCCCTAAGTCCTAGGCAGCTGCAGCATGGCACCATTTTGAGAGCCTAGCACCACAAGACTGTACCCTGCCCTGGGGCCCAACAGCCCCTACATCTTCACATCCCTGAACTCCCACCGATATCCTCCCTGCATCCACCTGGAGGGCTGCCATAGAGTGATGATGAATGGGTCCAATGACGTGGCAAGGAACATTCTAGCACACAGCCTTCTGCACCCCAGGAAACAGGTGGTACAGCAAAAGGAGACAAAGGAAGTCAAAGTTCATACTCCTCAAAGCCTAAAACCTGCCTGCCTAGGGCCACTGTCACTGACAGCAACCCTGCCCCTGCCAGCAACAGTGCTGCAGCACACTTGCACACACCCTGAAGATAGACTTGCCTCACCTGCAACTGCTGCCAGAGCCTATAGCATGCACCCCTGGCAGTGATTCTCCAGGAGCAGGGTTGCCACACACTTGGATACATCCTTAGCTCACCCCAGTACTGCTGCTGCCACAGCTGGGCCCCCCTCCAGCCTGAGAGCTGCCTGCCTGTAGCTGTTGTCACTGATAGCAACCCTGTCACCCACCCCAGCAGCAGGACACTTGCATGCATCCTGATGATGGGGTCTCCCCGCTCACCACCACCACTGCTGTAGCCAGCCGAGTACTACACCAGGGGCCTGGGAATCACTCCACCCTGTCCACCACAAGCTGCACCCAGGGGCACCACTAGGGGGCCTGAGGACAGGCCCATCTGGTTTGGCACCACCTAACCCAGTGCCCACACATGCCACCCAAGGGCCTGGAGATCACCCTGCCCCATCCATCACTGTTGGCCTCTATGTACTCCCCTCAGAGGCCTGAGGACAGGCACACTTAGCCTGCTGTTACCATCACAGCTGGCACCCACCCACTTGTACCACCAGGGGCCCTGGGGACTGGCCCTCCCAGTCTCTGCAGCCACTGCTAACACAAGCACATGCTGCCTGGTAGCCTGAGGGTTGTCTCACCACTGGTATGGCCATTGCCTACCCCATGCATGCTTCTAACTTGACATATGAAATCCTTCAAAGTCACCATACTATTCCTCATCATTACTGAACATAGTCCATGCCAAAAGTTGTGCCAGGCATGCATAACTGTGTCGTTTGTCAAAGTGTTGGCAACAGCATCTACAGTATCCTTCATGCTAAACTCCTTTCAAAAACCTCCACATCCATGCCTCTGTTCACTGTTGTTGACATGCTATTCAATAAAGTGTTTTTATATTACTCTTCATTGATCTAAGGTTACCTCGGTCACATGGTTGAATTAATAGTCACATTTTGGGAAGAGTTCATGGTAGAAACATTTTTTTGTGTGTGAGAATTTCACCTGGAGGACGAGAAGAAAAGCTGTCAAGAAATAACAAAATCTTGGAGTTATCATGCAATGCAGCTTCCCTGCAGTGAGCAATGAGCTGCTGGTACAGAATGTTTGTGAAGTCAGTCAGATCCATGTCTTTTTGTTAGCATAATAATGGACTGGTAAGAAAGTCACTCCCTAGTTTGCATCCTTCAGGCAGGGTGCAAGCTTTTGCCTATCACAGCAAGTTTACAATTACGCATGCCTGTTGCATTAGCACATACTGCCACAGTCATTCTGTCCTTAGCATCCTTAATTTCTGCAGGAGCTATATCAGCTGTAGTCATTATTTTTCTAGGTCAATAACACCAAAATGGTGATGTTTCATTAGCATTATAAACTTCTTCTGGCATCAGATTTTCATCAGTGATGACCTTGACAAACTTGTCAATGAATTTCTCCACTCCATTGTGATCAGCAGTTGCTTTATCACCACAAATCTTTAAAGATTTAATGTCATGTCTTTTCTCAAATTTCTGCAACCAGACTGTTGAATATTCACAGTTACCTTTAATTTTCAGTTTATTGTGACAGATCTTTGCTTGATTCATGATCAGCATACCATTAAGTGGCATGTGCTTACTGTGACACTGACAGATCTACTCTCTCAATGCATGACCAGTATTTTCAGTCTCAGTTTTATGCAGTGCTTTCCTATTTTCCAATAATGTATGTTTATCACTTTCTGCCTAGAATTTCAGTCATTTATCCTTCTGTTTTTTCAAGTCATATATGGTGGTCATTTCAACACCATACTCTCCTGTAAGATGTTTTACACTTATGCCACTGTCCAGTTGCTCCAACAGCTTGATTTTGGTGCTACAGATAAACATTAATGCTTCCTCTTTTTCCTTGTTACCCATTGGCATATCTGCAGGTCTTTTTGACATTTTTAATAATATCTTTACACCACAGAGCAAGGAATAAGTGAAAAATCCCACAGTGAATAATTCACATAGGCCTTGGCCCCATGTGGAGCATCATGGGGAACTTGTCCTTGGTGTGTCTGACCTGGCACATGTGCTATTTTATTACCCTTTGTGGGCATGCTTGCATGGGGGAATCTGGGCATGCACAGAAAAAATCTATTGCAGCCGAAGGAAGTTGGGAGGGTCTTTTTTCTTTAGGGGATGGTGAATAAACTGTGTGTTGTGCACCTGCATTTTGACTATGATAAATCACATGAGTTCAGGTGGTGCAACTTTTTTATTATTATTATTTCAGAAAATTATGAGAGTACAAACATTTTGGTTACATATTATGCCTTTGCCTCTCCCTAGCAAGGGTTACAGGCATGCCCTTCCCCTCTACCTCCTCAACCCCCTAATCCCTGGAGAATATTACTACCATGTGAGCACCATAGTGTTAATCAGTTAGTACCAATTTGATGGCGAGTACACGTGGAGCCTATTCTTTTGATCCCTTGTAGTGTCATGTCAGTACTCAAAAAGTTTCAGATTTTGGAGCATTTTGGATTTTGGGTTTTTGGATTAGAGATACTCAACCTGTATAATGAGACTGTTGTAGTCTGTGCTGCTATAACAAAATACCTAAGTAATTTACAAAAAATAAAAATTTATTTTTCTCAGTTTTGGAGGCTGGAAAGTCCCATATCAAAGCACTAGTAGGTTCAGTATCTGGTGAGAGCTACTTTCTCTGCTTCCAAGATGGCACCTTGAATGCTGTGTCCTCACATGATGGAAGAAGCAGAGAGCCAAAAAGGGCCTAGCCAGTCCTTCAAGCCCTTTTCTAAGGGTACTAATTCATTCACAAGGGTAGAGCCCTCAGGACTTAACCATGTCTCAAAAGGGCCAAACTTTTAGTAAAGTTGCATTGGGGTTTAAATTTCATCATGAATTTTAGAAGGGACATAAACATTCAAACCATAGCAGAGACAGAATTTGAAAAACAAATAACACATTCTGTAACAGTAGGATCAGCCTCGTGGGTAAGCCAAATAAGAATTGCCCTATATGATATAGCGTGAGGGTGTCTCTCAAAAGACACTTGTATTTTCCACCCTTGTCTTAAATTCCAATTAAAAATTCAGTCATACAACAAATATTTATTGGTGATTTACTATGTGTCACGCATTGTTCAAAGACTTGAGAATACAACAGAGAACAAAAACAAAGACTGTCCATTTTCCTGAAACTTTAGGCATTCAGTCTCATCTGGATAAGGTCTGTCTTATATATGTACTGCCTATACTATTGTTAACTTAATATTTTTGTTTAATGTGATTCATTTTACTTAAATTCATATAAGAAAGAAATCACTTCAATATATGTTAAACAGGCAGAGCTTGCTTTTAATAGAGAGTAATTGTAAACAAATTAATACAAGAAAAATAAAACTTTATTAGTTAATAGATTCCAGTTGTTAATGACTGTGACCTTGATAATTCTGAGCTTATAGAATGTTCTCTCTTTATTTAAATGGGGGAATTAGACAATGTTTGAGAGATATTAAAGACTACTACGAACTGGGACCTTTCCCTTCCCCATAAGTATATTATGGGATTTATTTTTTTTTAATTCCAAGTCTCTACAATAAAATTATAATCACTATGGCTTTAAGGATTTTCTGTCCTATTAAATCCTCTTTCTAAATACAAAATATCCTATGTATATTACGTATATTGTGAAAGTCACTGTATTTTAAGTGATGTCATTGTAGGATCAGAAGTCTTTCCCTGAGAGATTAAGAATCTGGGTAGACTAGCACATGTAGGAACTCCTCTTCACTAAGGCCTTGAACTTCTGGTAATCTAATAAAACAGAAAAAGTGGAAATAATTCAAAACTAAGGAGAAAAAGGAATTAACTTACTTCACAATTTGGCCTTTGAACCAACTGAAAAAGTCAAAGTAAGGTAAATAGGAATTTTCATTTTCAAATTTATAAAATTGTTTATTTCAGCGAGTAATTAACATATTCCCAAATTAAACCTCATTTTAGGAAATCACTTAACTGAGGTATAGCAAGTGTGTCAGATAGATGCACACATATACACATACATGTATGTGTATGTGTTATGAATTTATTACATTTTCTGAGAAAATAATAAGTCCAACTTGAAATGATTATTAAGGTAGAAACAAGCTCTGTCATTGATGTGCTAGACAGCTTCTGTTTGCCCAACAGGAAACATTCTTTGTTTATCTCCACCCTACTCTATGTTCTGGAAGACTGAACTTAACATGAATTACATCAATAATCTCCCTTTCCTTTGGCATCCTGTTCAATTGGACCAAAGGGTAAGTCCCACTAGGAGATCAGAGAAAGGGAGGAAAAAGAGTTCTGGATATGTTTGTTTCTCCCTGGCTTTCTCCCTGTGGGGTGATTATTTTGACTAAAGGTCTCAGCTCTTGTCAGGAACTCCTCTCAAAACAGCCCTCTTTATTTATTTTTTTGCCACTTCTTTCATAAGAGTGGTATGTGTGCCACAATTTATGAGTCCCAACGTATAGCACTACCTCTTGTGGTTTCTCTATAACATGTCCACATATTTGTAAGCAGTACTTATATTAAACACTCCTCTAATTACCCAATTTTAATGTATCACTTTTTTCTTTTTTCTGCTTTGTCCCTGACTAGTTCAAACAATCATTTATCTTCTTAAGAACTTCAGTGGTTTGGGATCAAGTATTAAGCATGAAGAATTAATCTTTCATAATAAAACCTACTTTTTAAAATGCCATTTTAAGTGTTTTATATATCAGACAAAACAGATACTCTGCACTATCATTAAAATTGAGGGTCCTTATTCTTGATTTAATTATATGTTACAGTCTATATTGGGGGAAAAAGTTGGAGAATAAAGCATAAAATTGCAAATACAGATAAAATATCATATTATCTGATTGAAAATACAAATTAAAATAAAATAATTCTTTTCTTATAAAATTAATTTTAAAATATTAATGACTGATTCTGACTATTAAGTAGCTAGGTACAGATTTAAACTCCCCATGACTATTCAAGCTAGAAAAAAGTTCTAAATTTAAAAAGCAACAATTTGTAGGTACTGAAAAGCTACCACACAGAGATATGATTCTTGAAAGAAAGGAAGAAGATGAGAAGCCACATTCCCTGTCTTTCTTTGCTGAGGCATTTTCTTTACAATAACAAAGGAAAATAGAGCCCAACAGAGAGTTCAGTCTTACTGGGTGAAAAAAGAAAAATCAGAGTTCGAAATTACATAGTAGGCAGTGATTTGGGGGTCAGAGCACTAAAGAAAAGGGGGCAAACATAACAAGCCACAGAAATCTGCATAAAAATTTCCCTCTAACCTTTGACCAATTCCTAAGCTCTTCACGTTTAGTATGAAGCACTGGAAGGTCCAACAGAGACTAGCTGCTAGGATGCTGAAGTGTTGAGCAGAGATTTTAGAAGCTGAACAGAATTATGAAGAGAGAGATTGGATTTGGGACCCAAAGTGGAGAGTCATTTGTAAAGAATCAGGTCTTTCAGTTAATAACCCAGATAGGTTCAAAAAGTAAGGACAAAAACTAGGAGTGAGAGGATAATCAATATAGACCAGGGCTTCAAATCCTTAAATCAAGCCTTGCCAATTTCAAACAAAGGTGCTGGTAATTAATTGTTTGACAAAATCTAAAAGAACGTGATATAATCAAGAGCTCCCACATAAAAATATTCAAAATGTTTAACATAAAATAAAAATTTACTAAACAAGAAGAAAAGCATCTAGTGATTGATATTTCAGATATAAAACAGCCAATAGAATCAGACCCAGAGATGATTAAGAAAATGATTGCAGAAAATGACTTCAAAATTATTGTGATTAATACATAAAAGATAATAGAGAAAAATGAGGAAATGAGGTAAAAAAATGAATGATTTCTACAGGAATTTGGAATCTACAAAAAGCATTTATAGTGTCCTATTAATTTGTAAGAATAATCTATAAAATGCCCTAAAATGGGCATTCTTGGACAGCAAGATGGCAAAATATAATATCTGAAATTAGTAATGTATTGAATAGCTTCAACAACATACTGAACAGAGGAGAACACAAAATTAGTGAATATGGAGTTAAAATCTGAGATAAACCCCCAAGAAAAATGTGGTTATCCACCCTGATTGTAGCCCCAGGAGTTTCTCATTCTTGCACTAGACTACAGTCTGTGCCCAGCAATTCATCAAAGCTACTGTTTAAATGTTCTTGCCAGTTTTTAGCTCCAGCAGTTTTTGCTCCAGATAGGTTGATCTTATCTGTGATCCTCTTTATTTGCTTACCTCTCAGAATTTGGATGATGGTTTGCCCTGCAACCTCAATTCTCTGACAGATCCAAGAAAAGGCATCAATTTTCTATCTCTTCAGCATTTTTCTTGTTATAAGGATCAGAGTGATGATTTTTAAGCACTTTACATGTGAGAGTTAAAACTAGAAGTCTGCATAAATTTTTAAATAAACTTTTTATTTTAAATATTTGCATATATTTTTCAGAATTCATCTATCAATTAAAAACTACAATGTATACTAATATTAAACAAAGGGCTATTTCTCAGAAGCTACATCTGACAGACTTAGTCTCCTCCAAAAGAAATAGTATATGAGTACTTGATTCTTTGATGTGTCTTTTGGATCATTAGGTAAGTTTGATATTAGGTAAGGTTCACATGAATCTGCTTTATTAATTCAACCCTTTGTGTTCACATATATTGTACTAACAAAAAAATATTGGATCCTAGAATGTAAAAAATAGAATAATATCATTAAAGAAAACAAATAGCTAGGAACAAGTCTCATGATAAATATATTCTATACCAGTGGTTCTCAAGTGGGGTGATCTTTCCCATGGGACATTTGACAACATATGGAGACATTTTTTGCTGACCCAATTGGTTGTGGGGTACTACTGCCATCTAGTCAGCAGAAGCCAGGAATTCTGCTAAACATCTTACAATGAACAAGACAGGACTCCTGATCCCCTCTTCCTCCTTCCACATACAACAAAGAATTATCCAACCCAAAATATCAGTAGAGCTGAGTTTGAAAAGCCCTGGTTTATATTCAAAACTGCAAAACATTACTGACAGAAATTAAAGACCTAATAAGTAGAGATACAGATGATATTTTGGATTGGAAGTAAATACTTTAACAGGTGAGTCCTTCCTAAATTAGTCTGTAGATTGAATACAATACCAAAAATATTCTGCATTTTTAGAGGAAATTGAGAAGATGATTCTAAAATATATATGAAAATGCAAAGGAATTAGAAGAGTTCAGTAATATTAAAGAAGAACAACAAAGCTGGGAAACATACACTAATCTGTACAAAGACCTATTATAAGGAAATAGTAATTAAGACTGGGTGATATTGGTGCAAGGTTAGTCAAATAAGCCAATGAAAAAGAATAGGAAATTCATAAATAGACCCATATAATATGGTTGCCTGATTTAGGAAAAAAGCTCAACTATAATTCAAGGAAGACATAAAAATCTTCTCAGTAGTGATTATGGGTCATTTCGGTTATGCATATCTTTTGAAAAAAGAACATGGGTCCTTACTTTATACCATATAGAAAATTACTTGAAGATGGGGCATAGACTTACATGTGAAAGCTAAAACAATCAGGATTCTCAAAAAAAATGGTACCACCTACCCATGAAGTAACCATAAAATAATTGACATTTATTAAGGTAAGAATACCAATTCATTAAAATAAATTATTAAGAGAATGAACAGTAGGCCAAAACTCAAAACTGAGAGAAGATATTTGTAATACAAATATGCCCAACAACAGGTTCATAAACAGAACATATAATGAAGTTTTTCTATTAAATAAGAAAGAATATTCAATGATAAGTGGGTAAGAGATTTGAATATTTCCTAAGAGAAAATAGCAAAATATCCAATAAATATATAAAAAGATTCTCAAAATATTAGTTATTGGAAAAATTCAAATTAAAGCTACTTTGTATCCACCAGAATGGGTGAAATGGAAAAGACCAAAAGTATCAGTGATAGGTGAAGATGTAGAACAACTGGAATGTTTACTGTTATCATCGATTTGGAAAAATATTTAGTATTCCCTACTAATGTTATACTTATACACTTTGACCTATCAGTTCCTGCACAGCAGTGAAAAAGAACTGATTATTGATACACACAACAACATGCATGAATCTGACAGACTTAACATTGAGTGAAATAAGCCGGACACAAAAGCCTGCATGCCATATGACTCTGTTTACAGGAGGTTAAAAAGAAAACACAACTAATATAGTGATCAACGTCAGAATAGTGTTGGGGAGTAGGGAGTACCGTGAGTGTAAATGCACAGGGAAATCTTCAGGGAGGGGGTCGGGAATGTTCTATATCTTGATTAGGGTAGTGGTTACATGAGTCAATCAACATGAAAATTTATCAAGTTGTATATTTAAGATTTGGGCACTTTATTTTACTTGAGTTATATTTCAATTTTTTAAAAAGGTACATTCTCTTTTCTCATACAAATGAAATCAATGTAGGGTTGAAATCTTTCCTCCCCACACAATCAATTTTTAGTTGTGTTGTATCGATAAAAATAAGAACATAATCTTCAAGATATAAGACATATTTTTCTTTGAAATTTATTTGCAAATCTAATTTTCATAACAATAATGTTAAGCTTTTTAAAATAGCTTATTTTCAAAACCTGAATCAGGCTATTGACAAGTATATATAGAACCATTTATACTCTAATGTTTCAGTCAAAAAGTGAGAAGTGAGTATACGAAATCTGGTCTGCAGGCCTGTCCCCTGGGCCCTGGAGATCAATCCTTGAGCCTGCCAGGGAGAAACATGTTGGTCTCAAGTCACCCATGGGGTAACCAAACTGGATCAATGTCTCTCTGCCCCAGGATTTGTTCCACTCTCCTGGAGTCACCAAGCAAGCAGCACCTGGGAGGGCTGGCGGGTGGGGAGCTCACAGTCTGAGTACCCCTCAGTCTGCTGTAAGGCCCCAAAAGGAAAGGTCCCGTTCCCTGTGGATGCCTCTGGGTGGTGACTAAATTGTCTCTCTTGGCAGCTGCGGGTAGGAAAGGGGAAGGGGAGAATGAGGCAATATGGCGCCTACCAATCAGCTTGGCTCTGCAGGCTGGGAGGTGCCCCGAGGGAGCTGGGAGCCTGGTGCCCTGTCTGCAAGAGGTTCACTGCTCACTGGAGGCAGCCATCTCCTAGGCTGGTGTTAACCAGCCGCTTGGGAGCCAACCAGCAGTCCGAGATGTAAGAGAAGGGAAATTTAACTGCTCCACATACCCTTTTCACTGGTCTTCAAGTCTCTTGGGGGCCTTTCTCCTTCCAATTCTCCTCCGCAACTTCTTCCCGTGGAGTCTCCTATAGTTTCAGGCACTCTTCCTTCCAACCCTCATCCAATCTATGTGTATCTGCCTGTTTATTTTTTTTTCACTTTCTTCTAAAATCTATCTTTCTTGTAGAGACACTCTGGCTGCTGGTTTTTCTTGTCTGCCATGTTTATAGCAACACAATTCACAATTGCAAAGATGTGGAAACAACCCAAGTGCCCATCAATACATGAGTGGATTAATAAAATGTGGTATATGTATATCATGGAGTTCTACTCAGCCACAAAAAACAATGGTGATCTAACACTTCTTGTATTATCTTGGATAGAACTGGAACCCATTGTACTAAGTGAAGTATCACAAGAATGGAAAAACAAGCACCACGTGTACTCACCATCAAATTGGTATTAACTGATCAACACTTAAATGCACATATAGTAATAACATTCATCGGGTGTCAGGCAGGTGGGGGGGTGGGGAGATGGGTATATATGCACCTAATAAGTGCCGTGCACACCCTTTGGGGGATGGACATGCTTGAAGCTCTGACTCAAGTGAGGCTAAGGCAATATACATAATCTAAACATTTGTACCCCCATAATATACAGAAATAAAAAAAATTAAAAAAAAATTGAGAAGTGGGGTTGTTTTCATTAGTGATATTGACCAAAGATCTAAATCAAACATAATTTTAGGGCCAAATAAAGGCTTCTAATGAATATTGCCCCCAAATGAATATGTCTTGTTCAGTGGTCCCTTCATTGTTTAGCTGAGGAGTCCTTAAGTTAAGAGCTAAGGACCATAATTACTCACTTTACCCTTTACATACAGTTTTCCCTAGGTTGGTAGAGTATTTGCTTAATAACAGTCAGTAAATTCCAGGTAAGCCATTAAACAATAATCAGATAACAAGCAATAGTTAGCAATTATTAGATAACAAACCACGAATCTAGAGCTGTGGGATCAGGGAATGTTTATATTAGACTAACAGAAATGTAGTCTTTTGTTGGCGAGACATAGGTAATATTAAGTAGCTTGTTGGGCATTTTGTGAGGGATTACAGCAAAAACTCCTTAAATTAGAAATCTGGTGTCATGCTATTTACTAATGGGGCCCTGATGGAGGCTCTGTGTCTCAACTTTCCTATGTATATAAAATAAAGGGTAATTTCTAAAGTTCTTCCATTCTATTGCTTAAGATAAAGTTCCACAATAATTTTTTAATATACTATAATATGAGTTTCTACATAATAGCCACTTATCTATGCAGACTTATTAGGAATTTAATCATTTTTCCATTTTATATATAGATCAGTGCTTTGCTCACAATGGGAACAAAAGAACCAGTTTGATATACGTTTTTTAAAGTATGACTTCAAGAAAACTTCATAGTCTGCATACTATTCCTCCATCCCCCCTTCTCTTTTTGCATGGCAGGGTGAAAATATTATAAAAATACTCATTTGAATCAGTAATTTCCTCTCACCCTTATACTAAACCTTGTGCCCAGGAAGGTCATGAGTGTCTGTTACATAATTAGCCTGTCTAAATCAGAAAAATGTAATATACAAGCCAAAAAACTATTAAATAGAATAGATTCTACCTTTATAGCAACAAATGTAACTTTATTGGGACAGAGTTTTTAAATATGTATAAAGGAACAGTAACATGGATAGCACAATTTCAAAATTAATTTTATTTTCTGCCAAAAACATTGTGGGGCAAGACAGCCTGGGCGGGGAAGAGCAGAAATTTTTCGGTGGCTTTGAGGTTTGTTATTACCCCATCCAGTCTATGCCTGGAATCCTCTGCTCACTTAGTGACCTCAGGCCTCACATCCTGGGCTCTTCTTTAAATATCTTGGAAGGAGCCTGAGGCTGGAAGGCCAGTTTCTAATTTTGAATTTTTAGACTCTATTCTGTATCTGAATATGGTGTTGGAGGATGCTGGTTCCCTGCCCCCACCTCTCTCTACTCCACTATCCTTTCCTACCCTTCTGACCATCCCAGCATCAACCTGCATTTGAGGAGCTTCCAGTGCCTGCAGGACAGCCTCACAACCAAGATCCAAGGACATGTCTGCTAACAGCGGTGGACACCCCCAGCAGGCAAGCCAGCAGAAAGAGCTACTCCAGGAAAGAGCCCCACAGGGCTGGGAAGTGGGCTCAGGGCTCATGGAACAGGCAGTCCAGAGTCCCAAGTGCCCATGGCATGATCTACAAGGTAGAGCACAGGCTCTGGGTAGCCACACGCCCTTGGCCCTGTGGGGAGTAAATGGTGAAGGGTGGCTCTAGCATCTGCTGAGGTAGAGGCCTTTCTTGCCCTGCTCTAAGAGTTCTACTGATCATAATGCTATAGCAGTGACAAAATTTAGGGTGTTCAAAACATAAAATACAATTAACCATGCTCAAAAAGTCAATGTTCTAAGTAAAAAGCAGAATACTGGAGGCATGTGTCTCTGCTGTTTATTGGCAATCACATCTGGTCTTAGGAAGAATGTGAAGCATCTGGATTTACTATTTATGCCCTTCTCACTCCCTGTCCTTTCTCAGGAAGTGAAATCTGCCCACAACTTGATAAAAGCTGGGCACAGTGGCTCAAGCGTGTAATGCCAGCACTTTGGGAAGCCTAGGCGAGGAGGGAGGATGGCTTGAGGCCCGGAGTTCTAGACCAGCCTGATCATCATAGTGAGACCCCATCTCTACTAAAAATAAAAAATAAAAATTAAAAACAAAAAACAAAAAACAAAACAAAACAAAAAAAATCAGCCTGGCCTGGTGGTACGCACCTGTAGTTCTAGATACTCAGGAGGCTGAAGGAGAAGGATTGCTTGAGCCCAGCCTGGGTGACAGGACAAGATTCTTTTGCTAAAAACAACAATAGCAGCAGCAAAACTCTTGGTACAGGGTTGCCCCACCCAGAATAACTCTCCTTATATGAGGTGACCTGATTATTTTTCCTCTCTTTCTCACCCTTAGATATTCCCTTTGTCTGGAGGAAAATGATGTCAGCTCAGTAAAAGGGAAAAAGCAAGAGTGAGAAAAGCAGTCTCCTCAACAGAATTCTCTCAGGGGATTTTTCATTTTAAAGGATGATATTTGTTGACAGAAATGAATCTTTCATTGGTGGAGATCCAGGTGTTACAGCAAAGCATGCTAAAGAGAATATTTGGGCCATTGTACTCTATTTTTAGCTACTTCAGTTGAAATTCAGGACAATATCACAATCACAGTGGTGCATTTTGGAACATATGATGAAAATATATAGGGTTGTGAGGGTTTCTTTTTAACCTGGAACATTAAGAGCACTATCATAGCACACAGAAAATGTTAGTGATGGAGGAGAGGATAGAAAGGCAAGATGAATATATATACATAAAAATAATGTATAAAATGTATATCAAGTTATAAATTAAACAGTGAAAACCTCCTTATAATTTCTTCAGTATGAGAAGATGCATCTAAAAACCTGGCTGTCTCCTCCATAGGAAAAAAAAATTAGCAAGTATTTTTTCAAACTTTTTATAGCAATTTATATCTTAAGTGTCTATACCAGATTCTCATTTTCCTTCTTTACTACCTAGAAATGACTTTTTAGAGGTGTAATTAATGACCCCATTCTCTTTCACTAATATGAGAATATAATTATTTCATTGGAAAGCCCTACTATATATTATTTTATATTTTATTTCTTCCATAACTTTGTTCATATATTAATCTCATACAGTGCCTACCTTATAAGATATTATAAGAAATTATCAGGAGAGATTTAATACAGAAATAACAAGGGTATGTAATGTCCCTACTTATTCATTTATGCTTACATAACTTCAAAGGTGCTCAAAGGGTTCCACAAATATTGAGTCATTAAAACTTAGTGCCCCTGCGAGGTGCACTTGGCTATTATCATTATAGTTTATTATTATTCAGACAGATCGAGTTTCCCCTGGAGTCCTGAATGGCTCTTGCAGAAAGTGTTGGCTTTTTAATATTCTGCATCTGAGAATCGCAACTCAGCCTTATAAAATTAACCCATTTTTCCTAGGATTATCTCTTTTGAGTTACCAGGCATCACTCACTTCAGGTAGCATAGCAGAAATAGTGCTCACCCAGCTTTTAGAAAACCTCTAGTTGAAAGGCTCCTTAGTCTCCTTCCAAAGATACTAAGAAGAGGCAAAATACTTGAAGGATGAGTAGTAATAATTACGTGTCATGAAAATTATTGGAATATTTGCTATCATTTTGAGAAAAATGTGCCTGGATTGCACTTTGTGCTACATCCCTTCCAGATACAAGGAACTGAGGCTTTGAGGGGTTACATAGGTTGCAAATGCACAGCTCCCTAGGTGGCAGGGCTAGTCCCCAAACTCTTGCCTTTTGACTTCTAGCCCAGTACTATACCCCAATCCCTTAATCTCCAAAAATGTGATATGCTTGCTACCAGTGGCACAGGACTTGATTTTTCTCTGCATATAAAAATACTTTAATTTAATAATCATCTATTTCACTGAATTTTAAAAATAATAGTTTTCCTACTAAACTGTGATATTATAGAAATCTCTGCTTAGGAGAAAGCTAAAGTAGGTAGAATATGGGTTTAGGGAGTAAGTAGAAATGATGATAAACATGATGATAAACATTAAGGCCTAAAGTTTGGAAAACCTACTATGTATCATTTCACAGACTGAAGTATGTGTGGAAGTGTGAAGAGGGAATGTGTTTAGAATAAAAAGATGAGAAAAAGAGGCTTGTAGCTCAAGCTCTAGTTTCTGTTTATTTTTGAGGAAACAAAGCTGTTGAAAAATGTTTTCCTACTTCTGCTTCTAAATGAGTAAAAACTATTAAGAAAAAAAAAAAAATTTAAAATAAGCAACCTATCCTATCACGAGGGTTTAGATTCACATTGATTGGTGGTGAAACTAGTATATCCACTTACTAGTTCTGTGACCTTAGGAAAGTTAACTAACCTCTCGAGATTCAGATTCTTTCTTTATAAATGGTGATGATAACCTCTGCTTTGTAGTGCTAGGGGGAGAATTGACAAATACAGTGTATATCGAGTATTTAACTTGTACCCTCAGTCATTCCATAAAAGGTATATACTATTGTTATTGCTGCCATGATTATTATTACCTGTTCTAAAACTTGCCTTTTTAAATGTATCATCAGTTACATCAACCACTAGAATTTTTAGCCTCTGACTCACTGTCACTTTCTCCAACTATTTCGATCTTTGATGAAAACATAAATAGTTCTTGTAAAACATGAGCCTATCAGTTTCTTGAACTCCTCTCTTCCCAAAACCCTCACCCTAATTCAGCCACTCATTCCCATAGTCACACCCTGGACCCTGACATTATAAATACCTGGCACCCCACCACCACTATAATCTCAACATCTAGTCTCCTCATCCCCCAAATTTCAACAACATCTTCCACAAATCCTTTTTACTGACCCTCACCTTCTCGTTCTGTCTCCTTCTGTATTAGTCTGTTTAGGCTGCCATAACAAAATACCATAGACAGGGTGGCTTAAACAATAGAAATTTATTTCCCTACAGTTTTAGTGGCTGGGAAGTGCAAGATCAAGGTGCCAGCCAGTTCAGTTTTTGGTGAGGGCTCTCTTCCTGGCTTGCAATTAGCTGCTTTCTTGCTGTAATCTTTGTGATCATGATCTTTCCTCAGTACACATCAAAGGAGAAAGATAGAGATCTTGCTCTTCCTTTTTTTATAAGGCTGCTAATATCCTCATAAGGGCCCCACCTTAATGATCTCATCTAATTCTAATCACCTCCCTAAGGCCCCAAATCCCATCAACTGGGGGTTAAGGCTTCAACATGTGAGTTTGAGTGGGACACAAACATTCACCCAGGGGTCCTCAAACTACGGCCCTCAGGCCACATGCGGCTGCCGAGGACATTTATCCCGCCTGCGGGGTGTTTTTGCCACCGCTGCCTGTCCTGCTTAGCAGCCTACTCGTCCCGGGCCCACAGTGCGCATGTGTGGAATGTGCGCCGCACTCTCCAACGGCCCTCCAACAGTCTGTGGGACAGTGAACCGGCCCCCTGTTTAAAAAGTTTGAGGACCCCTGATTCACACCATAACACTTCCCTATCCTAATCCAGCTTAAATTTAATGATTATAATCTCTCCAAAGAGTACACACTTGACTCTTGTATATCTCTTCCTTCATCGTTTTCACTTTAAAAAACTAAATTTATGATTAAATCTATTTTCCAACTACTCTGGGCTTAAATATAGGGGACTAAATGTGGCTGGAATGAACTGCACAAATACACTGATTATTTTCACTTTTACTTAATAACAATGAACTCAAGCAGGTGCTTAATGCTGCTGGACACTCACACAGTTCTTTCCTGATTCATTCAACTTTCTCATTTCTCCTAGAACTTTGCTACTCTAAGTGTGGTCCATGGGCCAATAGCATTGGTAGTACCTCGGAGTTCTGAGAAGTATAGAATCTCAGACCCCATTCTAGACCTACTGAGTGAGAATCTGAGTTTTGTCAAGATCCCATAAGATTCCTGTGCATACTCTAAAGTTTGAGAAGCAGTTCCTTAAAACTCTTCCTTTTCGAATCCCTAAATCTCCTCACTCTCAGCCAATGGCCTTGTCTCTTACTTTTCTTGAGGAAATTGTAGCAACACATAAGTGGCAGAGACTCCCTCCACCACTATGTGTACTGATCTACCATCATCAGCACTCACAAGCTCTGCCTTCCCACCTGGGCTGATAAAAGAACCATCAGTGCTCCCATCTGAAGCAATCGCTCCTCTGGGCACTATATCACATCCTTCCCACTTTCTCTAGGTATTGCTCTAGCAATATTTCCTTCTCTTTCTTACATTAACAATATACACTTTCTTGATCATGGCTACAGTCATGCAACAATGCTCTTTTTTGCTCTTAAAATACCTTCTCCTAATTCCACTTCCCCTGCTAGATACTTTCTCCTTTTTTTCCCTTACCTTTGCAACAAAATCATTTAAAAGAATTGTCTCTACCTTTGTCTTTAAGTCCTCTCCTCCCGTTCTCTGGTAAATCTACTCCAGATTGTGCTTTGGCTTCTTCCATGTCATTGAAACTATCCTTTTCCAAGCAAGCAACGATCTTCACATTACTATATCCAGTGGTTGGTTCTCAGTCTTCATGATGCTTGATACTATCAACTGCATTAGAATAAGTTGATTACTCCTCCTTCTTAATGTGGTGCCAATAACAGATTTACATTGTGCACAGGTATATTTTAAAAATTATAAATCGTTCTTCTTTAAAAGAACATAGGATTCTACCAGATTCAGTTGCATATAATAAAAAAGTCAAACATAATATTTGCTTAAATAAGATAGAACTTTCTCTCTCTCTCTGTAAAAGAAGTCTGAAGCCAAGCAATCTGGGACCAGTATGGAGGCTTCACATGTCACAAAGACTGAGAATTTTATCTTTTGCTTTAATGTTGATTCTAAATTAGTGGTTACTTCACAGAAAGAGTTGCTTAAGCTTCTGTCATTAAGTCTGGGTTCCAGTCTATACAAAAAAGAATGAGCATAAGAACAGGCCCTTTCCCTTTAAACACTACCCTTGAGTCCCATATGATGTTTCCTCTGAATGCATCATTGGCCTAGATTTAGTCATATGCCACATCTAGCCACAATAGAGATTGGTCAAGGTAATCTTTAAATGGTTGGCAAGAGGTTCACCTAAAACTCAGGGTTATAAGAAATAAGAGGAGAATAGATATAGTGAGACAACAAACTGTGCCAATAGAATCATAGGAGAGTCCCAGATAGATAGATGACTACTACATAATGAAGCCATTCACACACAGGCCAGCTGATTAGTAGTCTTTAACTGTTTTTTCACTTGAGCTCACATAAATCCAAACACTATAATCACCTTTACAGTGCCAGCAAAATTCACCTACATTACATTGTGTATATATAATTTATATTTGTTTTAACAAGCACACTTCATGTAAAGATTGGGAAATCAATATCAACTTGATCCCCATAATCTTCAATTGTTTAGCCAAGATATATCAAATTCTTGCTTCAAAAAAATCAGTTTCTAATATGGAGAACAAAACATTAAACTGCCTTCATCTGGAAAATAGAGTTTATAATAGGAATGTTGTTTATATCATATTGCATTGAATAAAAGAAAACTGATTGTAGAACCTAAGTTTAAGTGACTTAAATATTGCTATGCAAAATAAACATAGACCGCCTATATAGTAAATTTGGATCACTTACTAAAGTAATCAAAAGCAATTATAAAGTTAAGTTGTAGTGATTATGTTGATCACACTGGAACTGAAAGATGCACATGGCTGAAATAACATCTTTTAAATTATTTTTCTAAACATCGTCAAATATCTTTCCCTGGAATAATTCTGATTTTCCTGGTTGAATATATTACTTGTTTTAATTATATGTATCAGTTCATTATAGGAAAAAAATAGAAACTATAAACAATAATAATAAAAGGAAATTAAAACCATGCATAATCCCACTACTTGAGATATTCATTGTTATTAAATGGCTACATATCCTTTCCAAACTTTGGTGTGAACACATAGCCCACAGTGACTGCTCTTTTTCAGTGAACTTCCTCAGTTCATATTTTTATGGTCTGTGCTCACAAGAAGACCTAGAGAAGAGACTGCCTATTGAGACAAGGGGACTCCTGAAGAAAGGTTGTAGGATGGAACTCCAGGGAACAGTGCAGTGTGTAGGTTCCTATAGCAGAGTTCCCAGTGGCTCTGAAAATGCATTTTTCATTTTAGAATGAAAGCGCTGTAGGGGTGTAGAGAATTTCCTTCTGCCCCTCCTTCTGAAGATCTGATAATTTGTGTCTGTAAACGAACCCTCACAGGTAGCAGCTCTCAGAAAGAATAGATGGTAGCCTGTGGTAACAGGTTCTGTGTCAGACATTTAGTATCCTTTTCCTGTGAGATAATTTTTCCTAGATCTAAAGGAGGGTGGTCAGAGAAGCCTGTTTGTATCTGCTGTTTACTTCATTTTACTTACTGTAGATCTTTTCTAGCAGTCCCTCTGAATAGCCATCTTAAAATATGCCAAACAAGTATATTTTGGGGTGAAATATTTTTGGTTTTCTTCAGAGCTAACATGTGGTTTTCTGCCTTAGTGGAAGGCATGATGGTGAGTATTTGTCAGCTCAAAGGGAATTTAAAATGCTACCAGCTAAGTAAAAAGACCTGTCCCTTTTCTCTTAATTACACTTCCCTACATCTTCACACCCACATATCCAGAAAAATCAAAAGAAGGAGCTCAAGAATGTGAAGGGACAGACCATCACCCCCTCTCCCCTCTGCTTATTTCTGACCCAAGAGATATGTCCTGAACTGAGAGTGGAGAGATTGAAGTTTTGATTTATACTCTAATGAGCATTTATACCTGAAAGGAAGATTGGTTTTAAAAATGAAAGTGCTTATAATGATTTTTCAGAGTTTTAAAGAATCTAACTCTTTGTCACATATGCTGTTAATATTTTTTCTCAAGTATTATTGCTATTTTATGTTATTTCACTTATGGTACAAGTGAAATAATATGTATAAGTGACAGAAATCAAGTACAAAGCCAAAAGTAAGGGAGGGGAAGCAGAGGTACAGCTGGGACTTGGACATTAGCAACACTACTCTTTCCAGTCTTCGTGTCTAAATTTCATCAAAATCCAAAATCTCACCTAAATCATGTAAGGCAGGTGGAGATTGTGCTCCTCGGCATACGTTCTCGGGCACAATTCCTTGCCATCTGTGGACCTGTGGAACTGAAGAGGAAAGGTATCTTCTCGCAACACTCTCAATATGCAGTGGGGGAGAGGCATAGGATAACAGTTATAGACATTCCAGTTCAAAAAGAGAGAAACCAGAAGGTAAAAAGGAGCTACCTCCACTGCTGTTCTTAAACACAGCTGGGCAAATTCCATTAGATTTTAAGTCCTGGGAGTAATAATCCATAGCTCTCTCAATTCTGCCCTTTTAGCCCCTCATGTCTCTCAGTCAACAGGCACAGAAGGAGGCTCCTGTACTGGTTGGTGAAATTGATCCTGATAACCAAAGGGAAACTAGGTTGCTACTAGCAAAGGCAGTAAGGAGAAGTATGTCAGGAATACAGAAGATCCCATAGGGCTTATCTTAGTACTGCCTCCACCTGTGATTAAAATTAATGGAAAACTACAATAACCCAATTCAGGCAGGACTGCTAATGGCTCAAATGCCTCAGGAATGAAGGTCTGGGTCACCTTACGAGGCAAATAATCATGACCAGCTGAGGTGTTTGCTGAGGACAAGGGGAATACTGAATGGGTAGTAGAAGAAGGTACCACATGACCAGTTGCAGAAATGAGGACTGTGATAATTTTGAATATTTTTTATTTTGTTCTGTGTGTGTGTTTGTGTATGTACAAATGATTCCCCTTACTAACATAATAGTAGTTATGTTCTATAAAATTTCCATGAACCCAGAATTAGTGAATATTGAACCATTTCTCATAAGGGAAATACAGAATTAAGTCCCTGCCAGCCTCTGGTCACAGCATTTTTGTCAACTGACCAATATATAACTTTGTTTTGTGTGCGTTTCTGTTTAGAGATGCATTAATTAACATACATTCCGCTTCACCAACATTGAGCTCACAGTCAACTGCAGTATAACTCATGCCTGAATGAAGCTCAGGTAACACATGTATTTTCTCTTAAGGCACAGCACAGCTTTCTGGTGCTTAGGATGCTACAGAGCACTTTAGCACTACAATTTTAAACAGCAAAATCATTTAAGAAAAAGAAGAAAAATGTATGGTACTAAATAGACTGTGAAAAGGACACTTGCTTATAGATGAGGACTGAAAGAAGAAGGCAGAATGTTGCCTTGTTTAACTTCAGTTGGACAGGTGCACATCCACTGGGTGATTTAAATTTTCTGCCACTGTATACATGTCCACAAATGACTTCAGAAGCACTGTGAATATTGATTTGGGGGTTAAAAATAAATTTTAACAAAAAGGCAAATTTATAAATTTGAACTCCATGAATAATGAGAATAGACTGTGTGTGGGTAGCAAATATTTTTTCTTTCCTATCTTATCCTCTTATCATCTAACAGCAGATATGTTAATAATTAAGTTTATACCTCAGAGTTTAAGCTATAGGATATCAAAGGAGAAGTGAACATCACTCAAGGAATTGGTATCCTTTTTTGGGGAAAGGTTAGTGTATTTTCAGTAGTAATAGAGATAGTTGTCTATTATGTGGGGGAAGGTTAATTTTATTAGTACCTGTATTTATAGATTAAGTATGGTTTAAGAAGATGTGTATAGGTGCCAAATTGACAAATGGTGGATTGTGATGGCTTCATTGCTGGATCAACTTGACTAGGCTATAATCCCCAGTTATTTGATCAAATACTAATTTAGGTGTTGCTTAAAGGCATTTGAAAGATGTAACTAAAGCCTCCAATCAGATGATTTTATATAAGAAACATAATCCTGGGTGGGCCTGAATGAATCTATTAAAGGGTCTTAAAAGCTGGGCTGAGATTTTCCCAGGAGAAGAAATTCTACCTATGAACAGCAACATCAAACCATATCCGTGGAGTTCAAGTCTGCCCATGCTCTTTCTTTCCTGTCTCTCTTATGGACCTGCTTACACAATCATGTAAGCCAAAATCCTTGAAACACATGCATGCATACATACATACGTAATCAATCAATCTTACCAGTTCTACTTCTCTGGGTGTCATTCCTCTTTCTTGAGTTTCAAAACAAAATCTGTTGTTATATTAGGTAATAATGGGAAGGGAAGCTGGAGAACCAAGAATGGAACAACTGGATAAAGATGTGATGGGGGCTTTATCCACACTAATGGACATTTGTTCTCCATAACCTGCCCTCCTTATAAACCTGCTCCGGGGAAAGACTTTGAAGAAGTGGTTTTTGTTTGTTTGTTTGTTTGTTTATTTATTTATTTTCTGATACTCTGAGCCCTTTCAATTTGAAAACTTTCTCCTGCTTAGGGAATATTGGGGATAATATTATTTCAGATATTTTATCTGTTATTTTTCTCTGGCACAGATTTACTCTGGATCTCTTCTCCATGTGGCCTAACTAGTACTTGGAACACATTGTGTCCATCCGATACTTCACTCTGGCAGGGGCCTGTGGTCCTTTTGCTTCTTCAGCCCTGCACTTTATTAAGCTGTGTCAGTGGCTAGCCACTGCAATTCCAGGAGTTGGTCCTGAAATTAGCTGTATATGAAGTGGAGCTTCCCAGCTTTCTGGGAAGTTTGCTGGAGATGTGTGGCTGAATTCTGCCCAAAGAAACATGGGCAAAGATGATGTATGCTAGTCTGGGAATGGAAGCTAAAAAACTCTCACATCCTTCATGCTCTCTTTTTTCTTCTCATTTTAGCTTGCCAGAGAAGAAGAGGTAGGGTAGGTCTTCATTGTTTTAAGAGGTGGAAACATCTTCATGATTCTAAGAGACCGCCATGCAACAGTCCTAACATGCTTAGGACTGGAACATAAGTGAGAAGTAAACTTTTATTAGGATAAAGTACTGAGATACCAGGATTATTTGATTTAGTAACTATCCTACTATAACTGATAACAGCCACTGACTTCAAAAGTCATACAAATAATTTTAATTTTTCTACACCTTGAAAAATGCTTTATGGTTATTTTTTAATGTTTAGATCAGGGGTCAGACAAGTTTTTCTTAAAGACCCAAGGAATAAATATTTTAGGATTTTTAGTCCATATGGTCTTTGTTTTGTCACAATTCAACTCTGCTGCTATGTGAAAGATGCAATAGACAATACATAAACACGAGTCTGCCTGGCTGTGTCCCAATTAAACTTTATTTACAAAAATGAGCAGCCAGCCCATGAGATTTCTGACCCCTGGCTTAGAACATTAATTTCTTTTGATTTATTTTTGTGAACAATGTGGGACATAGATTTAACTTTTTTCCCCCAAATGATTAGTGAATTCAGACACCATTTATTAAATAGTATGTCTTTACCTACCAGTTTTAAAGGCCAACTTTAAAGTAATGAGAGATTTATGGATCCGTATTCAGTTCCTAAACCTATTTTTCTATTTCTGGGTCAATACTAGGCTGTTTTCATTTCTATAGCTATAAAATATGATGTAATAGCTAGTATGGAAAACCCATAATTTCAGTTTATTTTTCAAAAGATTTCTTGGCTAGTCTTACACATTTATTCTTCTGAGTTTTAGAATTAGCCTGTCAAGTTCCATGACAATTTTTGTTTGTTAAGATTTTTCTTAAGATAACTGAATTTGTGAATCTATAACATTTATTCTTCCAAGTTTTAGAATCAGCTTGTCAAATTGCACAAGCATTTTTGTTAGGATTTTGGTTGGGATAACACTGAATTTATAAATCTGTTTTTGGAATAGACTTTCTGTATTGAATCTTCTTCATGATCATGGTATATGCCTTAGCTTGGGCCATTATGACAAAATACTATAAACTGGGTGTCTTATAAACAACAAAAATTTATTTTTCACAGTTCTGGAGACTGGGAAATCCTAGATAAAAGCAATGGCAGATCTAATGTCTGGTGAGAGCCTGCTTTGTGGTTCATAGATGGCCATCTTCTTGTTGAGTTCTCACATGAGAGTCCTCCCATGGTGGGAGGGACTAGTGAGCTCTCTGGAGTTTCTTGTTTAAGGGTACTAATCCCACTTAGGGTGCCTCTGCCCTTCTGACCTAATAATCAGCCACCAAAGGCCCCAACTCCTAATACCATCACAATAAGACTTAGGATTTCATCATATGAATTTTATACTATGTTCTCCCTTTAATATGATCCTGTCTTTTTCTTGTTTTTTATTTCACAATGATTTCTTTAGTTACTAGCTAATTCTAAATTTCTCTTTTTATACTTGAGTAGAGGTATTTACTTTTTTAAAAATTAATTTGGGTTAGGAAGAATATGTTCTGCAGTATATATTCACTCTAATATGTTAAAATTTGAAATTCATACTTATTTACTTATTTATTCATATAAATATTCCAGAAAGAAAAATCCTAAAACCAGAGTTGTTGGGTCCAGGCATGTATATTTGAAATTGAAATTAAGACACAATTAAGACAATTTTCACATATTTGTTATTAATGGTTAACATAAATCTTTTTAGTATTTTCCAATCTGAAAGAAAAAAATCACATTTTTTACGTTATTTGTGAGTACAAGTGTAAATTCACACTCAGATGCTTTGATTAATCTTGATATCTGAAATAAATGGATTTGAATTACAGAGGGTGGGCTTGTGTTAGTCTCATATTTTTAAAAATTTAATCTTAAAATCATAAACCTATGAGGTTAAAAATCAAGTGGGCCAAATAATCAGATGATTACATTACCTATGACATTACTGCTCATAAAAAGACTAGACAGACATGGTTACTAGGCTGCCTTAATGTTCCAACTTTTCAGTACAAAGTAACTTAGACTTGCAAAACAAATAAAGATAAATACATCTGCTATTTACACTAGTAGGAGTTCCAGTTAATTCTGGATACAGCCAAATAGTCTGGCTAAATGTCTCTGCAGCTCAACTGGAATCCTATTAGAATGAACTGTCTAAACCTTTAAATATGTAGCTTGTAAAACAATTTAAAGTGGTGGCTTGCTGCCACTATTTTGTCTACAGCTCTAGATAAACTAAATAAAAATGCTTAATCTCAACTTTACAAAGGTTGTTATAGATATCATTGTTGTCTCCATTTAGATTTATTTTAAACAGTAGAAAGAATTGTTAACAAATTATCAATGAAAAAAGAAAAATTAGTTTGGTTTGTTTGGGAGGGTGTCATTTTAAATTTAAGAATTAAATATCGAAAGCAAATTTGGGATTAGGATTCTCGATACTTTACCTTTTCTGGTAATGTTAAAAAATTGCTATTATCAATATATTCCATTATTGAATCTGGAATTCATGAAATGAAAATAAATGTTGGAATTTTCATTATGAAATCATTTTTAGATGATATTTCTTATACAAAGTCTCAAATATCTTTTTTAAATGTTCCCTTTGAAAACTAAACATTTGAAATATATATAAAGTGGAAAATCATTTCTTAGAAAATCAGGAGTTGATCATTTTCAAAACTATTTATAAAATATAAATTTAAATTTGTATTTTCCCAGTTATAAATTATTTTTCAGTCATAAACCAAATCAGTTTTGGTAAATCATACTCACTAAGTTAACATTAAAGAGGTGACTGTACTCCACACTCAAAGTCACTGGGTCAGGGGTCCCTAAAAAGATGAGCAGTCAGGACTGCAGGTCTCCTGCTCCCCACTAAATCAAAACATCCCCATTTTATAACATATCGGGTTACACATAAAGGGCGGTTTAAAAATATGCATTTCATAGCTTTAAACAATTCTGAAAAACCACTGATCAAGGAAACAGAAACCTACCAGAAAAGGCCTTATACATTTGTTAATGATTCTTCTCTAGTGAGAAACTGGCTAGGTGGAGAGCACTTAAGTAATAAATCTTTTTTTTCCCTATTATTTTATAAAGATATTTTGGGGCACATTTTATCTAATTTCTGATCATGCTACTTAATACAAGATTTTTAAAACAGTAATTAAAACACTAAGCTGACAAGTTGCTT
>VBSM01002217.1:36273581-36284790 GCA_008086735.1 Cheirogaleus medius
TTTCTATTTTTAGTAGAGACGGGTCTCGCTCAGGCTGGTTTCGAACTCCTGACCGTAAGTGATCCGCCCGCCTCGGCCTCCCAGAGTGCTAGGATTACAGGTGTGAGCCACCACGCCCGGCCTAAAACAAGTTTTAAGTTCAGTTCAAAACAAAACATTTGAGTTCCAAAACCAAAACAAATTTTCTTTGTGATTGGGCATTTCGTTTAAAAGCGAACAGTCAGAAAAAAGTCATGAAATGTTTTAAGTTTGGAGGAAGACAGAGAGAAAGGGGTAGAAAACACCAGCTGAGGATTGAAAAAGATAGGATTTGGGGGTAAAAGAAATGATCAAATATTTTCTAAGAAAAAGGGAACAGAATGAACAAAGGGATAAAGGAAAGAACTGTTTCTAAGGAATGAGAAATATCTCAGTTTGGCTGGGAAATAGATGATAGGCGATAAAAAGAAATATCATTGTGAATTTAGGTTGTAGCCAGATAATAAAAGGTTCTCAACACCAGAGAAAGGATTTTTTTTCAGTGAAAAATAAGAAAGCACAGGCATACTTTATTAGGCATCACTTTATTAAGCTTTACAGATATTTTATTTTTAACAAATTGAAAGTTTGTAGCAACCTGGCATCCAGCAAGTCTATAGGTGCCCTTTTTCCAGCAGCATGTGTTCACTTCCTGTCTCTGTGTCACATTTTGGTAATTTTTGTAATATTTTAAACTTTTTCATTATTATTACATCTGTTACAATAATCTGTAATCAGCAATCTTTGATGTTACTATTGTAATTGTTTGGAGGTGGTACAAACTGCACTCATATAAGACAGTGAACTTAATACATAAACGTTGTGTGTGTTCTGACTACTCCACTGGCTGGCTGTTCCCCCGTCTCTCTCCCTATTCCCAAAGATACACAGTATTAAAATCAACAAATCTACAATGGCCTCTAAGTGGTCAATGAAAGGAAGAGTTGCACGTCTTTTACCTTCAATCAAAAGCAAGAAATGATTATGGTTAGTGAGGAAGGCATGTTAAAAGCCCAGTTAGGCTGAAAGCTAGGCCTCTTGCACCAAACAGCCAAGTTGTGAGAAAGCAAAGTGAAAAATCTTGAAGAAAATTAAAAGTGCCACTCCAGTGAACACATGAAAGATAAGACAGTGAACCAGCTTTATTGCTGATATGGAGATTTTCATGGTCTGGATAGAAGTTCAAACCAGCCACAAAATTTCCCTTAAGCCAAAGCCTCATTCAGAGCAAGGCCCTAACTCTCCTCAATTCTGTGAAAGCTGAGAGAGATGAAGAAGCTATAGAAAAAAAGTTAGAAGCTAGCAGAAGTTGGTTTATGACATTTAAGGAAAGAAGCTGTCTCCATAACATAAAAGTGAAAGGTGAAGCAATAAGTGCTAATGTAGAAGCTGGCAACAAGTTATCCAGAAGATCTAGCTAAGATCATTGATGAAGGTGATTACACTAACCAACAGATTTTCAATGTAGATAAAACCACCTTATATTGAAAGAAGATGTATTCTAGGACTTTCATAGCTAGAAAAGTCAATGCCTGGCTTCAAAGCTTCAAAGGACAGGGGCTAAATGTTTAAGAGGCTAAATGCAGGTGGTGACTAAGTTGAAACCAATGCTCATTTACCATTCTGAAAATTCTAGGACCCCTAAGACTTATGCTAAATCTACTTTGCCTGTGCTCTATAAATGGAACAAAGCCTGGATGACAGCACATCTGTTTGTAGCATGGTTTACTGAATATTTTAAGCCCACTGTTGAAACCTACTGCTAAGAAGAAAATTCTTTCTTTCAAAATATTACTGATCATTGACAATGTACCTGATTACCCAAGAGCTCTGATGGAGATGTAGCAGGAGATTAAACGTTGCTTTCCTGCCTGCATTCTGGAGCTCTTGGATCAAAACGTAATTTCAACTTTCAAGTCTTATTAAGAAATATATTTCATAAGGCTATAGCTGCCATAGATAGTGATTCTGCTGATGGATCTGGGCTAAGTAAATTGAAAACATTCTGGAAATAATTCACCATTCCAGATGTTGTTAAGAACATTTGTGATTCATGGAAAGAGGTGAAAATATCAACATTAATAGGAGTTTGGAAGAAGTTGATTCCAGCCCTCATGGATGATTTGAAGAGTTTAAACTTCAGTGGAGGAAAAAAGCTAGAATTAGAAGTGGAGCCTGAAGATGTGACTGAATTGCTGCAATCTCATGATAAAACTTGAATGAATGAGAAGTTGCTTCTTATAGATGAGCAAAGATGTGGTTTCTTGAGAGCGAATGCACTCCTGGTGAAGAGGCTATGACCACTGTTGAAATGACAACAAGGGATTCAGAATATTACATAAACCTAGTTGATAAAGCAGCAGCAGGGTTTACGAGGATTGACTTCAATAGGAAAAATTCTACTGTGAGAATCTTTCATGAAGAGTCAATTGATGCAGCAAATTTCATTGCCTTATTTTAAGAAATTGCTACAGCCATCCCAACTGTTATCAACCACCAGCCTGATCAGTCAGCAGCCACCAACACTGAGGCAAGATCCTCCATCAGTAAAAAGACTACGACCCACTGAAGGCTCAGATGATCATTAGCAATTTTAGCAGTATTTTTAAAAAATTTTTATTTTTTTAGAGACAGAGTCTCATTGTGTCACACAGGTTGGAGTGGAGTGGTGGATCATGGCTCACTGTAACTTTCAAATTCTGGGCTCAAGTGGACTTCCTGTCTCAGCTTCCTGAGTAGCTAGGATTATAGGCATGAGGGCTAAATTTTTTTTTTTTAGAGACAGTCTTGCTATGTTGCCCAGGCTGGTCTTAAACTCCTGGCCTGAAGCAATCCTTCCACCCCAGCCTCCCAAAACAGTTAACTATTTATTAAGGTATGTACATTGTGTTTTCAGACATAATGCTATTGCACACTTAATAGACTACAGTATGGTATAAATATAACTTCATATGCACTGGGAAAACAACAAAAAAAAGTGACTTGCTTTATTGCAATATTCACTTTATTGATGTTGCCTGGAACCAAACCTGAAATATCTCTGATGTGTCCCTGTAACAGCAGCAGAGATTTCAAGTATGAGATAGATTCCAGATATATTACAGAGGTAAATGGATAAAATTTGAGAACTGATTGTAAGCTAATTGGATGAAGAGAAATCAAAGATGATGCTAACAGGGAATTCAGGGAAGGACTAAGGACTAAGGATTTAAGCTTAAAGCTAAGACTTTCAATATCTACACTGATTTGTTTATGTCAAGGGAATTTCAAAAGCACAACCAAAATACATGAGTGATACAAATTTTATTTTTCATGCTAAAATTTTTACAAATTTTATTGTGTCATACACAATTACAAGAGTAACAGTTACAACTGAATTAAAAAAATAGCATTTGGGGGCATTTCTATTTGCTACTATCATATGCAAGTTTTGTTACATGGCATGTTTTGTTACATGAATAGCAACCATGGTTACAATTACAGAACTGCTTAGTTCATAAATTTAATAAATGTGTCATGATGGAGGCTACTACATAATATAAACAAGGACTAAGTGCCCAAACATATTCTCACATTTAACATTATTCTTTATTCTACAATTAGAATCAACAGTTAGAATCTAGTAACACCATCGTTCAAATATCTGACCAAGTGGGTCAAGTGAGCAAGCATTTCAAATCATTTCCCAAAATCTTTTTTAGTTTAGTTCTGAAGGAAAATATAAGACAAAATACACAAGGCATGGCTGGCGTGATATTTTATGCCTAAAATCAACCATTAGATAAGGAAATCTGCATCGCTTGCAACTTGGCATTTGTTTCATCTCACGTAATTAAAAGATGAAAGTACTGACAGCACTTAGAATCACCCAACTACAGCGGCTATAGTATCTCCCAGACTTCTAGTTTCTAAAATTCTGGGGGGAGGGGGACAATTTGAACTGTAACAGTCTACATGGTAGTAATATTACCTTTTGGCCATTGGCCCAATACTAATCCTTTTTGTTTTTTAGTATATAAAATATGCTGAAAACATTTCTCTTAAACACATTTCAATTAATGTAATTAAACAGATGGCAACAACTTCCTTCTAGAAGAGCTAGATTTGCTATGAAAAATTTGCTATATACTTGTTAAATTAATTTATAGAATATTTTTAGGGTCAAATACAGATCATACTATATTCTCCAATTGAGAATCTGTGTTAAACACTTGTAAAAGGAACTACAAACATAATCACATTAGTTTAAAAAAATGGAAATTACTATTTTATTCTTTTAACTTTGTATCACTTAATTTTGTCCAAATTAATAAATTTCAAAAATCCATGGTAAAATTTATATTCTAAGCACAAAAATACATAAATTTTAGTTCTAATCAGAAATTTCCACTGACAAGTGAAAATTTTTACTTTGAAATAAGTAGATCTGGGATATAGAAGTTAATTTTTGATCTGAGCATGTCACAGATATATTTTGTTTTAATGTAAAAATAATTTTTAAAGAAATAATGTTAAAGTCTTTTACCCCATCATCTGAAACACACAATATTTTTTCCTTAAAATAGTTTAAAATAAACATCTCGTTTAAAATCTGATTTTACAAAAAAAAGAGAAATAAAACTAATTACTCTTATATGTACTTGAGCCAAGTAGTTGTTGCTTCCAGATGTTGTGAGCTAAAAATCATTACCTGATGACATTATGGTAAGTAACCTTTTGCTTATAACCTAATAACTTGAAATTCAATTGATATTGCTTATCAAAGAAGACTGATATATATTTGTAAATTTAAAAATTTACATCTTTTAAAAAGTACCTAACAATTTTCTTAAATAAAATATAATTATTATATAAAGAACTGTTTATTCTAAGAACTTTAAAAAACAAATAAACAAAATGGGGGTGGTGCAGGAGAGTTGGGGACATGTCCTCCAATGAAATAGCCAGAATTATTTAAAATAATAAGGCTCAGAACCACAAAGGATTCACTAGGCTAAAGTTACGTTACTTTTATTGTTTTGACAGTCATTTCCTACAGATTGCGCTCCCATTTCCAAACTATAAATCAGATCTGGAGTTATATTTTCTTGTCATGAATTTTTTAGAGAAAACAATTAACTCATTGGCCTAAACAAACAAAAAAGACACAGAAAAACTGCACACAAGTCATTTAAATGTTATGTACTATAATATAGTCATTTAACAATTTCAAGCAATTTATCTGTTATCTAATATTTTCATACTATTATTTGAAATCTCAAATATATCTATATTATTCATAAGTAATTTACTCTGACAATGCATCAGTCTTATCTTTATAGGAATCATCAAGGAGTACTAAATTTTAGAAGAAAAATTAAGCTATAGATTATGCTCCAAAGTATTTTACAAGTGTTCATTCCTCATGTAAAATATTTCAGATAGCAACTTAAAGCTGCCAAAATCTTAGTCCATCAGTATTGTTTTGATTGTCACTATTAGCTATGCAAATTTTTCTTCTTTTAATCATACTAACCTGAGTCAGCTGGGCTTTCCAGTGGACATTTTAAATGACAGAGCACAGATATGGGAGGCAGAAAAACTAGATCTGGTTCCAATTAAACTATTTACTATAGTAATAATTTACTATATGTCATCTTCAGCAGTCCTTCAACTTCTCCATACCTCTCCTTACTCTTCTTAAAGATGAGGATTCTATTACTCTCCTTTGACTTACTTCTAGGACTATGGGAAATCATGTAAGAAAAACATGAAATAACTCTAAGGGCCAACATACTATAAATGGTATCAACACACAGAGGCTAGTTATAGTATTGGATTTGGTTAGAATGACCAGTCTGTAAGGGTGTAACTTAAAAGCAAGTCATTCTGGGAAGTATCAGAAAAAAAATTTTAACATCTTTATCATGTCCTCTGGATAAAGTCTGAGAGCAATTTTAAAAAATATATTGATACTTACCCTATTCCCATGTAAGAAACTACACTGAACATTGACCTAAGAAAAACTAAAAGCTTCATTCATTTTTCCCAGATTTTTTATGGCTATACTTCTGCTTCACCTGAATGCGTTTGTGCAATTTTATTAATTTGCAGCCTGTTTTGTTCTGCCAGTTACTTAACTCTCTCTGATAGTCACAGGTAATCCTTATTCCTCTTTTGCTATTTTTTAATTTGTTTTAAATTCTAATTGTTTTCTGACTCAAACTGCACTGAACTAGATGTAATAAAGTGTTCTGAATTTAAAAGATAAAGAAAGATTTGAGTCATTAAATGTTCCTTCCACTTTCCTGTCACTTCAAGAGATACTGTGCATGCACTCTAACAGGATGTAAGATTTACAAACCATAAGAAAAAATCTGTTTAATTTATACAATGTAATTTCCCATGGTTAAAAGACACAGAGCAGGAAAAGTAAATAAGGGTTGACTTTTGTATGAGGCCTATCTAAATGATGATTTTGAAGAAATGAATGGTGATTCTGAAGTAAATGGAACATGAGGATAGGGTGGGAACAAAATAGAAACTATATGATCAAATTTAACACACAGAGTCATTGAAGTACTGTATCTCTAGGTCACTAGCTAAATAAACCAGATTAGGGACCTGGTCAGGTATGGAGAAACAGATTTGGAAGCCCTACTATAGATACAGGTGATTTTTGAAGTCACAGGATTAGAACATTTGGGAGAAATGGGAGCCTATATCATACATAGACATAGATGATGCCAAAGTGAGAAAATGATAGGAAATGAAAATGATTTTAAAAATACAAAATTAATATATTAGAGAAGTATACAGTTGTAATGAGAATGGTCATAGTCAGGAAAACATAGCAGAGGAAAAATGAAAATAAAGATTGGTTTTGACAAGAAAGTCCATAATGAATTTAAAAGGGTGATTTGGGTTCAATAGTAAGGATGGCTGAGTTAGCAATGGATTAAGAGTTTTCACTCAGGAAACCTTAGAGAAAATAATATGAAAGCTAAGACGACCTGAGTGTGTTTAAAAGCAGAATTGAACAATTAAATGAAGTTTATGTTTTACAGTTGAGAGAGTCAAACTAATAAATAGGCTGTTTCAGACCTAAGTTAGGCACTTCGGGGGTGGGAAAGGGAAACCTGATTTCTGTCACTAGAAAATAGAAGGAAATTAACCTCAACCCACTTACTTTTTTGGTATCATACTTAGCCCCTACACTTTGTGGTATATATTTAAAAGGTCCTTAGAAATTGGTAAGTGAAAATGCTAAAAAAGATCAAAAATGGAAAATGGTATTGAAAATATAAAACAGCCAAGTGAATAAGTCAATAATCCATTTTGAAAACAATTTTAAATAAAATTAAAACCAAAACTAGACTTTAAAAATAATACTGCTAGAGGCATCATATCCATATGATGTGCAAAGTGATTACATTTTTATATAGGTTTTATTTCAATATAGCCACCATCATTTAATGATGGGATTTCTTGAATAATTCTATCAAAGAAATACTTTCTTCCTGTAAAACATTCGTAAAATTGATTAAGTGGGTACCTAATAGTTGTTAGTTTCATATCTTCTTTAGTATGAAAAGCAACATAAGAAAATGGAGAATCAAAATATTTTATTTCAAATCTATTTTATGCCAGATCCAACAGGTAATTGGAACCTATTCCCATTCTATGGGTTTCTGAATTTCATTTTTCTATTTTATTTATTTTTATGAGCAACTTGCTTTAATTCTGAATCAGTACCACTTTATTTGACATTTATTAAAGCTGTATAAAAGCCATGCACAGTTTATTTACAATATTATACATTAGATGACTGAAGATCACACAAAAATTCCACAAAAGTATAACTAATATGGAAAGACATGAAACACATTATTTAAGGGCCTTTAAAAATTTCAGCTATGGAATTTTTCAAAGATTATTTTGGTTATAAGGGTTATAATACAACCACTAGCTTGAAATAAGACTGACAAAAACATGCAAATGAGAATTTCAATAAATGAAAAGCTAAAAACATTTAGCTAAAAGCTAAAATATCATGTAGTTGAAATACTACCATGTAACAATGGGAATTTATAAAACAGGAAAAAAAAGGTTATTCTTTAAAAGTCTTACATGAATAATAGGGCTTTCAGTAATTTTCTACAAAAACATTCAGAAATTACATTTCGCAAATTATGTTCATCACTAAAATTATGTTTTCAGTAATGATTAGAACTGATTTTCAAGTAATTGTTTATTTTACTATAGTGGAAGTCTCAGTTTTTCCCCTTTGGAGATAGGGGGTAGAAGAAAATCAATCAGTAAATTTAGATTCAAGTAAAAGATCCTGGTACAAATATATCATTAACACAGAGTGGAGATTTGCAATAATTGTAAGTCCATGTACTTTTAACTGTACTCTTAAAATAGAAGTGTAAACTTTAGGTTTGTTCAATTTAAGATCTCCTATTAGGAAATAACTCCTCTTTACGAGTATGGAAAATATCAATAGATATTTGTTCTTCTCTAGATGTACCTCTTTCAGTTTTTACTGTTGTGGCTGAAGTACATTTAGATATTCAGACTGCCCCAACTGGTAAGTTGTGTTCCTTCCACAGTCGACATACTGGTACCTCTCCTGGGATATCTGTTCAGAGTGGCCAAAGTATGTTGTTGTCACAGTAACCCTAAAGACAAAATAAGTGGGGAGAAACACTTAATAACTACATTAAAAGATTTTCTACAGTGAGACTACTTTTACACATGAAAATTCTCTTCAGAGAGAGATTATTTGATTAATGATAACTTAATATTGTGGACACAGTCCTCTAAGGGAATGTTTCCCCAACAGACAACAAGAATGCTAGCTGAGCAAGCTCTATCCGAATAGTTATATACAATAAACATAATTTTTTAAAACAGCTATCTTTAGTTAAAAATATAATAGTTCATTATACGCTTAAAATTAAATATACAGTTCTCTCATTATAGAAAAAAGGTTAATCGAATGTCAGCTAATGGCCCAAATACCAAATCTTTAATCAACAATGTTTTATTGGCTTAGATAATACCCAATTTACATGCCCATAAGGAATTGATGTTGTGCTTGGTACTCTCTATCTCAATCCTTGGCATTTTCCTGAGCTCTTGTCATGTCTACATTCACTATTTAGCAGTTATGTAATCCTATACTACTTCTCTAGGAAACCATTTCCTAATTTGCAAAGTGGATAATACTTACTTGACCTTATAGCACTCTTGTAAGGCTTAAAACCCAATTGAGATGATATTTGTAAAGATGTCATGTATGCTATAAGACAACAGTTATAAATCTAAAATTCTTAAGAAGAAATAGCTCTTTCAGAAAAAATTCATACTTACTGCATCATGAGCACTATGTTGTGTACTTTGATGGATAGCAGTGTACAGAAATCACTGTTAAAGAAATTAAAATGTAAATAAATGTAAGTCACTAATTTAAAACTCTTCTTGTATTAAAGCTAACAGACACTATTAAAATATATAATAAACAAGCATTTATTGGCTGAGCATTTACTATACTTCAAATGACTGATATATTCATGACTTATTCTAAAAATATATATGTGTTCGTACCACTGCAGTGGTAGCGTTGCCTTAACGTGAGATACAGATAACTTTTACATTTTGCTCATCTTTTGAAATTTTGGTAAACAGTTTGCTAGTTATCAAGAAGTTCTATTATTTTACCTATTGAGAGTTAATAATCATTTAGATCCAAGTTAAAAACTTCAGAATTTTAAACCAATACAGTATACATTATTAGCACTTTTAGTTTTCCTATACTAAAATTCAGCAAATATAAGAATATATGAGAATATGCCTCTTATAATATAGTAAATAAAAGTAAAAAGTGATGTGGTGTACATGATCCTAATTCTGAAAAATAAAAAAATAAATTTTATGTGTACAGGTATATGTACATAAATGTTAAATATGTTGAAAAAGAGAAAAGAAGAACAGAGATGATCAGAGGCCAGAAGGAATATTCCATAATGTAGTCTTTTTGACTGATAAGATTATAAAAACTAAAGAAAGAAAAAATATTCTTTATACTTTATTTTATATACTTTATTGTTTAATAAAAAGTTATTAAGAATTAGAACTTACAACATGTAACTCATTTCCTCTGCTATAACAGTAGGTACTGTGTAATCGATCTGAAAGGCAAAAAAAAAAAAAAAAAAAAAAAAAAAAAAAAAAAAAAAAAAAAGAGAATAGGATCAAAACATCAAATATTTCAGATATACTTCATAATTTCAAAGAGAAAACTCTCCCTTTGTAGAAGCTTGCTTCTACAATTCTATCTTATATATATGGGACACGTTTCAAAATTAAGTTTTTGAGGAAATATTCTACCCTCTCAAGTTACATGACATGCAAAATTGAGATGCATTTACTCCTCCCAAGTATTTCATGACTGAGACTTACTTGTTTCATATCAAGTGGACCAATATTGGTTAGATTGTTTAAGCGTGCCTTTCCAATAACTGTTTTTGAAAACTGAACTTGAGCAGTGATGTTTTCAACTTCAACAGAATAATAGTTATTGTTTGTAATATTTAGGGTATTCTACAAAAGAAATGAGGCAGAAAAATATACAAGGTTAGCTAAAAATAAGCATACAAATATTATCCATAATCAATAAAGAAAATGACTTCAGCTGTAGCTATGCTTCATTTATTAAGAGAAAGAAAAGTATTGCCAAAATTTCAACATTAAATGAACCAGTTATTTGGGTTTATGCATGAGCACTATGTATATAATACATCTGCAGTAAATAAACAATTCAAAAAAAGAAAAACCCAGAAAATGTATAGTATAGGAATATGGAAAAATGAATGTTAGAAAATGTATTTGTGGCCTTAGTTAGCAGGAGTTGAATAAAAACAATTTTAAAATTTCATCTAGATTTTTATTAACTCTTAATATATACCTCTTCATATACTATACTAGTAAGCTGTTTCCTATTCTATTAAATAAAAGATGACCTTTTAAAATGCTAAACAGTACTTAAAATAAGCTGTTTGTTTAAAGGAAATTGTTATTTTAACTTATATACTAGTAGAGATTTATACCAGGTCACTATGGAAAAGAAATGAGACAGATTAAAGTCTGTTTGATCAATCCCATCAAGAAATGGGCAACGGAAATGAACAGAAACTTCTCCAAAGAA
>VBSM01002217.1:36284890-36302310 GCA_008086735.1 Cheirogaleus medius
TAAAAAAAAAAAATAAAAAAATAAAGTCTGTTTGATTAGAGAGAAATGTGGTTGCATCATTCCTATTCTTAAGTAACAGCTGGGGTCAGCTTCTGCATTTCTAATTCACTATTGTTTCATATTACTTTAGAAAACAGTCAATAAAAAATAAGAAAAATATTAAATCTAGACATAAAAAAATCTAAAACAGTCCAAAATCAACAGACACGAAATGATATAAATATAGAAGAAATATTTGTAAGACAGATAGCAATGGTTATCATCTATAATATACAAAAAGCCCTTATAAGTTGAAAAGAAAAAGAGAAAGCTGTAATAGGAAACAAAATAAAGAGCAAAGGATATGCATGAATAAGTCAAAAAAGTATAAATCTAAATGGTCAAGAAACATTTTTAAATTCTCATATTCATTTATAGTCAGGAAAAAGTTAATTTAAGTAAAAATGAAATATTGTTTTTCATCCCTTACACTAGTAAAATTTGTAGAAAGCAAACAAATTCCATTCCTGGCAGGGATATGGGTAATGGGTATATTTTTACATTGCTGGTAAATATGTGAGGTGTTACAACCATTTTGATAAGTAATCTCATGACATACACGAAAATAAAAATTATGATAGCTTTGTGACCTAGCAATCCTACTTCTGAGCATCTATTCCACAGAAATAGAAATATTAGGATGTTAATGACAGTATTCTTTATAGTGGCAAAACATACACAGTGAAAATAAAATGTCTCTCCATAAAAAGAATGACTGAATAAATTGTATTAAGTCCTTACATAGAATATTATGCAGCCATCAGAAGAATGGATTAACACTTAAAACACATAATTAGGAAAGATTTCTACAAGGTTTTAACAAATGAGAAAATCAAAATATGTAGAAATATGTACAAAATATTTTTTTGAATTTATCCTAAATAAATAACCTATAATGGAAACAAAGTTTAAGCACAGAGAAATTTTCTGAATGAATATTTGTAATAGCAAACCTAAACATCCACTAAGAAAATGGTTGAGCAGACTTCTGGCAGGGTGGATAACTAGAGACATCGCTTGCAAGATGGTCCTGGCAGGAAGCAGAATATTGGATACAGGAGATGGGAGAAGACTCACAGCTCAGGTGTGATCACAGAGAAATATGTCAGAGATGGCTGGGGACCCCAGGGAGAAAATTATGAAGCCGAGAAGGAAGAAGATAAAGAGAAGACATCAGGTGAGGATTAAACCCAGAGAGGCTTGGAGCCCAGCGAAAGGGTAAAGAGGGGATTCCCCTCCCCCTAATACATGCCTTCGGTGAACTGTGGAACACCAAGTTTACTGAAGGCTTTTCTATCCTCCATGAGCCCAGGCATAGCGGCAAATATGGAATAATGGGGTGAACTTGGGAGCACATGGAGTTTGGGCACTCCATGAGGGGCACCCTCTAGGAGAGTGGAAATGAAAAATTCACTTAAGGAAATCCAAAACACACTGGAAAGTTTTCAGAATAGGCTAGGCCAGACAGAAGAAAAAAATCTCAGAGCATGAAGATAACAACTTCAAATTAAACAAGTCAGTCAAGATAAAGAACAGAGAAATAAAGAGAATGAACAAAGCCTACAAAAAACATGAGATCATGTAAAGAGGCCAAACATATGAATCACAGACATCCTGAGAGTGAAGAAGAAAACACATAAGGGTTCCTATTTCAGGGAATAATTGAGTAAAACTTCCCTGGTCTTGCTAGAAATTCAGATAGCCAGGTACAAGAAGCTCCATGAACACTGTTAAGATTTACCACAAAGAAGCAATCACTACAACACATAGTCATCAGACTGGGCAAAGTTAACAAAGGAGGAACTCATGTGAGCTGTAAGGCGAAAACATCAGGTAACTTGCAAAGAAAAACCCATCATATAACTGCAGACTTCTCAACTGAGACCTTATAAGCCAGAAAGAATTGGAGTCCCATCCTCAGGCTTCTTGAATAGAATAATGGCTAGCCCAGTATTCTGTATCCTGAAAAACTAAGTTTCTTATTTGAGGAAGAAATAAAGATGTTTTCAGTTAAGCAAACACTGAGGGAATTTGTCAAGATCAGACCAACCCTGCAAAAAATACTCAAATCTGCATTATACATTGATCAGCACAATAGATCACCAGTCTAAAAGCACCCAAAAGCTAAAGCTCAGAGCCCATATACAATAATAGCTCAACATATACAATAATAGCTCAACAGGTAAAAAGAAGCAATAAGGTACTACCCAACAGGATGAAAAGAAACACATCCTACTTATCAATTCTTTCAATAACTGTGAATGGCTTGAATTCCCCACTCAAGAGACATAGGCTAGATGAGTAGATAAAAAAAAAAAAAAAAATACAAGCCACATATCTGCTGTCTCCAGGAAACACATCTAACCCACAAGGACTCATTCAGACTCAAGGTGAAAGGATTTAAAAAAAATATTCCATGCAAGTGGAAATCAAAACAAAGCAGGTATTCTCACATCAGACAACACAGCCTTTAAATCAACAATAGTAAAGAAAGACAAAGATTATACATTATACAATGTAAAGGGAGCAATTCAATAAGAAGATGTAACAACCATAGATATTCATATGACTAACACAGGTGCACCCAGAATCATAAAGCAAACCCTATTAGATCTAAACAAAGTGATAAACAACAGCATCGTAATAGCTGGGGACTTCAACATCCTGCTGACAGAACTGGAGAGATCCTCCAAGAAGAAAATAAGCAAAGAAACACTGGACTTAAATGGGGCTCTAGAGCAAATGGACCTAATAGACATTTACAAAACATTCCACCCCAAAACTACTGAATATACATTCTTCTTGTGAGCACATAGAACATTCTCTAAGATTGCTCACATCTTAGGCACAAAACATGTCTCAACAAATTACAAAAAACCCCCAGAAATTATACCATGTATCCTCTCAGATCACAGTGGAATAAAATTAGAAATCAACTCCAACAACAACACTCAATTCTACACAAAGTCATCATGGAAACTAAACAACCTACTGCTCAATGATTATTGGATCAAGCAGGAAATTAAGATGGAAATCAAGAGATTCCTTGAACTAAATGACAAAGAGGACACAAGTTATCAAAATCTATGGCATTCAGCAAAAGCAGTCCTAACAGGAAAATTAATGGCCTTAAATACCCACATTGAAAAGACAGAAAGATCACAACTCAACAATTTAATGATTTATCTCACGGAATGAGAAAAGGAAGAGTAAACCAAACCCAAACCCAGTAGAAGAAAAGAAATAACTAAAGTCAGAGCAGAACAAAATGAAATAAAAAAAAAAACACAGAAAATTAATGAAACAAAAAGTTGGTTCTCTCAAAAGATAAACAAAATTGACACAGCTCTCACTAGATTAACCAGAAGTAGAAAAGGACCCAAATAAGCTCAAATAGGAAGGAAAAAGGAGCTATCACAACTGATACCACAGAAATAAAAAATATTATCTGTGAGTACTATAAAAATCTCTATGCACATAAACTTGAAAACATTGAGGAAATGGTAGAAAAGGTCAATATAGCAAAGGTATACACAAAGCAAACTGAGCAGTGTCACATTTAACAAACATCCTCTCAACAGGGACAAATGTACTGATTAACAAGATAAAGGAATGAAGCCAATATTTTTCATATAAATTTGTACTTACTGTGATATTTAAGTATATTGTACGCTTTTGAACATCATAACTGACATATGCTGATTTTACGCCAATGTATTTCACGTCGATAGAGCGTGGGAAAAGGAAAAACACGGCCAATCCCGAAAGGAGCAGACAGACAAACACAGAAGCCATCACATACAGCTTTCTGAAAAGGAATAGAAGTATTTAAATATATGTGCATCAAAAATTACATAATGCAACATTCAGAGAAGATATTTTCAATTTGAATTTTCCCCTGTATGTTATACCCAGCAACATGTATAAAACACATAACATATTTTACCACATTTTCACACTCTAGAAGTATAGGATAAGGTTGGTTCTGAATCTATTAAGTATTAAAATGTTCTCCTTAAAAGATTAATTCACCTTTTTGGAGAGTACGATTTCAGGTTTATAAGTGATAGAAGGTTTACTGCAGTGATTTCCAAACCAGGCTTCACATTAGAACCAAGCTGAGGAGCTTTCTACAAATACAAATTTCAAGATTCCCTTCGCAGAATTTTCACATGTGAGTTTGTATATGATCCCATACAGTGATTGCTCATCAGGACCATCCGAGAAGCTCTTAAAACTAATGACATAACCACATGCTGTATCAATGATTCTCACTGATAACGACCAGTCCTTTCTGAGTCTCCTTAACCCAAAGTATTTAAGTATGGTTTTAAAAATATTGTTTACATTGATCAACCCTGCTTTGAAGGTGTTATCACACTGTTGTTTTTAAATCAAGAAAAGAGATAACTATATGCAGGTATAAAACAAGTAAAATAACAAACCCTATATACCTTTTCCATTCTTCTAACTACCCTAAAATGTATCTCTTCCATCTCTTGCACTTTTCTTTCCAATCTCCATAGATGGAAATTACCTCTTTTCTTCAAGATTAACCTCCAAACTAGAGTTTCATGAACTATTTTCTTTTCTTTTTTTTTTTTTTGAGACAGTCTCTCACTCTGTTGCCCGGGCTAGAGTGCTGTGGCATCAGCCTAGCTCACAGCAACCTCAAACTCCTGGGCTCAAGCAATCCTTCTGCCTCAGCCTCCCAAGTAGCTGGGACTACAGGCACGTGCCACCATGCCCGGCTAATTTTTTCTGTATTTTTAGCTGTCCAATTAATTTCTTTCTCTTTTAGTAGAGACGGGGTCTTGCTCTTGCTCAGGTTGGTCTCGAACTCCTGACCTTGAGCGATCCTCCTGCCTCGGCCTCCCAGAGTGCTAGGATTACAGGCGTGAGCCAACATGCCTGGCCTTATGAACTATTTTCTGACCTCTCCAATATACAGCCCTCTACTGAAAACACACAGCACCCCTTTTTGTTTCTAAGTCTTGCATGTTACTTACATTATCTTCTCCTTATATTCTAGTAATAGAAAAAATTTTCGTTTTATCCTTTCTTCCACTCTCTCTTCCCCACCAACTCCTTTCTAAATGCATGGATGAATTTAATCTTTGTATGCCTCACAACTGCTATTAAAGTGCTTCCTGAAGATGTTTTATAAATATTTCCGTGTATTTTAAGTTGCTTAAGTTAAGAGAGCAAAAAAATGGTTTACCAAAAAACAAAATAAAACAAGCAAAAAAAAATTTGCTAAATTACCGCTAGAGTCGTATTGAGCAAATAAAGCAGTTCCCACTCACTAACTTTGGACTCTCTCTCAACCTGAGTAGGTAGGATAGTGATCACTACTGGGTTACCTAATAGGTAGTTTAAACAAATGTTTATAGTATCTAATATACAGAAACACCTAAAAAGGCATAAAAAGAATTTAAAAATCATCACAATAAAAAATCTGAACTTTGTTGGAGTTTCTATATATTAGTATCGTTTTATTTTTAATTATTAATGGGCGGGTGAGCCCACCATAATCTATTTAGTGCTTAGTGCCTATAAATCAGCCCTAGTTGTGACTATATGAGTCAGGGTTCTAAATTACTCCGCACAGCAACTTTATAGTTATAAATATTATTGAACCTGGTGGGATAATAAAATAACATTCAATGTAGCATTTCATCCAAAATAAAAAAATTGGTTAGGTCACTGACAAAGTATATAGATCTTCATTACAAAATTCATCAGTAATATTTTTTCTTATGGCTCTAGGGACAACAACCGAATCCTGATGAAGTTATGAAGGTTGTGAGGTATATTTGGTGTAAAGTTACAATTCTATTTCTGCCATTTCCTATCTGCAGTGTTTAAGGCAATTTACTCTTCTTCTGCTTTAAAATCCATAGGTTTATTTTGAGGATTAAATGACATAGCTAAAGTATATAGACAAAAACAATTAATAAATATTTTCTAAATTTCTTACCCTGACACCCTCAATTTGTAAACAAAGACTCAAAATAGTTCCCAAAATATTATAATTTTACTACAGACTGAGAAACAGCAATTATTCCTGGCCTTGTGTGAGCTCTGAGGATTATTAGTTCCTTTGTTCCTATTAGATGGTCTTTGCACAGCCTCAGGTACTTTCCTTACACATATAATATATATTAATCATGACTCAGAAGCACCCTCTGCAGCTCTCTACCCCGCTGGTACTCTGTCTCGCTAACTCTAGTCATCTGATTTCCTGGACTCCCAGCTCAACTTCTTCAATTGAGGGAGACTGCTGAGTTCTGAGTTCTTTTCCTTGTGCTGTAGCCTGGAACCTTTCTCCAGGCAGTAAGCTAGTACAATCACAGGGCTTATCTCCTTTGTTTTCCCTTTCTCAGGAACCACTGTTCTGTGCTGCTTGATGTCCAATGTTTGAAAATATTGTTTCATGCATTTGCCCAGTGTTTTTAGTTATTTCAGGTGGGAGAGTATATCTAGTCTCTATTATTATGTCTTGGTTGGAACTAGAAAATCCTATTTGATTTTGTACTCTTTGCTCTTAAGCTGAAAATCGTATTCCTTAATGGAATTTCCATAATTACTTATTTGCTTTACATACAAAATTTCAAAATTATACCAACAGTACTAAAAATAATGCAACTATTGAGGTTTAAAATTTGTTCTGCTTCTCTTTACCATTTGAACATATCTTACTAGATATTAACAGTCAAAACACAATGTTTTCAAGTCACTTAAAGTAATTCTTTCAGCTGTGTTTACGTCAACAACTTGATATACAGTTAAAATCATTTGTTTCCTTTTGTTTCAATTTTTAACAGTTGCTTTAACTTTTGATTTAATCTTTTAAGTTATATTTAAAAAAGTACATGGTTCTAAAACCCAAATACACACACACACACACACACACACAGACTTTTACTTGTTTATCTGTTCCCTCTTCCAAGTTCCCTCCCAAACTCTGACAGTAACCAATTTTATTAGTTTTTGGTTTATCATTCCACTGTGTGTATATGTATGTGTTTGGTGTGTGTTTTCAAATAAAAACATGCTCTGAATATTACACTGCAGTAAAATACCATTCTTCCTCATTCCATTTTACTACTGTGTACATGTAGCACAATTTATTCTACCAGTCCTCTATTACTGGTTATTTACATTATTTCTAGTTGTTTGCTATTACAAACATTGGCAGAGTGAATAATTTCTGCAAATGCCATTTACTATCTTTGACAACTGTCCTTAGAATAAATTTTTCAAAGTAGAATTCCTGAGCCAAAAAGTAAATGCATGTGTAATTTTGCTAGCTAATGCCAAATTCCCATTCACTAGCAAGGCATGAGTATGCTTGTTTTCACTCAGTGTTGCTAACAAAATGTTATCAAAAGCTTGGATTTTTGCCAATCTCATAGAAATGGAATCTTCATATAGATTTAATTTACATTTCTTTTATGAGCAAGATTGAACATCTTTTCAAATGTGTAAAGGTCATTTACATTTCCTTTTTGTGAACTAGCCTCTATTTTCCTTTGGTGGTTGGCCTTTTTCCTCTCAAAATCTGAAGCCCTTTACAGAGTAAGGATTTTGGCCCTCTGTAACATGATATGCAAACACTACTTCCCAGTTTATGATTGTATTTTGACTTCAATTAAGGTTTTATTTTCATTCTATAAAAGTTTATATTAAGACTTGTCGAATTTATCTGTTTATTCTTTCATCACTTCTGGACTCTAAATCATCGTTGGAAAAACCTTACCACTAGCAGGTTATAAAAGGATTAACCCTAATTTCTTTCATATTCATATTTGTCTATACATCTCATAATAAAACGTCAGACTGACTGCTTATAAAATCTTTGGTTCATTTTATTTCCCTAGTTACTAAATATGTTACTCTACCTCTCACTTTTTTGTGGTCAAGAAGTAGCATGTCATTTTTATTTTCTATTTTTTATAAATTAATTGATCCTTTCACCTGGGTGTTCAAAGACAGTTTTTTGCGTTTTTTTTTTTAAACCTTCAAAGTCCGAACATTTCACTAGAATTGGTTTATTTTTCTCAGGATTATAGGTCTTTTCAATATGTAGGTTCTTGTCTTCTTTTACTTCAGGGAGTGCTCTTGAATTAATGTTCAGTATTTGTTTACTTCTATTCCTTTGATTTTCTCCTTCAGAAGCTCCAATTACATACATGTTCAATTTTCTATTTTTTGTCTTCTGTATCATTTTCTCAAATCGTTTTCATTAATTTGTGTGTGTTATGTTGTCATTTCCTCTTCTTTATCCTCTATTTTCCTTATTGTACTTTCCAGGGTATGTATTTGTACTTGCGTTCTTCCAGTTTTGTGGAAATCTTTTTTTCTACTTTTTTCTAGGGGTCTGTAAACTCTTTTCACATTCTCCCACTGTTTGGTTATCTCATTTCTGAGCTTTTCAATTTCTGTCTTATGCTGTTTTGTCATAGTTTCTATAATATTAAAGTTTTCATTTGCTTTTCTCATATGCTTTTCTCATCTGCTAGCATTTTGCTCAGTTCACTTTCTCTGACTTTTTAAAAAGTATCTTTGTATGATGGTTTATTGCAATGCTTTCCTGCTGCTCATGTTTAAATGAGAAGAGCTTTTGTAGTTTTAAGAAAAGGTTCCATTTTGGGTAAAGGGATATGTCAGGGTTGTTTTCCTAGGTTCACTGCTCAAGGGCTCCATCCTCTGTTTTTATACAAAATGTTAAAAAAGATGGTCTCTGTGTATTCACATCCATAGTTCTGAGATTATCTCCCAAGTATGAACCTGTTTTCTCCTTTATTCCTAATTCCTGCCCTGTATAAATTGGATTCTATACAACAGCTTTTTTCCTTATTATATGTCTGTGTTCTTTTGCAAGAGTTTTGTGGGGGATCTTTTTGTTCTTTTTTTTTTTTTTCACATTCCTTAAGGTCTCTGAGGACTTAGGATAGTCCAGTTCCTTCTAATTCTCTCAAGGTCCCTTAGTAGATCTCTGTGGCCTTTTTACACTCTCTCCAAGCTAGAGCATTCAGGGTCTTCTCATTTTAGCAGGTTATTCTTGGAAGTATTTGCTGGGAGTACTCAGAATGGGGTCCTCTTCTTTTGAGACAGGGCATTTGCTTTGTGAATCAGGGCTCTTAGGATCCTCAGGAACTCCCTCTTTGCTTCCCAACTACTACATAGCGGCTAAGCATGTTTGAATCCCTGCTATCATCATGGTCTGAATACTCATTTTTATTCGGAAGTTGTTGGGAACATCTTATTGCCCATTTTTATGAAAATGATGTGTGTTTTGTTTCCTACTGCTATTCTAGATCTGTTTTAATAATAGATTTGAGAAGATACAGATATCATGCTGCTTTCAAGACTTTATCCCAAACAGGAATCCTTGTTTTGTTTAATGACACAAAGCATATGATGGCATAACTTAACAACCTTACAGCATTTTTCCTTTTAATAGTTTTAACCAGGAATTATTTACATGTAATTTGAAAAAAATACAAAAAATGAAAATAAAACCTAAAACACTGCCATTTTCTTAAAATCACTTACGTTCTTCTTGGCCTTAATCTCTGGTCACTATATGGAATCAATGCCACCAGTTGGTTTTCTTGCCCTAAAAGTGAAAGAAATAGGTTTAGAAATGTATTAACATGATTAGTTAAGAATATAGTGGTACCTATCACAATCTGATTTGTAAAGACCAGAATACCATCTGGTTCTCATCTCATTCCTTTAGTAAACTACTCTCCAAGTCTTTCAAAAATTATCCAGCAGAAGACACTGTTTTTTCATACCTAGATGTCTACCTAATCAAAGATAGTATTATGAATGAGAGCTCCATTACTATTTCTTCCAGTGGAAAAAATCTAAAAAGTCTCAGCTTTCAGAAGATCTGAATTTACCAGGCCTTCCTTCAACTCCATTGTTTTCCATTAAGACTCTGATTTGGTTATCTAGATGACATCAGAAGAAACACTGCTATCTTCCTTTCCTGAAACCTTTATCACTACAGAGTTACACTGCCCTCCTTGAAAACCCAAACTGACAAATACTAAGTCTAAAGCTTTAAGAGTCCCTACATAATGAGCCTTTCAGAGCCTTTTCAGGTCACACCCCAATCCATATTAAAGTCGCTTCAAAATCCATAATTTCTTCTTCAGGTTGAGCTATATCCAGAAGCTTTAACAGATAAATGGACCTTTAAAAATGCCAATTTTCTAATCTTATCAGAAGTTGGCTTTTCACATTGACTACTAAAGTACCAGATAGCCAAAAATTCTCTTTAAAAACATTCTATAATGTTATTATTCCTTACTGCATCATCCGTGCTCCCCCATCACACCCACAAAAAAGTTATATAAATATTAAATATATACCCAAATATATGTGTGTGTGTTTATATATGCCATCCTGTTTAGTGGTATTCATTTAGCTAAACTATAACCCTGGTTAAAACCAATGCTCTGGCTAGTATGTATATATCCACACAGCTAAATATGGATAGAGAAAAACATACAACTACACTTACCAATCTCATTTTAGATCACCAATCTTAAGTGGCCCTTAATGATGTCAACAATCATATTATATGTCCCAAGTTCACACTCTCAGTCTCTCGACCTGACTCTCCAAGACCATAATTTAATAACTTCAACTGCCTTTTCAAATCTTTAATATCTTCTCCCCATCCTCATTCTTAGTGCATGTGATAAAAAAGAGAATTTCCACAAGCTCCTACCATCACATCTACCCACCTACCTGCTTCTGTGTACACTTTATACTTTTTCTCTTATTACTAAAAATAAACTACCCACGCTCCTCTGTAAGAGTACTGCTCTATCTGCACTTGTGAATTATATCCCATCGACTTTTGCCTACTCAAGAACAATGTCTAATAATTCTCCCATCTCCTGCATTACTAATGTTTTCTCTATGGATAATTCTCATCAGCATACAAACATCTATTATTCACTCCATCTTTAAAAAATCTCTCTCCTGACCTTACAGCTCCCTCCAGTTACAACCTTTCTTTTCTCCTCTTCTATAGAGCCAAACTCCTCAAAAAAGCTATTTTCTTTCTATATAAATTATCTCTTCTTACATGCTCTTAAAATCACTCTATATGCTATATATAACCTAACAAGCTACCAAAACTGCTCTTTTAAAGATTTCCACTGTCTCCCATATCACCAAATCCAACAGTCAGTTCTCAGTTTTCACATTACTTGATCTAACAGTTGATCACTATTTTTCCCTTGGCACACTTTCTTCATTTATCTTCCAGGACACCAGACACTGTGATTTCCTCCTCCCACTCTTGCTGCACTTTCTCATTGTCTTTTTCTAATTTTTTTTCATGCCAATGACCTTGAAATGCTGTAATGTCCCAGGGTTCAATGCTAGGGTCTCATTTTTTTATCTGCACTGACTAGCTTGGTGCTATCATCCAGCTCAGCTTTAAGTACCATCTACATATTGATGACTCCAAGCTAGGCCTTGCACTTGAATTCCAGATGCTTATTTAAACTAACTGCCTATTGAACATATCCACTTGCATGTCAAATAGGCATCTCCAAACATACATGTCTAAAATTGAACTCCTGATCTCTCCCCTGACACACACACTCAAATCATCTTTTCTCCACTTTAATAAATTGCTTCTCCATTCTTTCAGTTGCTCAGATAAACAAAAAACAATTCTGGAATCATCCTTGATTTCCTACTTTCCACAATCCATATTCAGGCTGCCAAAAAATACCTCAAAAATATAACTAAACTGCTAAAACACTTCCTTCCCACACCCAGCCTGGTGCGTCAAGCCCTTCAATTGCAATAATTCTTTTATTTTCAAACAGCTACTGTTCTTGCAAAGATAAAACAATCATATTCAAAGGCCACCCCAAATGTAAACTTCCCCAACTCCAACCCATGGCATTTCTTAGAGACTATGGTATACCTTACACTGTCACTTTAGGGTCTCTGCAAGGTTACATATCAACTTTTAGGATGAGAATTGCACAAAGTAACATTATTTCTTGTTGCCACTGCTACTAAAGTAGCCTACAAATAGCACCTAGGGAATTATTTCCCTCTGACTCCCCTATGATATACCATAGACTGATTATTTCTTTTCCAACTTGGCCTGTCTTCATATACGATCCCTCTTCATGTAGTTCCTTTTAGATATAACTGATTAGGGCATGGCCAGCTTATTAATATTCTTTAGATAATGAATTAAAAATATTAGGTCACCAAATTACTTAAATTATTTCTGCTACTTACAATAGCAAAGTATTACCTCTATAGATACCAAATAGGACTAAGAGTTTTCAGTCAAGAGACTGTGTGTATCTGCTATAACAAGTGGGAAATAAAAAATACTGGAGGTAGTGAGATGGTTTTTATTACTGCTTTAGGAGCCTTAATTAATATTTTTATGTTTGTTTTTTTGTATGTTTTTGATATGAAGTTTTGACTTTAAGTCTAAGAGTCTTTTAAAACAGAGGGTTGCTTAGACCCATAGGTTTTATAAAATTTGTACAAATGCCTGAAGTCATTCTTTAAAGGAAAAACAATGCAATAACATACCCCTGGGAATTCTTCCTGTTCCCTGACAAGTGGGGCAAGTGACACTATCTCTTCCTGTAAATTCCACATATGGAAACTGAGAGACATCTCCATTTCTTCCATCTTCATTTTGGACTTCATTATTAACCAGTCCATTCCTCATATTGTCAGAAGATATGACTCCATCATAAGCATCTTCTTTACTTGAATGCAAAGGCAAATGAGAAAGAGACTTTCCCATGTCTAAAAAAAAAAAAGAAAGAAAGAAAAGAAAAATCTTAGAGTAAATAAAAAAAAAAAACCCAAAACACATTGTATTAATACCTTTAAGCCAGTTGGTAATAAAGGCAAAAACTGCTTTTGAGCAAATGACAAGTAGGTATTTGGTGTATCACCAGGTAATTTCAAAGTAGCATTTTTAAGACTTTTAAAATTTGTGTCCTGCTGTGATAAATAAAATCCACAATCCTTCCCATCTTCACTTCCATCCTTAGATTTCTTGCTTTAAACATTTAAACGCTTGCAACAACAAAAATACCTCAAAAATCCCAAATCATACAGATTTTCCTTTCAACAGATGGCAGAGTTAAAATTAGGAAGCTAATATTCCAAAATATTTAATATAATTTACCAACACAAAGCAACAAAATTTAGAATATTAACTTCAAAATTTTAGGATAATAGTATCAAAATAACCTGGAGAAAATTAAATATAAATTTAAAATCCAAGTGAGAATAAGTAACTAGTATTAATACCAATACATAAATAACCTCTGCAGGTAGGTAAAATAGTAACATTGCAGTTAAGGTCATCCAATTTTAATGCTGAAAAGAACTTAAAAGACATATAATCCACTCTGCTGATATTCTGAGGAAAAGTTAATAAAGAAGAACGCAAAATTTAAAAATAACGTAATTTTACTCTAAGTTTAATCATCTTCTATCAGTTCCTAAAAATAGATTGTAGACATACAGACATTTCTTTTAAAAATTCTCATTTATTTGAATAAGGAAAACTAACATTTCAAATAATTCATTCTATAACATGAAGAAAAATTTGCTTTTTAAAATTGGCATGCCATCCATTTGATGCAAACATAAACAGCAGCATAAGAACCATACAACTAGTAGTATACAAACTTAAAAGTGTAAAATGAGAAATAAAGATTTTTTCACTATTAAAAAAAATGTATGTAAACACTGTCCAAATTCAAAACCATACATGATTTATGACTTCTAAAAAAGCATTATCTTAATATGGCTCAATTACATTCTGTCTGAGACAAACAAACCCTTTCTAGCCACAGGTGGTTCAGGGGTGAATTAACATCACTGTTCCCATACACTGTGGCCTTGGGGTCTATGTGGAGCACGAGACAAACTGGGATCACTGGGCCTCAGCAGTAAGGCTTCAGGAGCACCCTTTCTGGGATCTCAGTCAACATAGCTGGGTGTAAGGTGCATCCCTCTAGGTCTGGGCCAGTTTTCTGTTCTAATTTGACAGTTACCTTCATTGATTCTGCTTTAGGTAGGTGTTTGGACAAGTGCCAGACTATGTCAGGTACTTGGAATCCCTGCCTTCCCTACTAGATTTCTTCAGAAAACTGACAAGTTTAATCATTTCTATTCTTGGAAACTCCTCGGTTTAAAAAGGGGTGCTAGGCCACATTCTCCTCCTGCCTGTGCTCTATGTTTTTATACCAGTCTCTTAATTTACCAACAAACACGTAGCTCAGATTCAGTCTGGAGAGGGGGGTAAAATATATATACACACACAATATATGTGTGTCTGTGTTCATATACACACACACACATACATATATACCACTCCATTCAATTTAAATGGGTCGTTCTGTGCAGACACTGGTTTTAGTTCTGAAAAGGCTTGAAAACGAAGGAAACCGGCGCCTTTCAAAAAGCTCCATAAACAAAACCCAGCCCAAAGCCTACTCTGTAAAGATTAAAAATAATATCCAAGGAACAGTGCAAGAAAATTCAAGAACAGCGAAACCGAGGGCCACCTGGCGTTCAAGGTTGGGGGCGGGGGAGGGAGGCTAGAATCAACCCCAAAGGCCGGGCTTGGACCAAAAGCAGGTGCTCCTTGGCAGGAGGCTGGGCCCGGGTAGGAGGACGTGACAACACCTCCATCACTGGCTTCTGTGCAGCCCCCGGCGGCCAGTGGGCCCCGATCCCAGGCGGCCTCCCCTCCTCCACCTCCTCGTCAGGCCCGGCTCATCCCAGGGCGCCGCCGCTCAGCCCCGCTCTAGAAATGGACCTGGGCACTGCACGTCCGGGGTCGCTCACCGGCACGCGGGGCGCTGCGCAGTCCCCGGCTCCTTCGGCGCAGAAAGGCCCTAGCACAGGGTCGCGGAGTCCGCAGTCCCGGGTGCTGGGGGCTGGAGCTACTGCCCCTGAGCGCGGGGCAGCGGCGGAGTTCGGACGGGGGAGGGGCGGGACAACAACAGCATCAGCTGAAGCCCGGCGCTGCCGCAACCTGCGCCCGCGCCTGCGCAGAGCGCTCCCCGAAGGGCCGGGAGCGGGGGCGATGCCAGAGGAGTGCGCAGGACGCATGCGTCCTTCTGCCGTCTGCTTAAAGCGCGGAAGCGCGGATCCCGTTGTGTGTTTAGGTTTCGTTTTACCTTCACGTCCCTAGACTTCAAAGTAAATTTGGCCACTCTAGCTATGGGTAATTTAGGAATATCCCTTCTTCCCTTTTTTCCCCTTCCGACCATTTCCTTTTTCAAGGGGGAAAAATGTACACCATGTGACTCAGCTCTCAGCTGAGCAGCCTCTTTGGTCAAGGTCTGTGAGTCGTCGCTGACGCGCTCGTCCTTGGGAGGAGAATAAACCGGTTGGTACACAAGCCTCTGGCAGCAGAAAATTTACTAGTCTAGTTTAATTTAGAAACTTTTGCCAACTAGAAGGAAACTGCAAGCCGTAAGGGCCCTGTTTTTTGTTTTGTTTTTTGTGTTTTTGCACATGCAGCCTCTCCCCACCCCTTAACTCAGTGGCTAGTTACAGGTGTGTGAGGAGAGACCACAGCTCAAATCCCAGTACTTCAACTCATCGCTGTGAATTGGGGCAACTCTTCCCCATGTCTCTAAGTCTAGGTTATCTCACTTACAGAATAAGAATAACAATACAAAGTTGTTTTGAGGGTTCAACCAGATGCCTGTAATAACTAGCAAGGGCTGACTAGACTTATTGCCTGCGGAGAGTTTAACCTTTGTAGTCATTGTTATCATAGTCACAAATAACATAGTAACTAAGGAAGGCGGTGATAGTAATTTTTTTCTCTCTTCTGAGAAGAGAGGATCAGTGTGTTTGGCCAATGGAATATGAAGATACTTAAGAGTAAGAAATACAAATCAAAAGAGTATACAATTTAATGTTTAAAATGATCACTGTATGTCCACGTGTTAGATAATGAGCCTTTGCACACAATGATGTCGAAGATATAAACTCAGATTTTCTGACAGGTAGGCAATGTGTATCAAGACTATTAAAAATGTTCACATCGTTTAGCCCAGTAGTTGCACCTTTTGAGTTTTATCCTAAACCTGATGAGAACTCTAAAAAGATTTCTGTACAAGATGTGTCCTTGTACAGGTGTATCCATTTAAGTAAACTAAATGTCCAATAAGGGGACATTGATTAAATCGTTATTTTTCAGCCACATGTGTTTAGCCCAGATTTTCCAAAGGGTAGGGCAGGGGTATCCTCCATTAACACTGTTTGAAATATCAAAATGTAATAAATAGCTTAGTTAAAACAAATCAGAATCATGGGAGAAAAAAATTCCTAAATTTATTCTGACAGTCTACCTGTATAGGTATGACACTCCTCCTCTTAGAATTAACAAGTTACTTATATTATGGAATAGCCGTGCAATGAGTTTCTATTACATAAAGCCGGTAAAAATGTTATAAAGATGTTTTGTTGTATGAGGAGTAATAATATAACATTAAATAAAATCAATATCCACTAGATAGGATATGAAATATAATAGGATGTAAAGTATTACATATTCACATTTAGAACATATAGATATAAATATTATATATCTGCTTTGAAATGAAAGGAAACATACAAAATATAACCAATCATCTGTAGTTTGAGCCTATGTATATTTGTCTTTATTATATATATTGTTGAATTAGCAAGTGTTTCTATAATTTAACATATATTACTTTTCTATGAAAAAACAAAGTGTTTTTTTAAATACTTCTTAAGGAGGTACTTAGCTGGTATTCTCTCATTTAACCTTATCATTTAACTTAAGACATACTGGTATAACACAGTCCTTATCCAAATTACTGGAATTTACATAGGAGTGAATCTTTCTTGGAGAATATCCTGGTAAGAAGGAGTTTAGTGGCATGATTAGGATCACAGCCTTAGACGTCACATTGCCTGAGGATAAGCCAGGGATATACTGTTAGGTCCAGAGCCAAGAGGGAGAGAGATGAATTCTCCTGTGTAGCAAATGCTGTTTATTTTGAGCATCTGGGTATAGATGGGTGGAGGCCGAAAACAGTATCCACGCTGAGGGGAGGGGAGAGCCTTGGGTTTTATAGAGCCTTTTTCCAGTGGGAGTGAGCAACTGGGCCAGAATAGCAGCTGCAATAAATTCTTTTCAAACAACTGGGAGGGATAGGTAAAGTAACTTCCCATCTGACATTCCATTCTTTTATCTGCCTAGGGAACAACCAGGAAGGATAAGCCTCTTCCTTATCAGGAGGGATAAAGAAAGTAAGTTCCCCTCTTGCATTCCATTCTTTTATCTCCCTAGGGGTCTGGCA
>VBSM01002217.1:36302410-36318183 GCA_008086735.1 Cheirogaleus medius
TATCCTAAAACTAAATTGCCTGCCATGAGGTGGGAGGTCAGACATGCCTCATCACACCCCACTCCCTTCTTGGAGATATCCTTTGTAACTCACTAATAGGCCTGAGGCTGTGCAAGACAAACCTGAAAGTCCTCAATGTGCACAACAAATATATGGCTTATCTCTGATTAAGGACTTCCTTAAAACATTCCAAGCCTTTGAACAAAAGCTTCATTTTCTAACCAATTACAAGTCAAAGAGTCTTTAAACCCACTTATAATGTGTAAGCCTCCCACCTTGAGATGGCCCACCTTTTCAGGCCAAACCAACGTATGCCTTCTGTGTATTGATTTATGACTTTACCTGTAATCCCTGTTTCCCTGAAATGTATAAAACCAAACTGTACCCCAGCCACGCAAGTCCACTTGTTCAAGGCTTCTTGGGTGTGGCTCCAGGTCATGGTCCTCAAATTTGGCTCAGAATAAACCTCTTTAAATTATTTTATAGAATTTGCCTTTTCCGTTGACATGAGTCCAGTACTAGTCTGTGTGCTGTCAGATGAGTAGAAGACCATTCTTCCTCAATGATTTCTGGTTATATTCAGCACAGATGCTGAAGCTAAGCGATCTCTCCATGTTACATTAAATCTTGAAAACAGCCTTGTCTCCCATTCCATTTCTCTTTAATCTCCGTTAATGGTAAATCACCTAAATCCTAATGGCAGTCAGCCATATTGCAAAAATTACTAGGAATTTGCTGTTAAAAATTATAAACAGGCAAGTAATTAATAATCATTCTGCTCTTTTAATTTTTCTGAAGTATACAATTTGTCAGGTGGTAATATGTAAGTCTCTTTCACACTACCCCCTTCCAGTTTCAGGCTGGACAGGTTACATTGTAAACCTTGGATTTAAAGAATTGAGGTTTTTCTGGCTGGATTTCAGGGATAGCTTCCAGATACATAGCAAAACTACCCCTCAGTTTAGTCTTCAGTTTTCAAACACTAGCAATTATTAATGATGGCCTTTTTTAACACCTCACAGATATTAGTATATAGAAGCAGATCTTGAACATTGGTACTAGACATTTCATCATACTATTTTGAACAGAGACAGTGTGTATTTTCTGAGAGGGCATGTTTTATCCCCAAGAAATCAATCTCAAAAATACTATTTCTCTTTTCATGTTGCATAAAATCTAATGAGGTTATCAGTCAGGTAAATCAACAAAAATAATATATGATAAAATATATGAATGATAGAAGTATGCAGAGAAGAATCCTATCTAACTGGGACTAAAAGATTGAAGAAGATTCCTAGGAGAAGGTGAAGAATGGGTAGGAATTATTTATTTATTTATTTATTTATTTATTACAGCGTATTGAGGTAAAATTGACATATTTTAAACCATATATGTTTAAGTATGCAATTTTACAAGCTTAATATAAAATATATTTATAAAACCATAGCAATAATCAAATAATGAACATATTCATACCTGCAAAAATTTTCTGTGTTTCTTAGTAACCTGGCACTTTTGCCACTCCTTCACTGACATGTCTTCTGTCATTATATATTAGCTTGTATCATCCAGAATTTTATATTAATGGAGTCCAGTATTATGTACACTTTCTTGTCTGGCTTCCTTTATTCCATCTGCTTGCTTTGAGATTCATCCATCTTGTGCAAGAACCAATACAATAGTCTATCTCTTTTTTGCTGAGTAGTATTTCCCAATAATGTATACCACAATATGTTTATCCATTCACCTCTTGATGGACATTTGGGTTATTTCCACTTTCTGGCAAAGCTGCTACAGACATTAATGTACAAGTCTTTCCAAGGATATATTGCTTTCATTTCTTTGGAGAATATACCTAGGAGTAGAATGGCTGAATTATATGGTAGGTGTACGTTTAAAGTTTCAAGGAACTGCTAACCACTATTTTTCAAAGTGATGTTGTCATTTTTACATTGCCACAAGCAGAGTTTGAGAGTTTCTATTGGCCCATACTTTACCAAAACTTGGTATGGTTATTCTTTTTAATTTTAGCCATTTAATAATTGGTAGTGGTTTCTTATTATGGCTTTAATTTACATTTCCCTAATGGTTAATGATGATAAGCATCTCTTCAAGTACTTATTTTCCATTATCACATCATCTTTGGTGAAGTATCTGTTCAAAATTTTGTGCTCCTCCCTCACACCTTTTGTTTTGAGACAGGGTCTTATTCTGTTGCCCAGACTAGAATGGAGTGGTGTAATCACTGCTCACTGCATTCTCTAGCTTCGTGGCTAAAGTGATCCTCCTGGTTCAGCCTCCCAAGTAGCTAGGGCTACAGGTGCACCATGCCTGGCTAATTTTTAAATGTTTTGTAGAGACAGGGTCTCACTGTGTTAAACTGGGCTCAAACTCCTGGCCTTAAGTGATCCTCCTACCTTACTTTCCCAAATTAAAAATTTTGCACAGTTTTAATTGTTTTTATTTTATTTTATTTTATGTGTACTGAGTTATGGGAGTCCTTTATATATCCTGGATACAAGCATTTATCAGATGTGATGTGCAAATATTTTTCCCAGTCGTTGGCTGTCTTTTCATTCTCTTAACTGTGTCTTTCAAAGGGCAGTTCTTAATTTTGATGACATTTAATTAATTAAAATTGTTTAAATTCTAGTGGAGATGAGAGTCATGCAAATCAATGATTACAACATAATGTGATAGGTGCTATGATAAGGATTTGCATAGGATGCATAGAGAAATAGCATATGAATCAGACTTACTGATAAAAAAGACATTTTTAAGGATGAGATACCTGAGCAGGAGTTAGCTGAGTAAAGTCAGAAGTCTAGTTCAGGCAAGAAAAGAGCATGTACACAGACCCTGTGCCATGAAAGAGTATGGTATCTTTAACTGTTTAACATTTTTATGACTGGAGCATAGTCTATATGTGAAGGCAAAATAGTGCATGAAATTAGGTTGAAAATCTGAAACAAATTATTCATAAAGGATCCTGTACATTAAATTAAAGAGTTAGGACTTAATGCTAATCATTATGGTCATATATGTATTTCAGAAGGATCATTCTGGAATCATTGCTGAAATTTAATAGGAGGTGGGGTGGGAGGGATATTTGAAGCTGAGAGAGCAGATGAGAAGTGTGACAAGAATCCAGGCCTGGAGGTCAGAAAAGATAAATATATAGGAATAATTGGGATATAGAATTAGCAATCACTCAGTATTTCCTGAGAGACTGTGGAAGGAAATTTAGAGAAAGGAGTTTTGCAGCTTGAGCAATATTGATGATGTAGCTGAAGAAGGGTACATGATAGAAATTTCTTCATTTGTTTTATGTACCTTGTTCCCATACAAACCAGTGAGTAGGGTAGGAATCAATGAGATGGCTGGTAGACCAAGGTAATTATTAGATTGGTAATAGCCAATGATAGTTAAGGAATAGAGGATGCCCGTGATACTAAAAATATATCCCCATATGCTTTGCAAATTGAGGATTATTTGAGATTTAAATCTTTCTTATAAATTAAGATTAAAATCTTTCCAGAAGAATAATGTATTCTCCTAGTACTAGTATATTAATTAGTATATACTGTATTAGTATTTTAAGGATATGTATTAAATAATCAGAACAACAATATCAGATGAAGCAGATCTAGTCATTGACTTAGGAAACAATGGGACTATTCAAGTTGGAGTTACAGTAATTGGAGGGAAAGGAAACTGATAGATTTTATTTTTCAGATAGGTGAGAGGCCATTACTGTAGACATCTGAGAAGTCAAAGAATAATAGGCAAGTTTTATGTGTTCACCCAGACAATTGGTCAAATCCAAAATGTCAGCTCAGCTTGGAGGTAGTATTATGCTTTCAGGTTCCAGGGTTAGGCAAAATGGTTAATATCAAAGAATCAAAAGTTTTCAGGAAGGGGCAATCCTTAAAACAGAGTAAGAAACTGAACGAAGAGCCAACATAATGAAAGTTAAGGAGCGAAGTAACAGCCACAAAGAGATCAAGTAGCTTTTTACTACATGAGTGCAAGTGATGACCATGAGTGAAGTTAAGTTGTTAGGGGGAAAAATAAGAGAATATTTTTGCTCTTTTTCTAAGTGATCATCACTGCTGTTGAAAAGAGGTGAATTTGGTCCAGAAATCCTTGAGGCAGTGTTTCAAAATGAATATAAAATAAGAAAAACACGAAGTCTAATCAGGATTTGTAAGTTATAAGAGACTGTTTCTCCACTTCACAACAAGCAAAAGCTAGAGACTTAAGAAAAAACAAAAAACTTATCAGAGAGAGGAAGACACAAATAAGTTTAAGTAAACTTAAATCCAAAAGATAATGTGGACTTTCTAAAAAAGAATAAAATTATATCTGCTTTTATCTTTCACAAAACAGTGGAAGAAGGAGGAATGCACCATAAATAGGGGCAAAGGGAGACCAGCCAGATGTTTAATGGTTGTGTGGGGCTGGGATGATACATTATAATCTCATGGCATTCCAGTCATAGAGTGAGTTTACACCCACCCTCCAACTCTTTCCCAAAGGCCTTCACTTAGTGCTCAAATGTAGTATGCTAAAGGCAGAGTGCAGGGCAGGATTGCTGAGAAAAATTTCTTTGCAGATTCTAAGCCTTTATCCAGTGAACTACACCCATTCAAAGGCTGGCCAGCCTTCTCCTGAGGCACAGAAAGACAGGCAGGACTGGAGAACAATCCATGGACCTAGTGGAAGCTATGCTTCTGGGCTAAATATCAGTTAGTTTAGTGATATGAGCTATAAGGTACAAAGAAATGGTGAACTGTATCTAATTAAAACTTCAGCAAAACCCAGTTTCAGCAAATCTAAAGATTTGATTGACTCAGCATTACATACAAGAAGACAGAAAAAGTGACAAGATGTACTTTAAGGTACCTATTATTTATTATTCTCTTTTATATAATATCTAGCATATAATAAAAATTATGAGACATGTGAAGGAATAAGGAAATATGAGCCATGATCATGACAGGAAACATAATACGGGCATACACAGAAATGGCCTTGATTTGAAATTAACTAACATACTTTAAAATCACTATGATAAATATGTTACAGGGTCTGTATAAAAAGTGAAAATATAGGTGAATAGACAGGGTATTTTAGTAAAGAAATGGGAACTGTTTAAAAAATTGAAATACTAGAAATTAAATAAAATATTAGACATGAAAAGTCCACTTGATAGGGTTATCAGCAAATTGGACACAGCAGAGGAAGAAATCTGTAAACTTGAGACAGATTAATAGAAATTATGCAAACTGAACACAGAGAGCAAAAATAGGGGAAAATGGAAAAGAGTATCTATTAATAACATCTGTAGGGCAATATCAAATCGTCTAGTATGCAAGCCCTTGAGATCCAAAGAATAGAAAGAAAGAAGACAGAGGAAATATTTGAAGAAATAAAAACTGAGAAATCTTCAAAATTGGGTAAAGATATCAGAAAAAAGAAATGAGAATTGTGTCCTGCAGAGTTGGTGGATTAATTCCACCCTGTGCCCTTTTGTTCGGCTGCCCACTTTGTTGCAGGTTTTAGCCCCACAGTGTATGACCCTAGGCATATGGGCCAAAGTGGCTATTTAACAGGGGACTGATGCCTTCTGCTAGGGAATCCAAACGCAAACACTCTGATGCCTTCTGCTAGGGAATCCAACCGCAAACACTCTGCCAGGATTCTGCAGTCCTTGTTCTTCCTCTGCTTTTCCTGGCTTGTTTTTCCTGCCTCTGTGATTCATTCCTGCTCTGCTTTCTGCTTTGAATGTGCTCATAACCTTCCTATCGCTGTTTTGTGTGTTTTTACTGCTTAATCATTTTTTACCCAGTCCTTTTAAGTACATAGTATACTATCAGTGTCTTACTTTTATTATCGTTATTATTAAAAATTAATGATTTACATGGAAGTGTACTTTCCCCCACTTGCTTACAGATTTACTTGAACTTTTTTCTTAATTTAATCATTCCTGTGACATTTGCCAACATATTTTCATTGAAATATTTCAAAGAGCTCGTAGAATACTTGGCAGCAGTACTTCGAGACACAAATACAAAAGTAAACAACATGCAGGGAACATTTGAACAGGCTTTGGCACCAGCTAAGTAAACCAATTGAAAGACACAATCTGCTGTTTAAATCTACTATCAGATGACTAATGGAAAATTACAGAGCCTCACTTCTAACCTTGACATTCTTATAAGGCTTTAGTTTCACAAGAGACCAGGCATGCATACGTAATAAGTAGAGCACCCAAACAAAAATATGCCTTGTTGAAAACATTCATCTATGAGAAGTTTCTGCTTATTTTGTTTTTCCTACTTCTGGCATTAGAATTTGGTCAGAATAATTACATAAGGGTCATTGTTGAATATTCCTGGGAAGATTCTTTTATATTGCAATTTATGAAAATTTATGTTTATGTTTAGAACCACTGAAGTCACTATGGAATGAAAAGTATGTAAATTTTACTATGCAATCAACTAGGAACATAATTATGTGCAACAGTGGGTTTCCAGATTCCTTTTTTTAACTAAGAAATTGCAATAAAATTTATTGTGGTATATGTAAGGATGTTGCCTTCTTTTTGATCAATCTGAGTTCATTTCTTGTAATTTCCTAATTCATTAGCTATTCTGTTGTATCTTTTTTTGTTGTTGTTAGACAGAGTCTTACTGTGTTGCCCAGGCTAGAGTGCTGTGGCATCAGCCTAGCTCACAACAACCTCAGACTCCTGGGCTCAAGCAATCTTTCTGCCTCAGCCTCCCGAGTAGCTGGGACTACAGACATGCGCCGCCATGCCCAGCTAATTTTTTCTATATATATTTTTAGTTGTCCAGTTAATTTCTTTCTGTTTTTAGTAGAGACGGGGTCTCTCGCTCTTGCTCAGGCTGATCTTGAACTCCTGACCTTGAGCCATCCGCCCGCCTCGGCCTCTCAGAGTGCTAGGATTACAGGCGTGAGTCACCGTGTCCTGTCTCTGTTGTATCTCTTAGTGCTTATGTTCCATATTGGTTTTGTATATTCTTGTAATTCTTACTCCAAGTCTTCAAAGTTGGTTTTAAGCATTATATTTATTAGTTATATTTCTAAAAAGATTGACATCTTTCTTATATTCTTTATAAAATGCTTAGTGTCATTTTATTATAGTTCTAGCTATAGTGTGTTTTTCTTTTTAGAGAAAGTGTGTTGCACCTGTTTCTTTTTCTACTATATATTTTCTGTATTTTTTGTGTTGCTGCCTGGATGATCTACTTACATTAAGGCAATAAGAGGAGTGCAGAATTTTACTAATTTGGGAGAAAAGTATCCAAGTTGAAAAGAGTAGAAATACGTTCACCATGTTATTTTTTGTGTAATACCACAAAATAGCCCCTGGAGTATTAATTATAAACTAATTATGCTAATATGTAGATTATCTACAAATAATTTTGAACATAGTATAAAGGCTATTGAATCTCAACATTGTTGGTCACAGTATCTGAAAACAGGTAGTTTAAATATAGTCAATAACAACCAAAAAAACCTGAAGTTTTTCTTAAACATTAAGACCCAGCTGCCAACAGATGATATGATATATAATAATTGTCTTCATACTTAACTATATCATTTTTACAGGGAAGATACTTTTTTTCTGTGAGCACAAATTATTACAAATTTCCACTGATGTGTTTTCCATACTGTGACCTCAGATAGAATCTAGATGAGAAATTATACTTTCAACTATTCTCTCAATTAATGTTTTCTCGCATAATAGTAAATATGAATTTTGTTTTGAAAAAAGCCTCAGGAAAGAATTTTTGATCACTATGGTGGTTGTAGATCTGTGAAATTGTTAATGAGATATGTAAATAGCCTAGACATCTCTCAGGTATGGCAAATGGGCAGACCAGGTGTTCTTCCAAACTGAAAATGTAGCCATGTACACTTCTCTGCCTGGTTTGCAAAGTCAAATGTTTGAATTCAAAGTTTCTTCATATATTTTTAAAGTTATATAGATGTTCTTCTTCTATTATTGTTTCATCCACCTTTTAAACACTTTTCACAGATTGAACTCAGAAGGTACCTATTATATGTAAGTACAAAAAGCAAGGGACTTAAAATTCATGTTTATCAGGAAATTTGAATAGTAAGTTTATCCCAGATCACATTGCTTGACATATCATAGGTGAACAATAAATAGTTGTTGAATAAATAAATGAATCTTGAAGAGAAGAATAGCACCTCTGTTCTAGAGGCAGAGAAAAGCAGCAGTATCTTCCCTTCCTTATTTGTAACACCCAAAATCTGGTAAACAATTTTCCTCCTCCATTTCCCCCACCTCCTAGTGGAAAAAGGAATGTTTACTACAAGAACATTGATTTTAAGATCAAAAATTCATGTGATTGTGGTTTAACTTTCTTAGTTTTCTACTACTTTCTTTATGTACTTCCACGCTACCATTCTCTTCTCTCTAAAGCCTCCTATCTTCTTGTTCTACAGCTCACCAACTATAATTCAACATGTTTAAGTAGATTGAACTGAAATATACTCTTAAAACATTTTAATTTACATTCATGTGTTAATTTACATTAACAAATTTATGTGAACAAAAACACACTAGCATTTTGGCGCACTAGAAATGCCTGCAACTGGCTTCCTTGCAGTGACTTACTTTGGACATTTGTGAAGGCTATAATCAGTAGTAATGGTGGCATAACAAAATAGTATTGATTAATCATATTGACATCAGTATGAAATAAAATTTGTTTCAGTGGTAAATAAAAAGTAGACATACTACTAAATAGTTTTATTAGGAAAATGCAAAGTAGTATAATCATGAAATAGTAATAATAACATCATGACACATGTTTTAACTTTAAGGAAAAAAACGAGATAGCTGAGAAATGGCAAAGCATCAGTCTTTTAATATGACATTGCATACTTGAAACAGATATGCTTTTCGTTTGTCACACAATACAGCTATTGTAATGTGAACAAGTTTAACAGTCATTGATAATAGTTATGTAATATTCTAAAGAGAAATTGCTCTTAACACGATCATAATTCTGCAGAGCAACACTACCTATATTGGTTTACCATTCTGAGCTTCCCTTATGGATTCTCTCCACCTATAAGATTTGGTTTCCTAACAGTCTCTAAAAGGGAAGAAAGTATTTTGTTTCACTGCAGCACTTTGATGCTTTTATTATATCAAGGTAATAAGATGTATTTCAGCTTAATTATGTTGTTTTTTTTTTGAGTTAGAGCACAAGACAACTAAGTGGAATTAAATAGATTGCTGTAATTCTTGGAATTGGTATTGGTAAATTTGCTGAGAAGACCCACCAAAATTATTTTATCAATTATATAATTGCACATGATACAATGGAGATCATAATAGACTCGAGAGGTAGAAGATGTTGTAGCTTAATTAACAAGCAATATGATAAAATGTCATTTTCAAATAAATAATATTACTGATCCAATGTCAGTAACATATGTACTCATAGCTCTTCTTCATATGGGGATCATTTATCCTAATTCAGTGTGCTCACTTTTTGTCTTGCATTCTCTGTTTCTGTTTCTCCCCCCACACTCACTTTCACACACACAGACATATACATCATATACATACACATGCACATTACACATACACAAATAGAGACAGAAACACATAGTTTTAAGATTTAAGGGTATGTTGTGGAGGTATAAAAAAGACTGAAGTTATGTGATACTTAGGTGAACCAAAGTTTTACTAGCATACTGCTCTTATCAAGTACTTATTCATCATTTGTACTCTAAACACTTTTCTGCATTATTCAAAGTCTTGAAGAATTAAATTTCAGAGCCAGAATTTTTCATATTTTATATATTACTGATATTGTAGTATGGTTATTCAGTGTTCTATTTATTCAAAAATCTGTTAATGATTGACATATTTTAATCATAAAACTTGGATTAAAATTAGCATATTGTATATGAAATGTTACACAGAAAAAGAATTGCTTTCTAAGTTGTCACAGAAGACATCAGCCTGTGGGTGTTGTCACTATTAACTTACTTCAGAATATTCTGGATATTCTTATAATGATGCATTTACACATGGGTACAGATTATACCTTGGTTATTATTATTATTAATAAGATTTTTTTTAGAATTTATTATTGCCTCTTAGATGCAGTAGAGTTTGAAAATAAGAAAACCAAAAAAGAGTAGTTATTTTGATGCTATTGCCTTCTTATAGAAGAAGTAAACTGGGTGACTGGAAAGCACACTCAGAGTGGAAGATTAAGAGAAATAAGTCTGTAAGCTCTTTAAACATCAGAAAGAAAAAAACAAAAAAGAAAAAAAAGAGAGAAATAAGTCTGAATTCAGATTTGTGTATGTATGAATAGACTATATATGTATGCAGGTAATCCTCCTCCTTTTTGTAAGGTTGATGCTATACTTGAAGGAGTACATGCCCATTCGGGGGATGTTATGGTAAATCTTTAGTCTCTAACATAAACATTGTAATATTTTACTTTCTGTGTGTGGCTAATGTAAAAATTATTATGATATATGACTTCAGATTTTTTTTTTTTGAGACAGAATCTCACTGTGTAGCCCAGGCTAGAGTGCTGTGGCGTCAGCCTAGCTCACAACAACCTCAAACCCCTCAGCTCAAGCAATCCTTCTGTCTCAGCTTATGGAGTAGCTAGGAATACAGGCATACGCCACCATGCCTGGCTAATTTTTTCTATATATATTTTTAGTTGGCCAATTAATTTCTTTCTATTTTTAGTAGAGACGGGGTCTCGCTCTTGCTCAGCCTGGTTTCGAACTCCTGACGTTGAGCAATCCTCCCGCCTCGGCCTCCCAGCGTGCTAGGATTACAGGCGTGAGCCACCACGCCCGGCCTAGACTTAATTTTTATCATGTTAAGGAAAACTCAGTGTGGCTTATCAATGACTATACAAATTAGATCAGCATAGTGACCAGAGTTTCATAGAAATTTAGTCAAGAATGTCATAGCATTCCTAGAGCAATGGGTAGTTGATGAATAGTTTCTTTCTGAAAAGAGAAATAAGAATGCAGAGGCATAGTTTATAAATTTTATCTTAGTACAATAGTCAGTGGAGGAGTTTCTTACCATGTGTGGGTAATCTTCCAGACATTGCTACACCTGGTAGACCTCAATTAACTTATCTGCTGCCCAGGCTCTAGGCATCCACGGGACAGCACTATAATGGTGAAGGACATCTGCACTAATATGACAGGTACCAGCCACATGTGGCTGTAGAGCACTTAAAATGTGACTCGTGAGACAGTAAAACTGAATTTTTAATTTTATTTAACTTCAGTTTACTTAAATTTAAACAGTCACTTGTGTTTAAATAGAGTGGCTACTCTATTGACCACACAGCAACACTTGCCCTTTTCTGTGGTATTCAGTGGTAGTCATCTCAGGGGAGATGTTTATATAATTACATTTTGATCTTTACTCTGATAACTTGTATTATTGAGGTTCATTGGTTTTTTTCAAGCAACAGAAGTCAACTTTATCTTAAGAGAAAGATTTATTGAAAGGATATTGAAAGAAGAGTTGATTAACCTTCAGAAAGGCAGGCACAAGACATATCTAAGGATCTTGGTATCAGGAGCCTGATATTTTTGAGGGGCTGCTGTTAAGTGACTAAGGTCTAATAATGATCTGGAAAGAATCTTATAGTCCTCATGCATTAGGTGTCTCCAACTGAATCAATATTCTATGGCAGTGGTGGAGGTGGATCGGAAACTATATTGGTATTGACAAAGCCAATGGATCAGTGTGTGCTGAGTAGTTGCTCCAACATGCATCCAGCACAAACACCAACTTGGATTGATATTTAGAAGATTAGCATGGCCTGTCATAGGGTAATATTTACAATGGTTAAAATATAGTGTGTCAGGAATTTCCTAGACTCTTCTTTTTATACACAAATTGTGTTACATAGTGTATGAGCGTCAGCATCACTGAAACTTGTTAGAAATACAGAATCTCAGACCCTAACCTAGCTAGACCTACTGAATCAGAAAGTGCATTTTAACACATTCTGTTAAACTATTTTTATGCATGTTAAAGTTTGAGGAGCATGGTGCAGACCACATAAAATTTGTCTAAGTCAGCATAACGATAGTTTTTATGTGATAATTTTTTTTTTAACTTATCTGTATTTGTTACAAGTTTTAAGTACATTGTGACTTGGGCACAATCCTCACTTTTCAAAACAGTTTTACAACACATATGGGTAGGGCTTATAATTTTGCTCCTCTAAACAATACTTCTTCTTTGGAAAACAAGCCCTGTGTAGAGTTTCAAGTTGCTTTACTTTAAACATAGTTATTTCTAGAGGACTAGTAGTACATGCAGGATAGTTTTTATGTGATAATTTTATTCTTAACATTATGTAACTTGTATTTTCCTTATACTTATTTCAATGTGAAATAGAATTATTTCCTGACAAATATTAAAAAATTATGCTAAATAATAATGTACCTATCAGTTTATAATTTTAATTCATTCTCCCCTTAGACTAGTATTAGTCCTTAGACCATTATCCAGTATTAAAATATACAGCTGAAATTGAAGAATAATGAAATGTGCAACTGATATGCGATGTTTTTATATGAAGCCAAACTGCATTCCAAAGAATTCTTATAAGTGCAAAAAGTATAAATTGATATACTAGAGATAAATAAAAATTTATTTTAAAATATTTAAAATTTTTTAAATGCAGTGCATTCATCTATAGGCACTATACAAACATCTCTGATAGTAAGAGGCATAATATTGTCATTTAGAAAACTGCTAGAAGTTCTTAAACTCATATATTTAAAATGAAATATGTAATTTTAATGACATTAACTTTTCAATGTTGTTGGATGTTTCCTCTGCTTTTAAAGTACGCATTTATCTCACATTATCTGTTTATATCAGTGTAGAAAAACTATATAAAGAGCTCCACTTGGAGAATCTGAGATAAGTTTGTATATGACATGTGAAAACATACTTGTAGTGATATTTATGGAAACCAGCCTAATAAATCCCCAACTAAATTCCATAGTTGAAAGTCTATGGTAAATCAGCTGAAAAATCAAAATTAAAAAAATTAAAATTTCAAAATTATTAGAGAACTAGCTCAATAGTAAGTTAATGAACATATTTAGAAAATTATATTATATATTTAGGGAAACTAATCAATTAAAAACTTTTTTTAGAAGTATTGACCTTTTATTCTTAATTTTCATTAAAACCACAAAGTTTAGAGAATTCATACAAAGGAAGACCAATTATGTAGTGTTACTTAAGTTCAGCTTTACTTGAATAACAGCATTGTCTATGAAGGTATAAATGACTATATTCTGCAATTCAATTTTCAGGTAATTTGAAAGACTATTTTAAAAGTTGTTACTAACAACTTTAGGAATTAATGATGAGAACAAGGGTGAATAATTCACACATACTTTTAGTACGTTATTTTAGACATTGAAAAATATAAAAAATTTTTTTAGTTAGTCTTTATTCTTTGGGGCCATCTGTCTTAAAAGAAATTATCGTTATAGTTTCTGCTATTTTGCTAGGTTCTGTTTTGTTCAAAGTCCTTAAAGGTACTACAACTTTTTTTGTAGATCATTGGAAACCAAGTTATGCTCCTTCAATCTCACATTTTTGCTCTCTCTCTCTTCTTTTTTTCCCCCCTAGTCTGTAATAATTCTCATGATTTCTGGATTACTTCTATGTATATTTTAGCTGTTGGAGGCTTCTCGGGGTTAATTATAGAAAGTCTTTTCTAATTTTTCCTGGTTCACCAATGTCATTCATATGAATTAAGAACTTTTTAGTACCATTTAGTAGGAATATATAAAAATCCATTTATTAGATGTAATGGAAACAAAGCAAAAAATGGAAATGGCACCAGTCATCCTTTATGTGGTCCCAAGGTAGAAGTCTCACGATTTTGGATGGATGAGGCTGTCAGTAGGTATTCACCTTTCCTGGACCAAGATTTAGGTGCTGGTGATCCCCATTTTTATAACTTTCCTTGCTTGCATGAGGGGTTTTAGTTGGTTCTCAAATCATTATCTGCTATGTGGGTTAAGTGTTTGTACCCCTCCAAAATTCTTGTTGAAACTTAATCCCAAATACAACAGTATTAAGAGGTGGACTCTTTAGGTGTTGATTAGGCCATGAGGGAGGAGACCTCACTGTACTCTTATGAAAGGGCTGGGATTAGTGCCCTTATGAACGGGCTTGAGGAAGCAGGTTTGTCCCTTCTGTCCCTTCTGTCATGTGAGGGCCTAGCATTCATCCCCTCCAGAGGATTCAACAAGAAGGGTGCCATCTCAGAAGTAGTGAGTGAGCCCTTACTAGACAGCAAATCTGCTGGTGCCTTGATCTCGGACTTCCTAGCCTCCAGAACTGTGAGGAATACATTTCTATTATTTATAAATTACCTAGTCTGTGGTATTTTGTTAGAGCACCAGGAATGGACCGAGGCACCATCTAAACAAATATGATGTGGACTGTAGCAGCCTCAACTTTTGTTTCTGGGTTGATATATGTCCCCCAGCTCTGATTTATCAAAGCAAGGCTGATTTTTTTTTGATATTATAAAGCGGAAAGTTTATCTCCAATGGAGAATCATTGGAGATAAATCATTTTGCATAACTTAAGATGAAAACATTTCATTGAATTGGAAATCAAAATATCTATCAGCAAATGATCAGAACAAAATTTTCTGATATATTTTTGGTCATAAAACAGGTCTATGATCTAAATATCAATAGTAGCATATTCTGTGCATTTTTTTTCAAAGAAGAAAAAATTCAAACAGTAATATTCATCATCAGATACTCTCTAAAATACATACTGATTCTTTTTCATCTGCCTAAACACATTTAGATATTCACAAATAAAATTTTAAGAAATGGTTTCTGTAGAATGAAGTTCTGTGATCATATTCAACTCAAATTCTTATTTAAATAAAAAATTACCATAATGTTTCTATTTAATTTTTTATAACAATATGTAACTCATAACTCCTTCTTACCAGAGATTCTAATGTACCAAAAAATAGCTTTTGGCTTATTTTTACATAATAAAATTATTGTAATTGTGATATTTTCCATTCTAATCAAATATAGATAGCATGAGGAAGAAAGCATAAAACAAGAGAGAATATTTACACAAAATATTCTAGACAAAAGTCTTACTAAATTTCTTAGCCAGGGGCTACCTGTCTCTTTATATCACAAGGATATGCAAGCCTTATTCTATCATCCACAACCCTAGTCACCTTTTTAGGGGGAGAAGCAGAGATAGAGGCAGGCAGTTGAAAGACTTAGTATTTTGTCCAAATGGGACACTATAACTTAAAGGGACTTCTGAAAGTATTGGCTCAAACTAAGTTGAAATCAAATTGGGTATTACAGTCATTTAGCTTATATTTTTTCATGCTAACAAGTGGATGAGGGCTTAAGAATAAATCCATATTAATTGTTTATATTCATTCATTCAACAAATATTTATTAAGTATCTTCTCTGTGCTAGGCATTATCCTAAACACTAGGGATATAAAAGTAATCAAAAGTGGTCCTTGACTTCATGGAGCTTACATGTGGGAAAGTGGGAAAGACTGATAACATATCAACATAGAGCACTGTACTAAAATGCCAAATACTGGTAAGTGCAGTAAAGAATTATAAATCAGGCCGGGCGTGGTGGCTCACGCCTATAATCCTAACACTCT
>VBSM01002217.1:36330607-36356226 GCA_008086735.1 Cheirogaleus medius
TTATATATGAAATTACTATACTTTTTCCAAAGTGATTGTGTCATCTTATATTTCTATTCACAGTGTTCAAGAGTTCCAGTTTTTATACATCATCATCAATATTTGGTTCTGTCAGTTTTTTCAATATTAGCTATTTTAGTTGGTGCAGAGTGGTATATAAATTGTTATAATTTGCATTTCTCTATTGATTAATGATTTTGAGCAACTTTCTTGTGTTTATTTACTGTTCATATTTTTTTCTTTTGGTGAAATATGTGTTCTAGTTTTTTATTCATTTTTAATGAGATTGTTTGCCTTCTTATTATAGAATTGTAAGTATTCTCTTTATATTCTGAAAAACTACCATTTATCAGATATACATATACATTTTTCTATCAGTGTCTTTTTTCTGTTTTAGAATCCAATTCAGAATGCTACAATGTATTTAGGCGTCATATCTCCTTAGTTTCCTGTAGTTTATTGCATTTTCCTCAGTATTCTCTTGTTTTCATGACTTTAAGAATTTTGAAGATTTCTGGTCAGGTGTTTTATAGAATGTCTCTCAATTTGGGCTTATCTGATGTTTTCTCATAATTATATGGGATTTATTAGTCTTGGGAAAGATTACCACAGAGGCAAAGTGCCCTTCTCATTGTATCCTCTCAGGGGTGCGTGATACCAACATTCGTTATTACTGGTAAGCTTAATTTTGATCTCTTGTTTAAGGTTGTATGTGCCAGCTTTCTCTACTAAGTCACTGTTTTTCCCTTTACATATTCTATTCTTTGCAAGTGATCTGTTATATCCAGCCCACACTCAGGGATAATTGAGCTCCATTTTCTGGAGGGAAGCATATCAAAAATCTTGTGTACATATGTTGAAATCACCCTTAATAATTAATATGTATTTGGGGGCAGACACTTTGGGGCATCCAAGTATCCTGTTTCTCCTTAAAGTTTTGTCCATTAATGTTAACATTGATCAATGAATCTTGTCTACAGCAATGATTACTTTTGGGTTCTAATGGTGATTTTCCATTTCTCCTAATTCCGTATTTAATATTTGGAATTCTTCTGTAAGTAAGATTTATCCTTCCTCCTCTGTTTATTATTTACTTTCAGGGATTCAGAATTTTTTTTTTTCTGATAAGGGCCAGATAGTATATGTTTTAGGCTTTGAGAACTGTAACTGAAATATAAGATGACACAATCACTTTGGAAAAAGTATAGTAATTTCATATATAAACACACACTTAGCATATAACCCTGTAATCTCATCACTAGATAGTTACCCAAAAGAAATTAAAGCTTGTGTTTATTAAAAGAGCATTCAAACAATAATAGCAGCTTTATTAGTTACAGTCCAAAATTGAAAACAACTCAAATGTCCATTAATTGTCAGACTGATAAACAAATTTTCAAATATTCATACAATATAATACAATATTGTAACCAAAAGGAAAAATTAGAAGTACCTACTACTCTACTAACTTGTTCTAAGACCTTGTTCTGAATTTTTGTGATTTTGGCACCTATTATTCTACTGTTAGTTGTGTATGTGTAAAAGAGCACTTCATAATAAGATATATCTGTTTAAAAATTGAGAGACATTTGAGCACTACCTTTTGGTTACATTTTAATAAATATAGGGTAAAATATATTCTTGGATGAACCTTGTTGGTGCTTGAAGATTTGACAATTGGCAGATATTGTTTCTTAGTGGAAACATAACCTCTTAAAAATTTAACCAACTATAGAGGTTGATTCCTATTTGTTATATATGATAAAACTGAGCCTTGGAGAACTTAAGTAAATTGTGTAAGGTTATATGCACATGTCCTTTATGACTGCTCACTGCTATGAAAAGTGGCACACAATAAGGTAAGTTCACAGAAATAAAACCACTGCTCCGGCTGCCATTTATTTTGGCAATTGTCAGGAAAGATGAATTAGTGAGTATAAATTCTCTAGAGGTGGCATGATGTGTAAGACTAATAAACACTGTACCTGATGATTCCCTTGGAGAGTGAGAGAATAACCTCGAAGAAGAATCAGAATTAATAAGAAATGAGACCAATCTTTCACAGCACCATGAAGCTTAGAAAGATAAAGCTATAGTACTCCAAAAGCAATGAAATTACTTCTAAAGGCAATAATCAATTTAGTGAAAAACATTAGAAAACTACAAGTCAAAAAACAACATCAGCAGGAGTGGTAAGCCCTGGAGGTCACAACCATCGAAAAAGTGGCTGGTAAATCCTGTTCCTCTCCCTGCTCCTCAGCGAAGATTGATTTATGCTGAATCCTGAGCCTGAAACAACTGTTTCCAGAAGAGAAACCTTTTTACTTACTAAGAATTACCTTTCCTCTCTTGGTTTTTAAAGAAAAAGAAGGAAAGAAGTAAGGAAGGGAGGGAGGGAGGGAGAGAGGAAAAACGGTAAGGAGGGAGGGAAAATAAGAAGAGAAAAAAAAGTTTTTTTACTATTGTCTGTTTTCTTCCTTGTTTATTTCTGTGCTCAACTCATTGAGTGAAAAGCTTTCAAGTAAATAGATCAGGTGAGTATTCTTGTGTTTCTCACAATAATATAATTATGTAAGTCCTCACAAGTAGTGATTTTCTTGATCATTTCAAGTGCTTTCTGAATATTATGCATTGCTCTGTGCTCGAATAGTCTTCATTGATTCTCACGTTCATTTATCAATCAGAAATTTTCAATCTATAATCAGTTACTGAGCTGGAATTTTGTTATTACCTGTGGATGCTGAGGTGGAAGATGGTCTCAGTATTCAAGTAAAACACTGATGTCTTGTTGAGTGGGTTCCTTACTTCATTTGAGAGCGTCATTTCTCGTATGAGATAGAACAACTCTGACATTGGCTAGGGAAATGTGGACAAGTTAAAATTGTAATTTTCCATATTTTCTAAGTTTTTAAAAAATCAACACATATTTTCTTTGATAATCACATTAATATTAAACATTTTAAAGCCATCAAAACAAAAATTTAGATGATAAAATGAGAAAGTATGCCTGTATTTTTGTTTCTTTAATTTTACCTACACATTTAATTTTTGTCAAATATTATATATACCTTTTTGAAAGATTGATCAGTTCTTCCATACTCTTCTCGTCTTCCTCCCAAGTCCCATTACCCAGAGACAATTGCTTTCAACTCATTTAACTGCTGCTTCTAGTACTTTAGTCCATATTTCTAAATAACATGTATATATTGATATTTACTAATTTTCATTTACAAATATAATCTATTGAATTTCCTGGAAGATGAGCATAAGATTTTATTTATTCTCTGTGCCTCCTCCCCTTCTGATGCATATACTTTCCCTTTTACTATAGTTCCAATATACATACAATTGTTGGTTGGATCATTATTTAGTTTTGCAGTGTTTATGAATACCTAAATATTATTCACAACAAAGGGCTGGAGAATTTCTAGCCATGTAAAATATACGTTTGGTCTACCTTATAGGAAAGAAATTGTGTTGATTTTCTCCCATTGGCAATTTTGTTTTTCTCTATGGTACGCTTGAAAAATTTTTCCCCATTCCCCTAAAGAAAATATATTCCATAGAGAAATAGTGAGAAAATAAATTACCAAAGATTCTTGAGGGGAGGAGGCTTTAAAGGGGTATTGGTCATATATTATATACCATACATTTTTAGTTCTCCCAAAATCTCCCTGAAAAATCTGTTGTTATGTCTCTCTTCTCAGTTGCCTGACAGCAAAGAAATATCTATTTCCTCTCCCCTCTAATAATTTATATAATGCCCAATGCATACACCTTCTTCTAATTCTTCCACACTTGGCTTCCTTTTGTATGTTACATATTTTAGTTCTTCTCAGGCTTCTCTACTTTTGTATCCTTAGAATCAAATTTTGCTATCCATGTTTTATCTTTGAAATAGCTTTCTATCAGTCAGGATAGGCTAAGTTACTCCCTGGTAATGAATAGCCCCTAAATCTTAAGTGCTTAACATAAAAAAAAAATTTCTTGCTCATGGTACAGGTCCAATGTAAGATGGTGGGAGGATCTGCATGAGGTTGATTTATGCTTCCATGATCACGCCAACAGCAGGATTACTAACATATGTCATCCCTACTCACAATTTATTTTTAAAAAGCAAGTTACATGTAGACATCTAATTTCATTAGGAGCAGAGAATTGTGATACTTACACTCATTTATGCCAGGAAGAACACATGAAATATTTTGAATAGCTTTAATAATGACCTTAACTATGACAGTATAGGGAATCTCTATACCACAAACAAAGGAGACTGTTACAAAGAATGCATATTTTTAAATTATCTGTGAAAGTAATTTTTATTCCTTCCTTTTTGATAGTTTTTAGAATCTTGAAGGTCTCAATAAGTGTACCTCACTTCTGACTGTCTCACCCACTGGATCCCATGTCAGTTGGACAGAGGAAGATGTAATTTCTCTTATCTTGAAACATCCAAAAACATCCGTCTATCAGTTTACTTTTAAATTTGTTAATTACTAAATTTACTTAAAAATATTATAAAATTTATTTAAAATTTTCAAAATACGACATCCCAACTTTTGAGAAATGAAAACAAATCTAAGGTACAACCTTAATTATTACATGTCATTTGTTTTATTACTAAACTACATTCATTTTAATTATTAAAAATCTAAAATCATAATTATTTAATGTTAAGGACATTGAAAATACTGAATATAAATTTTCCTCGGAGTGCAAAATTCTAGTCAGAAGCTGAATACCAACCAATCTCATCTATTAGCTTTAGGATCTTGGAAAAAGAATATTGGGATAATGCTAATCTAGATCTTTACTCACAGTGCAGTATATTTCTCATTGCAAGTAACTATCATTTCAGGTCCAGTAAGCAAATAGAGACTCGCTATTCATTTCATGCAAGACTCTGACGAGCTGCCAATGGAAACAAATGTCTCTCATTGCTCAACTAGCTTGGGTTCAAACTGGTGACTTGGAGGTGAAAGGTTGTAGATCCTGTTATCAATCATTTGAGCTACCCACCCCGCCAGAAGCAAAGAACTACTCAGTCAAGAGAATTAGCAATTATTTGATTCAATTTATTAGTATATTACCCCACTGTTAGCAAAATACCATATTGTACAAAATATGAACAACATCATAAACAGCTTTCTTTTACTATAACATACGGAACTATGTGAAGAAAATGTGCCAAATACAGCATTCTGCAAATTGTTATGAATTATTAGTGAGAAAATTCATTTGCAGTTTCTAAGTTTTTCTTCTTGTCTGTGACTGTCAAACAATGGCAGTATGATGAATTGAGTCACCCCAAGCAGATCTCTCCTGAACACAGTTTCTGGCCTCTGTCAAATAACATTACAGACCTGACTTTAACACTCACTGCTAACATACTTGGGGAATAAGTTTTACTTTTTGGCCACACTATTTTTTATTTCTTTGCATTAAATACACAATAGAGAGTAAAAAATGATTGCTGAGAGGTAACTGGCAGAGATGTCAAGAGCAGAGTTTGGGATACTCATTACTTTATGAGGATAATTCATTTAAATCATTTCTCCAAACAATATAAAAAGATGAAGCAAGAATATAGTCTCATGATTAGTTAGCATTGCACACTGAATAAAAGTTTTGAAATGTACTCTTGTATTTTTCTCTGAGATAACTTGACCTTCTAAAAAGCATTGTGACAGAATGTCTTTTCTAGAAAGATTCCAAAATGGCTTCAACTGTAATTTTATGCCAAATTGATCCAATTGCTTACTCGGTGCCTTGTTTGTTTCAAAATATAGAAATAAACAAAATCAATAAGTTACTTCACATCATAAAACTTACATTCTAATGAGATGACAGAATGTAAATGATAAACAAAAAATAATAATAATGATGGTTTTAATAAGTATTATTTTTTAAAAAACCTAAGGCAAGACAAGTGAAATGTCATAGTTTTCTACTTTAACAGGTCATTCATAAAAGGCCTCTATGAGGAGATAACTTGGAGCACAAATTCGAATGAAAAATAAAGCAAGTTGTGAGAATATTTAAGGAAAAAGCATTTCAGACAGAAAGGACAGCAAACTAAATGACCATAGTAGGAAATTTGCTTTGCATGTTTTAAAAACAACAAGGAGATCGGTGTGACTGGAGAAGAATGAATGAGGGGAGAAGTGTAATAGCGTAAGAGTTAGCCATGGGCGGGATCATGTGGACCTCCAAGCTCCAAATGGTTCTAATAATAATCAACTGGGCGAATGGTGGAGCCACTAACTTAGATAGGGAACACCAGAGAGATGCAGATTTGAGTGGTAGGGGCATCAGTGCTTTATTTTTGGACATGATAAATTTGTGAGAGGATGTCTGTTAGTTTCTGGTATTTGCTTTCTATGCTTCACAACAAATTATCACAAACTCAGTGACTTAAAAAAACACAAATTTATTATTGTAGTTTCTGTAGGGCTGGAATCTGGGCAGGGCTTAGCTGGGTTGTTTGCAAGCCTACAAACAAGGTATCAGCCAGCTGGATTCTCATCTGGAGGCTTAATGGGGAAAAGGTCTGCTTCCAAGCTTACTGAAGCCATTGCCAGTCTTCCTTTGCTTATAGCTTTATGATTTATGGAAGTTTGCTTCTGTAAAGCTAGCAAGGACAGCAAGACTATAGAGCACATCAGCTAAGAAGATGGAGTCTTATATAATACAACATAATTAGAGTAGTGACATCCTGTCATCTTCCCACATATTCAAGTCACTGGTGCTGACCAACACTCAGAGGGAGGTAATCCACAAAGACATGAAAACCAGGATGTGAGGATCACAGGTATGACTAAAAAGGCTGTACACACCCAAGTGGATAAACTGAGTAGGCAATTGAACTACATTCCAGAAGAAATCTCAGAGTTGAAGCTAAAAATTTTAGAGCTATCATGATAACAATATTTTTAAGGGATTGGGTCTAGATGAAAATATAATCAATAAAGTAATGGAATTAGTGGATATTTTGTTTCAATTGACATATAGAAAGAATAGCCCAGTCAGCTAGATTAAAAAAAAAAAAGAATGCAGAAAATAATTCCAGGATCAATTTTGCAACTTAATAGGTCAGTTGTTGCCTGCCTTACCGCAGCTACCACTCTTTGCTAATTGCTAGCTATTATCAGATGCTTAGAATGTGCCACACAAATATTGTGCTAAGATCATCTCACTTTATGTCTGTAATAAACTAATGAGGTAGATAATATTGTTTTTTTAATTGATGAGAAAACTGATGCTTATAATCACATAGCTACTAAATGAAACAGCCAACAAATGTAGTGTGACTCCATAATCTATGCACATAACCACATCCTTTATAGAGCCTGCCTTTGTGGCCAACTTGCCTGGGGCCTTGATGCCAAGTTACCATTTATGATCATTGATTGGTATTCTTTATACCTCCATGGTTTTGCCATTCTTCTTGGTTTGTTTCCTCTTGTCCTCCATCCAGATACTTCCTCCTTTCCTGGGGAGCTGTCAGCATTTTTGCAGGTCACCATTGCTTTAACATTGTGTAATAGACATAACCTTTAAAAACTTTGTATTCACACTAAAGACTAAAATATCTGAAGAATTTAAAAATTAATTAAGATAGTGCACAGAAAAGAACCAGAGAAAAATGTATTAGTTTGAACCTAAAAGAAAGAGAAGTCACAAGTGAAAAGTAGGAAGATATTTCTGAATAGAAGAGAAAGAAGTAAATGTATACTCATTCTCACAATTATTATGCAAGTAGATTCTATGCATTATATATAAGAATAAGCTAGGAATTATCACTTGAGGAATGAATTTACTTTCTCAAATACTGGTAAAGAATGATACAAAATGTTTCTCAATTATAATAGAATGCTCTATAGTAGAAATTTTAGTTGATTTCCTTTTGTCATTGTGTACTTAGTTCCTGGTGAATGTTTATAATTAATACATATTATACAATGCATTTGTTTACTGTGGTTCAAATTATATGCAGGATGTGGTTTAGTCTATCTCTTTTAAGTGTTTAAGTCAAAACAACAGTCCTTGACCCAATATTAGCATTAACATGTGTTTCTATTGCATATTCAAGACCACGGAGGATCTTTTTCCTCCTTGAAAGGCAGTCCAAGATTAAATAAACTATTTTAGTTAAAAAAAAAAAACTTTAAAATTAATATTAGCCTTTCATGTGGAAAACCCTAATCCATTTTTTTTGCATGAAAGAAAACATGAATTTTATAGAATGTGGGAAAACACTGTAGATTTTACTGATGAAAAAAATTTGGTTTGTGCCTATGGTTTTATATCTTCAGATTTAGTATTATTTCTACAGGGATATGACATCCATATAAACAAGTTTGAATGAACTAGAATTAAGATTATGGAAGATCATAGCTAAACATCAGTAAAGTAATAGTGTCTCTAGTACATCGAGAAACATATTTGCATTTATCTTTAAATTTGGAAGTAGCATTTTTTGTTTGCTTTTATAGGCATAGTCTTCTTTATATAAAAAGTCATGTATACTGGATTACAGTATCTCCTAGGGGCCTAGAACAACAGAAATTAATTCTCTCAAGTTCTGGTGGCCAGCACTCTGAAGTAAAGGTGTTAGCAAGGCCTCTTTCCCTCTAAATGTGATAGGGAAGGGACTGCTCAATGCCTCTCTCTGGAGGCTCTCTTTTGATACCCTCAGATATTTACTGGCTTGTAAATGCATATCCTCTGTCTTTATATGATAGACCCCTGTGTGTTTTGTATTATAGTACCCTCCCTCTGTTCATGTCTACCACTTTGTCCAAATTTATCCCCTTTATTCCATGTATTTTAATTTAATTTTTTTTGCTTTTATTATTTTTAATTAACACATAATTATATGTATTCATATAGTGTGACATTTTGATATATGTTTACAGTTTGTAATGGTCAAATCAGGGTAAGTAGCATATCCATCACCTCAAACATTTATCATTTCTTTGTGTTGGGAACATTCAAAATCCACTCTTCTAGCAATTTGAAAATATACAATAAATTGTTGTTGATTATAGTCATTCCATGGTGCTACAGAACACTAGAACTTATTCCTCCTATCTAATTGTACTTTTGTATTCTTTAACCAACCTTTGGCTATCCCCTCCTCGAGCTATACTTCCTTGCCTCTAGTAACCACTGTTCTATGTTCTAATTCTATGAGATTAACTTTTTTAGCTTCCACATATGAGTGAGAACACAAGATATTTATATTTCTGTGCCTAGCTTATTTCACTTAAGATTTTGTCCTCCAAACTCATCCATGTTGCCATGAATGACAGATTTTTTTTCTTTTTTAATGGCCAAATCATATTCCATTGTGTATATATACCACAATTTCTTTATCCATTCATCCATTAATGGACACTTAGGTTGATTTCATGTCTTGCCTGTTGTGAATAGTGCTGCAGTAAACATGGGAAGGCAGATATCTCTTTGACATACTGATTTCCTTTCCTGTGTAGAATTCCTTGTAGTGGAATTGCTGGATCATATGGTAGTTCTATTTTTAGTGTTTTACAGAAAATCTCCATGCTGTTTTCCATAATAGCTGTACTAATTTACATCCATCAACAGTGTATAAAAGTTTGCCATTCTCCTCATCCTCACAGCATGTTATTTTTTGTCTTACTGATAATAGCTATTCTAAGTGGGGTAAGATGATATCTCATTGTAGTTTTAACTTGTATTCATTAATGATGTTGAACATTTTTTCACATACTTGTTTAGCCATTTGGATGTCTTCTTCAAGTTCTGAGATTCTTTCCTTGTGATCCAACCAATTCGGAAGGCTTTCCACTGTGTTTTGTAGTTCCTTGAATGCCTCTTTCATTTCCAGTTTTTCTGTTTGGTTCTTTTGTAAAACTTCAATTTCTTTAGAGAAATTTTCATTCATTTTCTTTATTGTTCTTGTGGCTTCTTTGTGTTGGGTTTCTATTTTCTCTTCAATTCTATTGAGTTTTCTTTAAATCCATATTCAGAATTCTTTCTTTCTCATGTAATCATTTCATTTAAGTTGGTATCCATTGTTGAGGATCTAATGATTTCTTTTGGGGGTGACTTTTTGCTCTGGTCTTTCATGTTTCCTGTGTTCTTTTGCTGATTCTTTCTCATCAGGCTTCTTGGTCGAGAACCAGGGGTGCTAGGACTGATTTGTGGCCCTATCTCCAAGTCCCCAAGGGCTGTTCCTTGACAATGCTGGGAAGAGGCACACTGGTCCTGTATCGCCTTAGGGGTATTTTAGCAAGTTGGGTTATCTCTGACCTGTTGTCTTCACCTCTTGCCAATGGAGACTAGTGAGTTTGGTCCCCCAGCTCCAAGCTAGTGGATTGCACTTGTGAATATGACTCCACTGCTCTTAAATAGCTTGAGATGGAAGGCACTGTGTTAAGCTATGGGGTTGCACTCTCTGTTGTTGGTTGTAGTTTGCATGGAGGAGCCAGTTATCAAGGTAATCTGTGGTAGACTCTGGTCCCCCTGATGGGGTATATGAATGCCCCGACCTTTGGGAGGGTCCTTACCACTCTGAGGGCTGCTTGGACTCTGTTCCCCCTTAAGGTGGGGGTAAGAGCAAGATATATTACAGTTAGTGTACACAACCCTGGGTGTGTTTGCTTCTATGGTTGCTTGACCTACCAGTAGGGGGAGCTGCTAATATGTTATTCAGGGCTCTTTCATCACACTTGGAGAGCTGCTCCTGGTGGAAGAATTGGTGCAATTGCTGAGGTCTTTTGGCCTCTTGGAAGGTTTTTCCTTTCCTGTCCACAAACCCCAATGTTGGCAGCTGCCCGACCCTGGAGACCAAGCCATGGAGTTATGTTCTTAGTAGATGGTCTAAGCCATGCTGGTAGGCCAAATCAACAGGCCACTGACTATTTCTTTGGCTCCAAAGTTCTGTGGATTCACCCCTGCTGCAGAGAGAAAGTGGCTTTCCTCTGCTCCACCTCCAAGGGTGGAGTCTGCCGCGCCCAAAGCATTTGAATAATATATATTTTCCTTTAGAAGTATTGCATGTAGTTGTTCTGTTAACTTGAAGGCTAATTCATACTGCTGATCAGTTATGGTTCTCCTTGAAAGAGGCAGTTGTTTATACTTTGAAACATTATTGGGGTTTAAGCATCCTATAACTTCAACAATGCATTCTTTCACAATTTCTACATCCCTGAATGGCTTTCCTTTTTCCGGAGTATATAAGCTACTTTATAAGTTGCTTCAGTAGCATTATTTCCAGGTCTTATTGCCACTTGAAAGAATTGTCTTTGCTTTTGATTTTTACATTTTAATTTCTGTAGTACAACTTTTCGTGCCTCTCCCTCTAATTTAAAATATTTGTGGCCCTTATGAGTGTAATAAGTGTTATGACACTGATTCTCTCCAGTGTCAGACAAGAAAAGTGTGTCAGCTGGTGTTACTCCCTTACTTCTTAAATATTGACTCTTGGAAGGCCACAGTATACAAAGCCTCAAAATATATATTTTTAAAGAAATAAATCAATTTCTGTAGAGTACTTCCTGCCCGAGGAGTTAACTTCACTGACCCTAGAATCTCCAGTTAAACAAGTAGGATTTCTTATGATCATAAAATTGATTGGGATCACACTGTTGAGCACTGAATGCTGATGAGCACTGAATTTCTTTAATGTTGATATTGTAGTATCACAAAGCAAGCAAATCTTATCTTTAACAGAAACAAGATAATATTACTATTCCCAATCCTCATTAAAAAATCTGTTTTCTTCCTTCAGCATTCTCTTGGTCTTCTTTGACAAGATGAGCTGTTAAGCAGACAGAAGTAAAAAATACTGTCAAGCTGTCCAACTATTCACAAATTCCACTTCACACAGAAACACAGTGAACTATTGTTAAAAGCTGATATCAGACAGGCATAATCAACCCCCATAAACTCTCACCAACCAGCCTCGTGCAGTAGTGGCACCAGTCAGGTGGGGGAAGTTAGAACTAAATTCTGAGCATAGCAGCCATCAATTTAGCCCTTATGGCTTACTAATGTTCTCATTGTGCCAGTCAATCTGGGAGGATTATTTTATTGAAACTTATTTTATTCTTTAGTATTTTAAATATGTTCATTTAAAAAATACAAATATAAAAGACATACAATAATATATTAATAAAAATAAAAGGATTTGTTCTGTAAAATTTGGATTCAGTCAAGAGGCCACACTTAATAACCTAGAAGGCTACATTTCCTAGAAGGAAACCTACACAGGTTCCCCACCCCTGGCCTGGGAAGAGATAGTGCAAAAACTCTAATATGATCTTGTTCCAGGCATGTTCAAGAAACAGCAGGAAAGTTTGTGGGAGTTATGAAAATTGATTATATAAGTTGGGTCATTCTTGTCATATGCACATGAAACAGTCGAGAGATGTGGCAGGGGAGTACTCAGCACACATAACATTGCTCTAAGAATGTAATTCTCTACAAGCCTGGCCACTGAAACTGCCTGTTGTAACCTGAAATTAAGTTTATCCAATAGCTAGCGAAACACCTGCTGGGACTTTAAGATTAATTTTAACTACCACAATCATGAGCCAATCAAACCTTACCCGGCACCCAAAACTTTACTAGTGGCAGTGAATTTTCTTTCAAAACTATACTTAACATTTCTCCTTCTTATAAAACCTACAATCTTTTCTTTGTTCTTCAGACATATCAAAGACCACCTGGTCTGTGTGTCTGCCCTGAATCGCAATTATTGCTTCCTAAATAAAACATTTTAAATTTAGGGATTTGTCTCTATATTTCATTTAATTTCACAAGACTCAAACATAATGACACAGGGAGAGTAGTGGGTGTGAGGTAGGAGGCTTAATCAGGAGGGGATGTGGTGGTGGTTGGAGAACAGCATGTTGTGTAGGGACTTCTGTGCCCTGGTAAAGTACTTTGATTCTTATTGAAATACATCTCCACAGGGCAGGGGGATGTCTTAGGATGGATATTAAATGTAACTATAAAATATACAAAACTGCATATATAAGAAATCTTATTTGTTGAAGATTAGACTAACAAAAAGAAATTGATATTTACTCTGAGCACATTAGAACACGTAAGGAAAGGCTAAAACACAGGCACTTCATATTACTTCTGCTACAATTATTGGTTTGTTTTTTTTTAGTTCTGTAGAGATTATTATGCTGTAGATTGTGGTACATATTGAAACATAGAATTCCATTACGTGACTCAATTTTAAAACAACTTCTCAATAACTAGACCTATTGAGTTGGGACAACTGCATGCATATTATGTTTTGATTTGTAATGTGATTTTGCATATTTATCACACATATTAAATGTTGAATACATTTAATACATTTGAATGCATTCCATTTTGCTATAGGAACATCATTGATTTTCTACACTGAACATCGTCTGTGCTTTGGTGCAAAACGAACATCTAGGAAAGCACTGAACATGGAAGGCACATAAATATTTGTTTTAATGTTTAATAAAAAATACTAGCCTTTATTCACCCTCATGTTTTTCCACATCATCTTTTTTTTTTTTTTTTTCCTGTTTCTACAGGACAGGAATAAAACCTGGATTGTTTCATGAAATTGAAAGAAAAGCTGGAATACACTATGTTTTTATGTAGGAAAGCTATAAGGCTTTATATATTTTAAAATAGCATTTATATGGCAAATTGATATAGCATTTAGTTAATGTTACATGTTTGGTTTTAGTGTTTTCACCCATTTATTCCTTAATGTAGCTATTAGAATTTTCAGCATATTCAACCTTAGATATAATGTGAAACGAGATTGTTAGAATTCCAAGATTTCTCCCCATACAAAGATTCCATTAATCCATGACTGCTTTGCGTCGATGAGTGCATCAACCTCTTGAACTTTAGACTTGCATCTAAATACACTAATAATTTAGACTAAATTCTCTTAATTTAAAAATTACCCTAATACAATAGTATAATATGGCAAATCACCCTAAAATATTTTATTTTAGTGTCTTTTAGTTAAAAGTAATTTGAGGGATTAAAGTTTGGCACCACCAAAATATTTTACATTTCAAATTCAAATTCATTGGTCTCAGTTTTCTGATATTTTGAAGAATACAACTTTAAATGATTCTAAGTATCTGAAAATCACTTTGGATCAGAGTTAAATGGAATATATACCCATATACGACCGTGTGACTAATGTTTAATTTCTTTAGAATAAGAAATTTGAATTTATAATTTAATGAAGAAATATTCTATAAATCATATATAAAGTCATTGTTGAACTTTCTTGAATTTGTTAATCATGGTAACCTAATCTAAAGGCACATGTTTATTCCATAGGATTGATTGTTCTCAAGAAGGCCTCGAGATAACAAGCATAGTACTGACAAGTGTTAGTTAGGAAACGCATTCTCACCCAAAACCAGGTGTTCATTTTACTTATTTATGTAACAGAATTTGCTATAATTAAAAGGAGAAAAATTATAGTCTCCATATACTATACATGATCTCAATTTGTGTGATGTCTGTCTAATTCAGTTAAATGACCTAATTCAATTAGTTGTAACATTTTGTGGCATTTACTCTGAATTTTGTTATACAATTTTTTATGTACAAAAAACTGGAGTTAATATTTAATTCTTTTTTTAAATTATAATCATCTTTTTCTTATTATTTCTATTTCCAATCTGTTCCAGAATATTAAAATACTAAATCAACTCTATTTAAAGAATTATGCATTTGAAAGCTGGCCCTTCAAAATACATGAAGAACAGTCCTCGAAAGATTTACACTGTATTTGGGCAGGGACATTTTCAGGTTGATAATTTCCTCACCTTCCAATCCCCCAAAGAAACAAAATGACACTGAATAGCATGCATCAGATTGTACACACTTTCTAATGATGTCCTGAAGACACAGAACCAGTATCAGGTTTACAGACAGTGGCTGGACATTGATCAGCCATCACACATCTTTATGCTTCCAAGGAAAACATCAGGACAAGAAACCCAGACTTCCTTCTCTGTACTTGTGATTTTTTTCCGTAAAGGAATTATAATTCTGCTTAAAGGAGAAAATATGGTTAGGGGCTTGAAGACGTTTCACCTTTAGGGGGCTTTAATTCTTCAACCTGGAGGGAAAATTGAATTCATATTGCAGGTGAAATGAAGGATCTAAACTGTTTGGCCTGCCACAGGGGCTTCCTGCTGTTATATGTCACTTCAGAGACTAGAAAGTCTTCATTTAATTAAAGTATTCTACAAAATTTTCTTTGTCTTTCCTTATGTTGGCAAACAAATGAACCTGTCCTTTTTTGGGGGAACTTTTAGGATTCTTTGTGTTCCTTTCTAATGCATACAGCAAGCATAAGCAACTCTAAGATATAACTATTCTGACATAACTTAGTTAATGCACATTATTATATATGTGAAATTATTTAAAATATGTGATGTGTTCTGATTTTATTCTCAGTTTACCACTGAGAAAGTGGTTGACTTTAAAAGTTGTTTTAGTATGTTCTGGCATGTCTCATTTAATCCCACATTGCTCTTTACCCATGTATTAATAATCTGAGTCTTTTCTGTGACAGCTGTTTTCTTATGAAAATGACAACTTCATGCTCCAAATCCTTTACTACCAGGCCTTTGTCTTTTCTCACACAAGACTTCAATGTTAATTTTTTATTAATAAACTTTACATTGTGGAATATTTAGATGTATAAAAGAGTTTTTAAAAAGTACAGAGTTTCTGAATGGCTTTCATCAATTTCTCTTAAAGTTAACATCTTACATAATCATGGTACCTTTGTCAAAATAAGAAATTGGCATTGATACTTTTCTATTAACAAAACTATAGACTTTATTGAGATAAAAATTGATGCCTCAAATCATTTTCCAAAAAAGTCTCTTTTCTATTTGAGGGTCAACATTCTATTGTAGAATACCACAGTGAATTTAGTCAATGTTAGTGTGTCAACACTGATGTTTTATCCATTATCTTCCTCTGATAATCCTGAGAATGTCCACATGTTCCTGCTGCTTTAGTCAATAGCACACTAATTTGAGCTCTCTGAGCTTAGTGTCTTCTGTGTCCAATTTGTTGAATCAGTGTTCTTGGTGGGATCCATAGCCATCAATGGCTATAATGATGGTAGGAGAGATAATGATAGCAAAAAGAGTACTATAAAGAAAGAGATTTGGTTAAATTGTTCTTGGTAGATAGAATTTTTTCATGAATGAAATTTCAACTGACAATGTATCTTTATTACTCTGGTGCCGAGGGGCGACCTAGGACATTTTAAACACTCACAAAGCAACAGTAGCCAGGGCATCAGTTAATACTACATACACTCCAGGCTTTAGAATTGAATTAATCAGATTTAGTTTTCTTAACCATACACACATGCGTACCTACACATTTAGTGCTATAAATTTTCCTCTCAACATTGCCGTAGCTGTCTCCCATGAATTTTGATATACATACTTTCATTTTTAGAGTTCCATTTAGATTTTTCTATATTGTTTTTGAGTATTTCTTTCTGTATGGCTTTTTAGTGGTTGCTCTATGTATTATATTGTATATGTATGTGTGTTATATCTATATATTTATACTGTATCTGTATATCTATGTCTATACTATGCTACATATAATCACAGTCTATTGATATCATCATTTTAGCAGTTTGAAGTGCAGAAAAAATCATCTCCATTTATGTCCCTTTATCCTGACCCATTTATAATTTTCTTATATATTTCCTTTATGTATATATTTAAAATCACATTAGATAGTGTTAGAATTTTTACTTCAAGCATCAATTATGATTTTAAAAACTCAAGAGGAGGAAGGTCTACAGTAGTCCCCCCCATTCACAGTTTCATATTTTATCATTTCAGTTACCTAAGGTCAACTGTGGTCTAAAAATATTATATGGAAATAAACAGTTCATAAGTTTTAAATCATCTTTTTGTCCAGCATATCCATTCTGTATGTACTATGCTTGGGTTAGTCACTTAGTACTTGTCTTGTTCATCCCAATGAAAAAACATAGTACATTATATATAGGGTTCAGTATTATATGTGGTTTTGAGTATTCCCTGGGAGTCTTCAAATATATCCCCATCAGTAAGAAGAGACTACTGTATTTTATTTTCTGTGTTCTTTGGTAACAAATTCTCTTAGTCTTACTTCATTTGAATATTTCTTAAATTCCCCTTCATTGTTGAAGTGTATTTTCACTCTGTAGAAGATTCTAGGTTGACTGTTTTCGTTTGTGTTATTTAGTTTTTTGCACTTGAAAAAATATTGTGTCACTACTTTCTACCTTCTATGGTAAGGTAGTCTTTTGCTCTAGTTGTTTTCAATATTTTTTTCTTTGTCTTTAGTTTTCAAACATTTATTGTATTATGGTATGTCTTGGCATGGATTTCTTTGGCTTTATCCTATTTGGGATTCACTTATCTTCTTGAATTTAAAGTTTAATATCCCTTGCCATATGTGGGAAGTATGTAGCCATGATTTCTTCCAGTACTTTCTTATCTTTATCATTTTTCTTATTTCCTGGGATTCTGATGGCAAGAATGTTAGATCTTTTGCTATAGTCCCACAGACCCCTGAGGGTTGGTTTATATATTTGTGTGTATATCCTCTTTGTTTTCAGATTTCTTAAATGTAAGATAAGAAAATTTCTTATCTCCTGTGAAGTGCAAATCGAACTTAAAAAATAGGACACTATGGGGCTCTGCAGTGACCAATATTTATATAGTTATAATGTTATAAATGCTGTTATAGATTTAAACTTTTATATTAACCAATATTCAAAAGGCAGCAAATTTTATTATGGCTATTGAATAGAATATAAATATTGTCAGCCTTCCAATAAAATATAATACAATTATATTTTATTTTAAAAATAAAATATGTACAAGTGGCAGAAAGTGATAGGAGAAAGGGATGAATGGTAGGGAAATGAAAATACTGTCATCTTGCAACATGGGGAATGAATGAATAAAAAAGTAAGTTTAATTGTTACTATTCCATAGTAAATGTGTAAAACATAAGCTAGGTACTTATCAAGCTTTCCTTCTTTCTTCTTTTGTTTGTTTTGTTTTCTTTCTGAATATAGCTAATCTAAGTTTCTCCAGTCAGCACTATAGCTTGACACAAATTAATTCTGGCTAATGGAATGTAGAAAGAAAGAATATACACTGTTTACTGATTTCTTAAAATTATATCAGGTTTTACTTTGCTACATTTTCCCATACTTTTCTTGCATTGCTTTATTTTCCATGTAATTTCTTACTGTTTTATATTTCTTTTTGCAGGAAGAAATGTTTCCCTTCCTCACCATATTTTTATTATGTTCAGCATATCATTCATTCTGTTTATTTCTTATATTGCACTCCATTATTCTTACTTCAGCCTGCCAATTTCTTATTCTGATGTGAACACTTCACTTCATACTTTGGCTATGAATTTCCTATATAGCTTTTTAAGTTTTTCCTCAAGATTCTAGTTTTATTTTTTCTGGCATTCTATGCTTTTATAAAAGCTGAAAGGTTTTCTAAATTAATAAGTAAAAATGCCAATTTATCATCTTGAACCAGAAGCCCATGTTAACAGTTTTATAAAATAGTCCTTTGAATAACAAACACCAGACCAGGAAATACATTGTAGAAACAATAAGGGATATATGGTGCATGAGTACATCCTAAGATTTTATCCCATTTCTGTTTACTATTGAAAAGATGAGAGTTTTTATAATTATAATGTAGATTTAATGCAATTTTTCTAAAATCTGAATGGAATTGGATAATCACTGGAAAACAACTTTCCTATGTTAGGCAAAACAGAATGTTTCATTCTCATTTGGGAGAAATGTTAATATATATCTCTTCCTCACATTCCTAATGTTAACACACATCTTAATTCTAATGATCTTTGAAGGCTTAGCAGGGAATGTAGGTGATGGTGGTGAGGAGACACTTCAAATGTAACTGAAAGATTAATTGATCAACTTATAAGTATTTGATTGTATAAAAAAAGCTTAAGATCAGGCTCTGTATCAAATTAGTTAATATGAGCTTTTAGCTTTACTCCTAAGTTAATATGCTAAGATCATTTCTCTTAGACTATCTGATTGTCCTTTTATTATTGGAAAAGACAACTGTACAAGTCAGTAAGTTTCTTGTAGTCGATTAGAAATGTTAATGATAACATGTTATGTACTAAATTAATTTAAAACTCGGTGCTAGTAACTTTATACTTGTAGTTGTTCCAAAATTATAAGAAACACTCTGTTACCAGCCAGCAAGACTTCAAGCATTGTGAGATATGACAAGTAAATGTTGGTATGTTTCAGCTCAGCACTTAGCAGACTGCATTGCTCAAAATAAGTGTTACCTTAAAATTGAATAATTGATTTTTGGATTATTGAACCAAAACCTATTATAATATGGAAAAAATTGGGGGGTAATAAAATTGGGCTTTTTTTTTAAAGGATATTAAAAGCAGTTTTGGGCAAATATCTAGCAGCTTTTGGGTTTGTGTGTCTGGGAAAGACATAAGCTGCAGCCTGTTGTGTAGAGAACATATCATTATCAGCCAAAATTGAAAATTACAGTGGCAGAGTCAGTAGCAGAAAGGATGGAAGAAAAAAGAATGGCTTAGCTCTTATTGTTGTCTGGTGACACAACTCTACTATTTGCTCACTTCATTCCAGCCATCCTGGCTTTCTCTGAATTCTTTGAATGTATTGTGCTTTCTCCTGCTTCACAGGCTTTGTGCAAACTGTTCCTTCTTCCTGGAATGTTCTACCCCTTCTCTTCCCTTCTTCTTGTCTAAATGGTGATCATCCTTCAAATTTTATTCTGAACATTGCTGTACAGGTAAACTTTTCCTAATGCACATAAATAAGTTGGGCCCTTGTTGTACCTTTCCTTAGCACTGTGAACATCTACTCCCAGAATTTTGCACATAACAGTTTCTCATAACTGATAAATATTGTTACTATATTTTCCTTCCTTGTTAATTGTTGAGTGTAAACTCCATGAGAAAAGGAGCTATTTTGTTAACCATGCCCATCATCTAAATGTGTGATATTGTCTGGTATGTAATAGGCATACACAAAATATTCATTACTCAACTGACAAATACTGTAATTTAGAACTTAACTATGTAGTTTCATATCCCTAAAATATTTTCTTCCAAGTTTATTTGCTTTCCTTATCTATGTTGAGTTTTGTTGGGATAATAGATAAGATGAAGAAGGGAGAAAGTTGGAGAAAAAGATTGGCTGAAGAGCTGCAGTGTGGGAAAGCAAAGAGAAGGTAAAAAGAGAAAACATGCTATAAATAAAAGTGAAGAGATATTCTAAACCACCAGGATTAGAGACAAATACTAAGTCTTCTCCAAAACAAAATGAAACAAGGTCCACTGGGCTTCTCTGTTTATTGTCTTTCAATATGAGCACTGCAATATAGTTTAATATTGCTATGTAGAGGCTAATTAATTAGACTGATGTCTTCATATCTTCATTCTTGTTCACCATTGTCGTTTATATTGTACATTAACACTTCCTTTAGAGTGACCATGTGAAAGGAGTGGAGGTGAAATTTAAGCCAAGCAATTTGCTTCCTGTTGACAGATTTTGTAATATGATTGATGGGGGCAGAAGGTGAAACTATCTGGTAAAATGAGTTTTTTGCATTATCTGTGTATTTCATATATCAATGCCAGTATTTCTTAAACTTCAGGTCAAGACTCTAGAGGGAACGGTTACAATATAATTTAAAGAGTTTCATGTATGAGAGCTATTTGGAGGTAGACATTGTGGGCTATGTTGTATCAGTCTTCTTTTCTTCCTCTATTCTCAATACATCCTCCCTCCTAACCTGGTAAAATTTGTTATTCTGCCAATAAGAGGATATAAAATCTGTAAGTCATACTACTGATGGTATAAACACTTTAAAATCATACATTTGAGAGGGTTGAAATCATTGCTGTATACAATGCTGTTTGTAATACATTTTACAGTTTTGCATGAAATTAATATCTGTGAAATGATTCACTTTCCATTTATTCACATTAGTGAAAAGTAGTAAAAATGTGGAATAGATATTTTTGTATTGTATAATTATATAATTAATTAATACAATACAAAAATTAAGTTATTTTAGAGAAGAAAAATAAATTGAAAACTGACATAAAAAATGTTACAAATTTATAAAGATGTTTTGAATTCTTGAGTAGTATAATATTAAATTCAAAATTAATCAGATTTTCCAAGGTCTCCTTTACATTTTATATTGATTTCAGGACTCAATTATGCTATTGTGTTCTGTATTTCCATTTCCTTTTGCATCGTCTTTCCCTATTTTGCCCAAGAAAAAGTCTTTTAATTTGTAGACCATAGCAATTTTTATTACTACCTGAAATTTTTATTACTACCTAAAATTTCACTGCCTGATTATACTCACATCGAGTCAAGTCACTTTAGTTGAAAATTGAACCCATGTAAAGTTTTTTCTTTTCAGTATATGAATATATGAAAAATAAAAGGAAATCTACACATTTTTATGTAAACATGACCAAAATTAAATGCTATGATGATAAAGTTTTATATTAAAATATTTTTTGTAGGTGCTTTTATTATTATTGACTAGCAGTCCAACTTAGAGTCTCATAAGTAAATAATATCTGCAAGCATATATTCTACTTTCCTATTAGCCATCACTAAAATGAAAACAAGTGCATTCTCAAAATTCCAGTCAGATACTCTTCTGGAAAATATGTTTCAATATTTTAATATCAGTATTCATGGAAAATTTTTGCCTGCTAGTGTTAGAAATCCAACTCAAACTCTCTTATGAGGAAATTCATTGGCTAATATAACCAAACTGCTAGGCGATGAGTGTATTTGAAATGACTGACGATTTGAAGCTGTGATGCACACCACCACATTTTCTCAACTTACTCTCTGGTATCAGTTCGCTTCTCACAGGTTGCTTTCTTCACAAAATCGGAACTATGACATAAGATTGCTCTTTCCCACCTCCATATAATTTTGTAAGAAAGAAGAGCTGCAACCTTCCTTTTTCAAATCTTAGGAAAGGATTCACATTGAAAGGATCTGGATTAACATTTATGACAAGATAGAAGGTGGAAGTTTTCTTCTAGGATCAGGAACAAGTCACAGATGCCCATTCTCACCACTTCTATTCAACATAGTACTGGAGGTCCTACCCAGAACATTTAGACAAGAAAAATAAATAAAATGTATCCCAATTTGATAGAAAGAAGTAAAATTATCTCTATTCATAGATGACATGATCTTATATGTAGAAAACCCTGAGTCCACAAAACTATCTGTCAGAAATAATAAACAAATTAGGTAAAGTTGCAGGATAAAAAATCAATATACAAAAATCAGTTGCATTTCTATACACTAATAATGAACAATCTGAAATGGAAATTAAGAAAACCGCATTCTGTTACAGCAGCAGAAAATGTATGTACTAAGACAAGGTAAAAAAGTTGTACACTAAAAACTACAAAATATTGCTGAAATAAATTTAAAAAGACATCGCATGTTCATGGTTTATAAGATTTTGTACTATTAAAATGTCAATACTGCCCAAATTGATCTTTACATTCAATGTGATACCTATGAAAATTTTATTTGCACTTTTTTGCAGAAATAGAAAAAAATTTCTAAAATTCCTATGGACTCTCAAAGGACCTCAACTGACCACAACAATAGTGATAAGAAAGACAAAAGCTAGAGGCCTGTTGCCTCATCATTTTAAAACATATTACAAAGCTATGGTAATAATACAATATGGTGCTGGTAAAAAGACAGATACATAGACCAATGCAACATAATAGAGAGCCCAGAAATAAACTATCATGTATGTTGTCAAATGATTTTCCAGATGGGTGTCATGACTACATAATAGGAAAAGAATAGCCTTTTCAACAAATAATATTAGGAACACTGGATATCTACATGCAAAAGGACAAAGACAAACTCTTGTCTAAACCATATACAAACATTAACTGAAAATGGATTAAAGAAAAACCTAAAAGTAAGACCTTAAAGTATAAAAGTTTTAGGGAAAAAGCTTTAAGACATTAGAATGGTCAATGATTTCTTGGTTGTGACACCAAAGCACAGACAACAAAAGCAAAAATAGACAAATAGGACTACATCAAACCTTAAAACTTCAGTGCACTAAAGGAAACAATCAACAGAGTGAAAAGACAATTTATGAAATGAGAGAGGATATTTATAAGCCATATATCAGATAAGGAGTTAATATCCTAAATATGTAAACAACTCCTATAACTTGATAGCAAAACACACACACACACACACATACACACACACACAACTCAATTAAAAAATGAGAGAAGAACTTGAATAGCCTGTTCTTCAAAGAAGATATACAAATGGCCAAAGACACATGAAAAGATGCTCAGCATCACTAACCATCAAGGAAATACAAATTAAATTCACAATGAGATATCACCTCACACCCATTAGGATGAGTGGTATTAAAAAACAGTAAGTAACAACTGCTGGTGAGGATGTGGAGATATTGGAACACGTGTATATTGTTGGTGGGCTTGTAAAATGGTGCAACTACTATGAAAAACAACTACTGTATGATCTAGCAATCCCACTTCTGAGTATGTATCCAAAAGAATTAAAAACAGTTTTTCAAAGAGGTGTTTGTATACCTTGTGTGCATTGCAGCCTTATTGCCAACAGCCAATATATGGAAGCAAACCGAATGCCCATTGGTGGATGAATGAAGAAAGAAAATATGATATGTACATACAATAGAATAATATTCAGCCTTAAATAAGAAGGAAATTCAGCCATATGTTACAACATGGATGAACTTTGTGTACATTATGCTAAGAGAAATAATACAGTCACAAAAAGACAATTACTACATGATTTCATTTATATGGGGTATCTAAAATATTCACTTATAGAAATAGAAAGTATAATGGTGTTTGCCAGGGATTGGGGGAAGGGTAAAACAGGGAGTTACTCAATGGGTATAGAATTTTTTTCACGCAAGATGGAAAAGTTTCAGAGATCTGCTGTATAACAATTTCCATAGAGTTAACAATATTGTACTGTACACATAAAAATTAAGAAGATAAATTTATGTTATATATTTTTTACCACAATAAAAAAAGAAATCAAAGGAGAATAAAAACAGAAAAATAATAGAGAAAAATTAATAGAATAAAAAGCTTGTTCTTTGAAATGATTAATATATTAATATACTAATATTAAGCATTTTATATTGATCTATATAAAACTGCGTGTTTGGCTATAAATCTGTGTATCTCTAAATTGTCATGGTTTCATTCATTTCAAATATATAAACCCCTAAAGCTCTACTCAGTACGGTTTTAAGAAAAAACTTGTTATAAAACATGTAAAAAATGATTTTTAGGGAGATTGTAATATTGCTGGAAAGACTGTATTTTGACAAATAAAAGGTAGCATGTTATTTAACTTGCTGAATTATTGTTATTTATTTTATAAAAGCCATAGTTATTTGGATGCAGTCAATTAGAGTAAATTGAAAATATTTTCAAGGAAAGAGTAGAATTTGAGTCTTGCTTTGTATATTGGACCTAAAGTGAATACTTAGTAGGGAGAATAGTAGAAATTTCAGCAAAAGAATAGCATTCCCAAAGATTCTGAGAAAAGAATAAGCAGGGATTTTTTGGGGAGAAGTGAAGATAGTGAATTGTGGGTGGTAGAGAGAACTGGGTAGTGAGTGTTTTCATAAGTAATATTATATATGGCCTTTATATAATATAAAGACAATTTGGTGATTTTATACATGGCCTTTATATAATATAAAGACAATTTGGTGATTTTATACATGGCCTTTATATAATATAAAGGCAATTAACACTAATAATAGAAAATAGAAAAAAAAATGAAGGTTTTACTGATACGGTGGGAGGGACCATCACCTATCAGCCTCGCAAGTAGTAGGGACTGAGAAACTTATGATCTAGTAAGCAAACCCAATATAATTCAATAAATGCCAGGCACTGTATTAGTGCTAAGGAGGTATACAGATGGATGAGACACAGTCTGACTTCTGATTGACCACAATCAAGAGGAATATACAGACATTTATTTTATTATTGTTATTAGTATTATTTTTGTTAGTTTATATTATATGTTTCAAACATAGTATGGCTACATTATGTTATCTTAATTGACATCTTGGGTCACTAATTCTAGTGTTAGTCCCATTTTACATATGAAAAAACCAAGGTTCAGGAAATGTAAGTGTCTTGACAGTGACACAGCTGCTGAGTAAGAAGTCTTAAAGCAGGAACTTCTTCCAAATCCAGTGTCGTGTGTATGTCCTAAGTGCCATATGACACATAAACAAACTATTGTGGGAAAGTTCACTGAAAGAAAATGCAGATTTTTTTTTTTAATGTGCAATGTTACCATAATCTGTTTCTCTTTTCAAGTCCTGTTTGTTAGTATTTGAGAGCAACTGATAAAGTCTGTGGCTTTTGAATTAACAAGAAAAAATCAAACAATCCCATCAAGAAATGGGCAACGGAAA
>VBSM01002217.1:36356326-36379691 GCA_008086735.1 Cheirogaleus medius
AAAAAAAAAAAAGTCTGTGGCTTTTGAATCTTAGATGACTAATGTAATTGAGAGTGTCAGAGATTACTAGCTTTTCATTAAAACTCACATTTGTCCGTTCTTTCTGGCACAAACTACATTACATTCTCAACCTCTCTTATTGCAGATGTGATCACATGACTGAGTTTTTGTTAGTCACAATAAAATGTAATTGGAAAGAATTTGCAATACTTATAGGCTTGACCTATAAAAACCTCCTTCATGAGCTCTTCTATGCTTTCCCCTTTTAATGTGGAGATCGTGAAGGAATTGAAAGCCACCCGATGAAGACAAAAGTCATGCTCATCCTGGGTTCACAAATACAATGAAGAAGGAACAGTCCACCAACCTTTCCATCCACACAGTACTGTTTTATCAGTCATTGTATATTTTTGACCTATTTATTAAAACAGCTAATATTACCCTAATACAGAAGTTGGGAACTTGAAGTGGGATGCATTGGCTCTGCAATTATGAAGCAGTCAGTGGGCAGCAAGGGAAGACATTTAACAGACTAGAAATTTGGAGAGTCTAGGTTTGCCACAGCAAAATATTTGATAAGAATTTCACCTAATAATAGTGGGTAATTAAATATGAAATGTCTGATTCAAAATCAGAAGTTTAGTTTATTATATCTCAAACAAAAAGCAGTACAATTAATCAAAGTATGTGCCTAAATAGTTTCGCCATCTTAATGGTAGATTGTTAAAGCCAGCAGTGAAGCAGCCTGGAAGTATGTGGTGATGAAATTGCCAAAGGCGTTTTCCACAGCTTGTTGAGAATTGAGTATTTTTCCTTGCAAGAAATGATCCAATACCTGGAAGATGTGGTAGTCAGATAGTGGCAATGTCTGGTGAATATAGTAGATAACAGAGAGTTTCCAAGTCCATCTTCTATAGTTTGAGCAGCATTGTTTGTGGGACAAGTGGTCAAACATTGTCTCGCAAGAGGATTGGCCTGTGTCTATTGACCAATCTCAGCTACTTAATCATAAGCATCCTCATCATTTCATCCAATTAGTTGCAGTAGACATCCACTGTAATCAACTGACCAGTTTTCATGAAGCTGTAGTGGATAATGCCAGTGCTGGACCACCAAACAGACACCATTAGCTTTTTTAGATTAATATTCAGTTTTGAGCTGTGTTTTGGCACTTCATCTTTATTCAACCGTTGTGCTGAATGCTTGCGATTGCCAAAAAGAATCTATTTTTCATTACACATAACAATATGATGTAGAAATGGTTCACCTTTATGTTGTGACAGCAAAGAAAGGCAAGCTTTGAAACGATTTCTCTTCTAATGCTCTTTTAATTCATATGGAACCCATCTATCTAGCTTCTTTACCTTGCCAATTTGTTTCAAATGGTCCAATATTGTTGGAAGAGTAACGTCAAACCTCGCTGTTAATTTATATGTTGGTTGAGATGAATTAGCTTCAACTACAGCTTTCAGTTCATCATTATCCATGTTGGTCTCAGGTCACCCACATGGCTCATTTTAAAGATTAAAATCACCGGAATGGAACTTCTCAAACTGTCGATGTACTGTGTGTTCATTAACCACATCCTTCCCAAAGACTTCATTGACATTTCGAGCTGTCTGTGCAGCATTGGTTCTATGATGGAACTCATATTAAAAAATAGTAAGAATTTTTGACTTATCCATGCTTTCACAAAAATTGCTCTAAAAATTTTTTGAAAGATAATCATAAGCCAAACCATGTGTTTGAAAGAATGAGGATGTACCTTCACAGAAAAAATAAAACAAGAAGTGTCAAAGGGAAATGTCAGAGATGTCAACTGTCAGACTTAGTACTTATGGAAATCGGACATTTCTTACTTAATAACCTAATACTTTGTAGGACAGACCAAATGCTATTAAGCCCAGTGGCCACAGATGCTAGGAAGAGGTCAAAAGTGGCCAAAGTGTCAGAGTATGAAGGTGGTATCTTGATGCACAAATTAAGGTTTTACAAAAATGAACAAAAAATAGGTGATGTGATGCACACTCACTGCTAGTTGAAGGTTACTTTTTTCTAGAAATTACCTTACTAGATTTTTAGGGGGATCATATGGTTATGGAAACAACAAAGCTGACCTTAAAAAGCACATGACTTTAAAACAAAAACAAAAAACTTGGGCCCCCTGCAGGAAGCAGGATGAGAAAGCTCTACAGTCCCCAAAGATGTCATATTCTCCAGACCCACTTCACTTGTGGCCTATAGGACAGAGCCTAGGATCACAGATTATAATGAGTAACATAATTCCCCTTGACAGCATGCCCTTATTAAAATTCAGTGAATGGCAGTCCATCCCCCAGCTCTGGCTGTCATAACAAACACTGTATAAACTGGGTGGCTTAAACAACAGAAATATATTTTCTTACAGTTCTGGAGGCTATAAGTATGAGATCAAGGTCTTGGCGGGGTTAGTTTCTTTTGAAGTTGCTCTTCTTGTAGACTACTATCTTCTTTCTCTCCACATGATCTTCCCTCTGTGTCTGTGTCCTAATCCTCTCTTTTTATCAGTCATATTAGGTTAGAGCCCAGGCATATGATCTCATTTTACCTTAATTACCTCTTTACAGTTCCTATCTCCAAATGCAGTCACATTCTGAGGTACTGAGGGTTAGGACTTCAACATACAAATTTTGAGGAAACACAGTTTAGCCCATAACAGGGAGTTTTTAATACCATTATCTTGTCCTTCTCCCACTATTATTTGTGTGCTCACATATATGTTTATATGTGTGTGATTCTTTGTATTTGTATGTGGCTATGTGTACAACATGGAGGGAAAACAGAGACAATCTCTTTTACTTCACAGGCACATCTGGCCTGATGAAAAGTGATGCCTATCATGTAAGCTTCTTAACTGGTCAAAAGAACTGGAGAGAACTTGTCACTTTGCGGTGTTTCCTGTGCTGTGGGGAGGCAAGATGGTCAATTTTAGGTGTCAACGTGACTGGATTAAGGGATACCAAGACAGCTGGTAAAGCATTATTTCTGGGTGTGTCTGTGAGGGTGTTTCTGGAGGAGATTGGCATTTAAGTTGGTGGGCTGAGTGGGGAAGATCCACCCCAGTGTGTGCAAGGCAGCATCTAATTGGCTGGGGCCTGGATAGAACAAAAAAACGGCAGAAGAAAGGCAAATTCATTCTCACTTCTGCACCTGGGACATCCTTCTTTTCCTGCTCTTGGATATCAGAACTGTGATAGTTTTTGGCCATTGGACTCTGGGACTGGCACCAAAGCCCCCTCGGGTTCTGAAGCCTTTGGACTTGGATAGAACATTACTGTCTTCCTGTGTCTCCTCTCATGGAACTTCTTGGCCTCTGTAATTATGTGAGTCAATTCCCCTAATAAGCCTCCTCTCATTTATCTATCTATATATCAATCAATCATATTGGCTCTGTCTCTTTGGAGAATTCTGACTAATACAGATTTTGGACCCAGGAGTGGTTCTAAAGGAAGAGAATTTTAAGGATGAGTTTTCTTAATTGGTTTTGGGGTTTCTAGAATTGGCTTTCTAATCTGTGTAGACTTAAAATGCTAAGGACTCTACTTCCAATAGTACAGAGAGCACTTCTTGTCCATGGAGTGAAGTGTTTACAGAAATACACAAAATGTCTACATTGGATACTCCTGATCAACCACTTATAAAGGGCAAGGAATTTGGTGACTCTTATATGATAGTTCTGAACATATGTGGAGAAATAAGAGTATTAGTTTGTTTTACACTGCTATAAAGGAATACCTGAGTCTGGCTAATTTATAAAGAAAGAAGTTTATTTGGCACAAGGTTCTGCAGGCTACATAAAAAGCATAGCGCTGGTAGCTGCTTCTAATGAGGGCCTCAGGAAGCCTCTACTCATGGCGGAAGATGAAGGTGGGGCAGGTTTGTCACATGGCAAGAGAGAGAGAAGAGGAGGTGCCAGGCTCTTTTAAACAACCAGATCTTGGGTGAACTCATAGAGCAAGAGCGCACTCATTACTTAGGGAAGCCATTCATGAGGAATCTTACCCCATGACCCAAACACCTCCCACTCAGGACCACCTTCAACATTGGAGATCAGATTTCAACATGAGATTTAGAGGGGGCTAATATTCAAACTATATCATTAAGGAATATAATGACGCTGGTTGGTTGTTCCTAATGTTGCTAGACAAAGTGATGAAGGAAAAAGATGATCTTGGGGATTCAAATTTCTGGCTCCAGCACCATACAATTAGCCTAAGAGCTTTTCTGTGTTCCCTGAGGAAGTGCCTTCTCTCCTGTAGTCATGAGGCTGAAACTGTTGCAAGTCAAACACAAGCCCTCATCATGGCTGAATTATAGTGAAAATTGAATTCTCAGATTCGCAGGGTGACTGCTGTCAAAGTGAGGGCACTGATTGGGAAAGACTGGGATCCTATTGCGATGAGGATATGTGAGAAGACCCTGATACTGAGACATTGAGATCCTAAATGCTGGTGAGTCTTTGTGCCAAAGAAGTGGCCTCTCTACCCACAGTGGTAGTGTCCTCCCTACTCACAGGGGCATCAGCCTTTCCACCTCTGTCTGAGGGGATTAACCCGGAATTGCCTGAGGTAGTGTAGTGGCCTCCCAGAGGCAGTTGCCAAGCAAGACACTGCTGATTCTCAGGATCCACAACCCTCTTTGCTTCTAAACCTGCTTCATGTGACTTGAGTGCATGTGTTTGTCTCACTGGATTTATACAAGTTGGTAACCAGCCCACAGTGAACCTGCTTCACAACTGTGTTTATGACATAATATAGTTTTGACTTATTTGGTATAGTGTTACTCTAATGTATAAAAGTTGAAGAATGATGAAATAGATAGAAAGGATGAAAAGTTGTTTAGGTAAGCTGATGAATACCTTTATTGTTTAAAGACTATCAAGAAAAACAGTCTTTACACACAAGTAAATTATAAACAAAAAACAAGACTTTCTATTGACAATTTTATTGGAATTGTTACAGGTTCCATTTCCTTTTAAATCCCTAAGTTTTGTTGATGGGGTGGGGCATAAGGAATCAGTACTTCAGGATAGAGAAAAGTGCTATTTTCTAGCCCAGTGGGCTATGCACACAAATACACACACACACACACACACACACACACACACGAGTTGCTTGAAGAAAGCTGTTTCCAAATGTTGCACTAAGGAACCAGAAACTGCTTTCAGATAGCCCAAGCAAGATCCTGTTTTCTTTATTTCAGAGAATATGGCCTAAACTATGTTTGTACTGTTCTTTTAAATCATGTGACAGCCCCAGGCATTCCCTAAGATTTCAGAAACCTCCGATGAAATCTTACTTGTACATGAACAAATTTTGCATCTTTAGCTCACTGTAGAAGCAGATCCATCTTTAAAATAGAAAAATATTTCTGTGATTTTATACTTTTAGGAAACCGTGGACCAAACAAATATAAAGAGATTTGTCTTTCATAGGTCTTGTTACGGTTTTAATATGCTAATGTGCTTTGTAAAATATGAGACATTTCTTAAACTTATTTCATCATGGACCTCTGTCTCTCCTCTCCCTCCAGAATTTCTTCCACAGCAAGTATTCTCTAAGGTATTAATATAATTTGAAAAAGTGAGAAAAATACAGTTTCTTTTCTTTATACCAATATAAATTGATTTTAAGATATATTCAATCTTTTCATTTTTCTTCTATTTTCGTCTAAACATAGCCCTAAAGTTGCTGCTTTTTTCTGCCAATAAATATGTTAACATAAATTGAACATAATTTCTAGCTATTCTAAATGCTTTCTAATAAAGATAGCAGAAATATATATTTTAAATAAACATTTTAATAAATATTATCAATTTGGAAAATTTATACTTTCATTTATAAAAATTATCATAGCTTACATAAACGATATAGTTTCAGATGCTATAAATCTGAATGTTGGATATAAGCCTGAGGTTTTTGGAATTTTATGTGCCTTAATGCATGAATTATATGACAAAATATTGACCAGGTTTATCCAGGCAGTTAAAAGCACATTATTAGAACAAAAAGGGGGAAGGAGTAGCTTTCATATTGCTGTTTGTTGCTAAGATATAAAGCACTAACCACCATTTTATGACAGTACATAAATAACAGGATCTTAAATATACAAGCACTAGTAATTTTATTATTGGATCTTCTCTGAACTAATGTGCCTAATATAGATTATCTGCAAAAGGGAGTAGCTTCTTGGTGGTTGAAAGTCTAGTTTTTAAATGTATCACAGTAAATTTTTTAACAGGCAATACAAATTATTCTATGTCGGTAGCATTATGTGTAACTAATAGTTTTAGTTTGGAATAACTATAGCATTTGCTATCCCACCAATACGTAAACTTTAAGTTAATGATAAACCTTAATTGATCTAGCATTGCCTCTATCTGAAAAACAGTGAGTAAATTGTAAAATTGGGAGAAAGAAATTTCTTTTAATAACACATTCATATTTTCTAGGATGTGAAAGAACAGTAAAAATATATTGACAGATCCTAAGCTATCATCAGATTTTCGAAGGAATCTGAAACTCTCTAAAGGCTAAAAGCAACTAGATTAGAGAATGAAATTAGTTAAAGGTTATTATATTTGTTACTGAAGAGTTATTGAATGCTTAAATCATGTTTATGGCAATGGATATGGAGAAGAGATGACTGATGGCACAGATGTCTTTGTGAGTAAACTGAGATTGTAGAGACTGATTGAATGTTGGGGGAGGAATGGGGAGAGAATATGAAAAACATAACTTAAATTAAAAGATGAGAAAACAGGGAGAATGTAAATGTAAGAGGAAAATAATCATCATGAATGAATAGTGAAAGAAATATAAAAAATTAAACTTTTATGACTTGAGTTTGACAATCATTTAGACAGAATTGAATTTCTCAATAAATTGTGTTGAAATGATCAAGAAAGAAAAATCAATAATCAATTCAGACTCTTGATATTTTTTCCCATAGGCATTCAACAAGTATAAACAGGTAGATGATTAATTTTTATGCTTAATTTGTTCTTTGCTAATACAAATCTATCCTTTTATTTTCTGCTTGGTAATCTAAGCATTAAATAAATTTTAAAATGTGTATTGAAAATAGAATAAGATTCTTTAGCTGTAGGTTTAAAGAAAGAATTATTTTAAATGATAAAAATAAGTACTTAAAAATTTAGATTTAGAGACAACTGTTGAAAGAATTTGCCCTATTTTATAATGCTAGGAAAATTGAATAGTCATATGAAGAATGAAACAGGACCTCTATCTCTTCATATATAAAAATTAATTCAAAATGACTTAAATATAAGGCATGAAATCATAAAAATTCTAGAAGAAAATATAGGGAAAACTCTGCTAGATATTGGCTAGGCAAAGAATTTATGACTAAGACTCCAAAGGCAAATACAACAGCAACAAAAATAAATAAATAAATGGTACTTAATTAAATTAAAAATCTTCTGCACAGGAAAGGAAATAATCAAAAAGAGTGAACAGACAACCTACAGAATGGGAGAAGATATTCGCAAACCATACATCTGATAAAGAACTAATATCCAGAATCTACAAAAAACTCAAACAAATCATCAAGAAAAAAATAAATAACCCTCCCCTCCCAAAATAGTGGGCCAAAGACACAAACAGAAGTTTTTCAAAAGAAGATAGACAAGTGGCCTACAAACATATGAAAAAATGCTCAACATCACTAATCATTAGAGAAATGCAAATTAAAACTACAATGAGATAACACCTTATCTCTATCAGAATGGCCATTATTAAAAAGTCAAAAAACAATAGATGCTGGCCTGGATGCAGAGAGATAGGAATGCTTACACTGTTGGTGGGACTGCAAATTAATACAGCTTCTTGGGAATGAGTATGGAGATTCCTCAAAGAAATAAATGTAGACCTTCTAGTCAATCCAAAAATCCCACTGCTGGGTATCTACTCAAAGGAAAAGAAGTCATTTTCTCAAAAAGCCACAGGCGCCTAAATGTTTATCGTACCACAATTCACAATTGCAAAGATGTAGAACCAACCTAAGTGCCCATTAATTCATAAGTGGATAAAGAAAATGTGGTATGAAAATACACACACACACACATAAGCACACACACACATACACGCACACACCATGGAATACTACTGAGCCATAAAAAGGAAGGAAATAATATTGTTTGCAGCACTTGGATAGAACTGGAGACCATTATCCTAAGTGAAGTATCTCAGGAATGGAAAACCAAACACCATATGTTCTCACTAATAAGTGGGAGCTAAATGATGGGTAAACATGGGTCCAAAGAGATATAAAGGACATTGGAAACCAAAAGGTGGGGAGGGTGGAAGGGTATTTGTGGGATAAAAACTTAACCTGTTCAGTACAATGAACACTTCTGGTGACAGACACACCAAAAGCCCTAACTTAAGCATTATACAAGGTATTTATGTAACAAACACATTTGTACCTCCTTAATAATCTGAAATAAAAAGGGAATATGTTGTGATTATGAACAGATAAATTTTTAAAACTACAATTTTCTCCCATAGGGATAAGAAAGAATTATTGCACAAGCAACTGACAAATGAGCTAAATCTTATCACAGTTTCACAGATAGATGAATGAAACAATAGATGGTCAATGGAGAGAAAATTGGCAGGTCTCTACCTTCAACTGTATTACATGTACAGGGCCAGAACAATAACATTGAGTGCTTTTGGGTTAAATAAAAAAATCAATGAGAAAAACCATAGATTCAGCTTTGGGTAGATTGGGCTCATAAGGAAAAATCACACACAGTTTATACCAATAAAATCAATTGAAGTTTGCTTAAGAGCAGTCTTTGCAAACAGTTATTTCAAACAGAGAGTGAGTTATAAGGTTTATCTGTGTTTATCATTATCTTGCCTCTTAATTGATTGATTCCTACTGTTCCAGGAAGCACATGAGCTTGTCATGATAAACTTAAATTCTATTTTCTAAGATTTGACAATCTGATAACTTCTATAGAGCTAATATACTAGGCAGGAGCTTAGTTTCTTTCTTTTCCTATTACCCCTGCCTCCCTCCTTTGTTTTTTTTAAACTCAGGTTTACATTAGCTAAGCATATTTTCTAGAACCAGAATGGGAAATGGCTTTCTCTGGTGAAGTTTTGTTCTAACTGCCACAATGCTCTCACTCTCAAGTAGTTCCCTGGCTTAAACAAGCTGCGAGTGGATTAATAGTATATTATTTCTGTATTTGAAGATTCTTATTAAAGAATAGAGTGCCTGATAAAGACTCTGAAGGACAGTCCTTAAATCATCCATTCAGTTCATTGAGTATTTTTAGCGTTTGCTGTGCATTCAAATGCCTAATGAATTTTTTAGACACTATTGGAATCAGTGAAATTGGAAAGTTCCGATCTGCCCCACTCTGATTGGTTATTTTTTTCTAGCAGACTGCAGCAACCTAGAAGCAAGCTCAGAGATGAAGGATACTTGTTGGGATTTTGGCAGATGGGTGGGAGGAAAAGCCAGAGAAGATGGCAGGGCAGGGTACTGATGAGAGAGGATTTGAAATAATCGATAATGGGATCTGAGCTGGATAGGGAGAACAGTGAAAGCAAAATGATGCCACCAAGCAGAGAAAGTGTGGAGGACCTGGCCATCTCACATGAAATTTAGAACATTGAGAGAGGGGAATAATTAAAGGGAGATAATGGAAGTCTGGTATTTATATTGAAAGTGTAGGTAGATGTAGAGTAGAGGCTCAATAAATACTCTTTCTAGTCCCTTATACTTCCTCCTCACTCTAAGAATAAAGAGAACTTAATGTGTTATTAACTCCTTACATTTATAAAAATAGAAAATATATTATGCTTTAAAATGATTCCTAATGCTAAATAAAAATAGAGAGACAATGGCTGTGGCATGTTAGGAAAGGAATGTAATAGAAGAAATTGACTTTTAAATGACTAAGAAATATTATCTTTAATACTCATTTTTAGAGTCTCTTTCACTATAATAATTATAGTGTTCATATTTTTTGCAAGGTACTGATTAAGCACAGTTGGAGTTAGGGCATATGAAACTACTTTTTATGTAGCTTCATATGTACAAACTACTGTAAAAGAAATAATATCACACTATTAGCCAGTTTGGTATTCCATGTATATTAAGTAACCTAAGATTTTAAATTATAGATATTAAAATTACCTTTTTTACTTTTTATGGAAAACTTAAAGGTAGTATAAAAATCTAATATAAAAGTGAATAAAAATATGTGGTACTATAAATTAGCTATGATGCCAGATTTTCTTGTATGAAAATTTCTTTTTTGGCATTTACTATGAAAGTAATAAAAAGATACTATCGTATAATTATAGTGGATTTTAGATGACAGGATAAAAACATTAAAATGCAAAACGTCATGAATTTATAATGAATTTTAATGTCAGCTATGATCCAATTAAGCCTTGGTTGAATCTATATTTATCTTTGTTAAAAATGACTTAAACTTAATTGTTGATGTTTTTATTTCCCCTTACCTATCCCATGATGTAGTTGCTCCCATTTTAATGAAGAAGAAAGGGGCAAATATTAAATAAATGGATGTGAGGAGAAGTTTGCTTTACCATTTATTCCTATGTTGTACAAATAATTCAGAATTTGTACATGAATTTTAGTGGATAGAAATTGATTGAAATTTGAGGCAAAGCAAATGTGCTTGAACTCAGTGGGGTGTCTGAATGAAATAGATGCCTATGCAAATATAGAACCCATAGTAATTACTATGCTTTTTTTAACTTTCACCTTTACTAAAGAGTAGCTAGTGGAATCAGGATATTCCATACAAGAGATCAGTTTGTGCAAAAGTCTGGAGGTATAAAAGAATGTTTCACTTGCTTAAATATTAAAAGTAGTTAAATATGGCTGGAGTGTAAGAAATTATAAGGGATGAAGCTGGAATATTGGTAGGGACACCTTATGTAGGGACTTACAAGCTACGACAAGGGGCCAGAAGTTTATTGTTCAGCCCGAAAAGGGCCCCTGAAGGAGAGAAAGAATGAAAAAATTTTAGAAAGGCTCCTCTGGTTGCTATGTGGAGGATGGAGTGAAGAGTATGTCTGGAGGAAGGAGACATGCAAAGTGAAACTAATAATGATGTTTTCAATTACCTTATGCAATAGACTTAAGAATATCCTCTCATTTTGTAAACTATTTCCTCATGATCTAAGACATTAATTTTTATATGTGATTCTCCTATTTAAAAGCTTTTAATGATTACCTGACTAGCCTTTAAGACGTCAGGTATTACTCATAAAATGGAATTTTCTGTAATCCCTCACTTGTACCAGCTGTTCTGATGGAGAGGTTGATCCAGAAAATGGGCCTGCAAACCAAGTTGAGCCTAGAGCCATATTCGGTGAGCACTTTTACAACTGAGTCTGATTCAAAAACTCTGGTGGCAAGCTTACAAAAATGAGCCTAGAGTGTAGTCATTTCTCCACAACTAGATAGAAGAAACTGTCCTGCATTTTGGATTAAACCAATATGCAGATGGAAATTGAGAAGAGGACAAGATAAAAATAGAGTTCTTAATTTCAGTTACTGTGGTCCCTGAAACAGCACTACGGTGTGTAGACCCAAGGTTTGGTTATTGAATTATTTTGTCAATTTTTGTAAGATCTTCTGGTACATTGCTGCTTTTTGCTTAAGTTACTTTGAGTTGACTATTATGTCACCTGCACCCTTACCAGTATATACTTTTTCTAGCCAAGCCTGTCTCCTTATAAATGTGATACACTCATTCATTTTTCTGTCTCTCTTTTCATGATGTTTATAACCCACATAAACATTGGAGATGTTAATATCCCATCTCCTCCACTTACTGATTCCATTTTGTAAATATTTAATGAACTTATTATATGTGCAATGGTTTATGTTGTATATTGTTAATTCAGAAGTCAGTATTACATAGTGCCCTATCTTAAAGGGCTCACACTATATCAGAAAGCAGACATGTTTGCAGAAAGGAACAATGACACATGATAGGAATTGTATTAGAACTGAGAACCGATAATTTTGGGTGCACAGGATAGTGCCTAGTTAACCATACTGTCAGTGTAATTTTACTAGAATATTACAGTCCATATTAATTTATCTCTTCTGTGAACTCATGTCACTTTTCATTTTGCTACTCAATGCTATACTGTCTTATTTTATTATTTAATGGTTTTATAGATGTGTCTCTTTGTCACAATTTCATTTTAAGTTCTTGCTGGGTGAGGAATGTGATTTTCTTTTTCCTTCTTTTCCCTCACCAAGAATCTACCACATTGTGTGTTGTACTTATTGGAAGGTCCAATAATACTCAGAATTATAGATTCTGAGTTATAATAAAATAACTTCAGTCAGTCATTTTAAGTCATTATTTTTCTTAATATTATAGAATGGAAAACCAGCTCAAGTGGTTTTAAACAACTTGCTTACAAAGTTTCAAAGCTATTTAGTGAAATATCTAAGTAGAGTTTCTCAACTTTGGTGCTATTGACATTGAAGTTAAATAATTCTTTGTTCTGGGGGGTCTCTCCTGTGCTCTATCAGATATTCATCACTGACTTCTCCCCAACTAGATGCCAGTAACACCATCCCTTGGGGAGAAAATTTATTCTCAACTCTTATCTAAGCCCTTGTCCTCCAAATCCTCATTTCCTAGTCCTCTTTTACCATTAGGTACTGAGGAGAATATCATTTTTATATATTTGTACTTGTTTATGGCTGTATTTTCTAAACATTAATGTCAGTTATATTGAATGGCCAAATTTTAGAATACCAGAATACTCTGAAATCAGATATCAGCAACAAACAAAATACAACAGTAACAACAAAAAAGTTGAAATGGAAAAATTCAAATCTTAAAACACTATGTTAAAAACAGAAATGAAACTAAAGCAAAGAAGAAAAGTTTGCCTTGAGGTGAGATTTTTTTTCCCTCTTTGTTGGTGTCTTCTTCTCCTAAACTGCTTGGATCTATTTAGATTTAAGAGTAGAGCCACTAAAGATCTCTATCCCTCGTTATGGCCTTGCAGAGAATTTCCCAAATACTGTATTAGTTTCCATGGCCAAAAGTCTAGGCATGTCTTTACTGGTTCCTCTACACAGGTCTCACAAAGCTACAATCAAGGAATTGGTTGGGCTGCATTATCCTCTGGAGGTTTGACTAAGGAGAAATCTACCTTCAAACTCATTCAGGATCCATTTCCTTGTGGCAGTGTGACTGAGGGACCCAGCTTCTTACTGGATGTCAACTAGAGGTAGCCTTCATGTCCTAGAGGCCACTTGAAGTTCCCTGCCATGCTTTTAGGAAGTCTGTAACACAGTTTACTTTCTCAAGGTTAGCAGGAGAACATCTCTTCTGTCCGTGGATTAATGCAATCCAGTTTTATATAACTTAATGTAATCATGGGAGTGACATCCCATTACCTTGAGCATATAATGTATAATAACATAATAAGAGAGTGACCTCATTATCTTCACCATGTTCTTTTCTATTGGTTAGAAGCAAGTCACAAGTTCTGCTTACACTTAAAAGGAAGGGATTACACAAGTGACTCATAGGGGCCATTTTAGAGTATGTTCTCCAAACATACACTCATGAAGTTCTTGGTCAGAAGTTAAAAATATAGTAAGTAATCTTGTTAAAATAGAATAATCTATTATAGTTAATATAGTAATCTTTAAAGAGAACAATTGAATCCATGGTCTCTAGTTGCCTCCCTTCTACTGTTATGACATTTCAGTAATTTCTCAGCATACTTGGAATAAAGACCAAACTCCTTACTAAGGTCTATAGACTGGGCAGGGGATGGTGATTCAAGCCTATAATCCCAGCACTTTGGGAAGCTGAGGCAGGAAGATCACTTGAGGTCAGGAGTTCAAGACTAGCTTGGGTAACATAGTGAGACCCCCATCTCTATAAAAATCCTTAAAAATTAGCCACATATGAAGGCACATGCCTGTGGTCTTGGCTACTCAGGAGGCTGAGGTGAGAGGATCACTTGAAACCTGGAGTTTGAGGTTACAGTGAGCTATGATTGTGCCATTGCATTCCAGCCTTGTGACAGAGTGAGACCAAGAAAGAAAGAAAGAAAGAAAGAAAGAAAGAAAGAAAGAAAGAAAGAAAGAAAGAGAGAGAGAGAAAGAATAGAAAGAGAGAGAGGGAAGACAAAAAAAAAGGAAGGAAAGAAAGGAAAGGAAAAAGAAAGAAAGAAAAAGTTCTATAGACCATTCATGAATTGATCCCTGTTAATGGTCTCCTATGACTTTCCTCTTAACCCTGCACTCCAGCTACACCCTAAATTTGTGCTCAGTGTAGGCTGTTGAGGTAGTTTTCTTGTCATCTTCCCAGGAAGGTCTTTTCTGACTATACAGTCTAGGATTTCATCACTCACTGTTGAGTGTTACATAACCTGGTTTCTATTGCCTTTTCAGAAATGGCCTTTGGTGATATTTTCTTCTATTTAGTGTATATTGATTATTGCTAGTTAGCCCCTGCCTCCTCTACAGTAGAATGCAAATTCCATGACAACAGAGTCCTGATGTGTCTGGCTCACATTATTCCTAGTACTCAGAGAAGATTGTCTCATTGAAGATGCTCAACACATATTTGTTGAGTGAATGAATGAATGAACATCCCACATAATCTCCACTGGAAGAAGCTTTTTCTATTACTAAATAAATCACATTCACCCCTTTAAAAATACTTATTTTACATCATGTATTTTTGGCTTGACTACCCATATAAGGTTTTTGACTAAACCTTAACAAGTAGTATGGTTTGTAATTCTTCAATAATCACCACAAAACCTCATGTTCTGAGAACACCATTTCTAGTGCTGAATAAGTGTTGGTTGCTTGCCAGGACACAATGATTCTTTTCATTGAGATGCAATCATGGATTAACTATTTGTACTTATTTAATGATTAATAAGATTTTTTTACAACTAATACTATTAATAATTAAATATATTGTGGAAAATGTAAATGAGATTTATTCCAAGAAAAATAATGAGGAAACCTATTATAATTGCAGTCTATTTATCTTCTTAAAGAAACCCATGCATGACAATAATATGTTTAAGATTAAGACTATGAATATCTGGTTTAATACAATCATCTCAAAAGTTTTGTGATTTAAGGAGTATTTTACTACCTTTGAAAGGGACATGGTAGCACCATTAAAAAAATCTTGATTAGTTAAACATATTCTGGGACCAGTTCCAGCTTATGCGGTACTGCCAGGTTATAAGCTTGATAAAGAGATTGGCTTGTGTGTGGAGAACAATCTAAACTCCTAACATTGTAGACTAGATAAAATAGAGAACTGGAAAGGAAATAGGTCAATGATGAGTTATACAGAGTTTGCATTTTTTAAATGTGGGACCTATTCAACATTGAAAAAAATATGTAGTCTAAAATGTGTTTTAACCAAAAGTTTACCTTCAATAAATTCTCTAAGATTAAGAATAAAGTCAAGTATGTTTTCTTATCAGGAGACAAGATTGAAACTTGATTTACAGAAGCACACTTAAATATTCAGGTATCCTTAGAAGAAATCATTTAATACCTTATAACATAATAGCTTGAAAAGAAGTATGCAAAAATTTATACATAACTAAAATGAAAGGTTAAAAATGCTGACAGTGGAGTCCCAGTAAATGTTTGCTCCAGGAAATTCTAAATGCTTAACTGACGGAGCAAAGCTGAAGGAAGGTAATTAATCTTCAAGAGTGTAAATATTATAATACCAATTGTCCTACCTGAGATATATAATTAAATTTTCAAGAACCATAGAATCATCTACTTTTAAAGATGAAACTAAAGAATATGTGTGCAGTTAAGACATTTCTTTAGCATCATTTTTATTTGTTAATGAGAAGTCTCAAAACTATTATTTGATAAGAATTCTAAAATTACTGGTCGAACTCTGTCCTGGGGCAGGTTGACTAAATAGCTTATGATCATACACAGTGACAAAGAGTTTTTATGGATTTCATCAAAAACAACTTCATGAGTGTAACATAGGGTAACTTCTTTTCTTATAAGGCATACTTTGTTTCAATGCTACCACATTAAAATATCTTTTCATGAATTATACAAAGCTTACAGCCTTATTTCAAGCCACATAGTACTTGTATGCAATTCAGTGATAAGATATCAAAGAAATTTTTTTGCCATGAGGAGTGAGGGGGAGAAAAGTTCCTTTCACTATTCAGCACAGTACACAGAGCCAGGCATTGCGATGTATTGTAAGTATACATTTATAAATAAAATAGGAAGATTTGTTGAAGTTTGCTTTTTTCAGTCTATTGAATAAACAAACTTTTAAGAAATTTTAGAATAAATTGTGAATAAAGTGTTTAGGATGTAAAAGAGTGGGAAACTTGCTTAGAGAGAGTGTTTTTGGAGGGCCTCTTTAGAGAGATGGTTTTTAAGCAATATTTGAAAGATAATGGGAGAAATCACTGAGTGAAAACAAAGGAATGTGGTGTTACATAAGCCAAGAGAAGAAAGAAGAAAGTTGTCTACAGTGTCAATCCCTGCAGATCAGTCAGTTAAGAACCATGATACATATTCATTAGATTCAGTATTAGAAAGGTTGTAAATTGCTTTAGCAAGAGCAATATCAGTTGAGTGGTAGAAAACAGAATTCAAGTTGTTCAAAATTAAGGAATGAATGAGGGCTGGGAAAGGGCTGGGAAAGGGAAGCCATAGATATTGTCAATTTCAAAAACAATTTATTTGGCCAATTTCATGTTGTCAAATGATCTGAATACATAATAACAGGGGTTGTAAGTTGTAAATTAATAACATTGTAAGTTATTACTTCATAAATTATTACAAGGGAGTATTATGCAATCATTAAAACTGATATGAACAAAGAATATTTAATGATGCATAGAAATGCTCACTAACTTATAAATTTAAAAGCAGAATATAAAATTGCATATGCAGAAATCTTTTAAAAATATATGTGACTATAATACATTTGCCTCAATATATATAAATAGAAAAATATGTCAATGTTAGATATAATAATTATATGTTATGTTCAACATAGGTGTATATATATGTAAATATATGTAACTGGAAGAGAATACACTCAAATATAAACAGGTGTTAGCACTGTGGATGTCTTAGTTCATTTTTTGTTGCTATAAAGAAATACTTGAGGCCAGGTAGTTTAAAAAGAAAAAGGATTTATTTGGCTCATGATTCTGGTGTCTGAAAGACTCAGGATTAGGCATGTGGTGAGGGCCTCAGGCGGCTTCCACTCATGGCAAAAGGTGAAGGGGAGCTGGTATGTGCAGAGATCACATGGTGAGAGAGGAAGCAAGTTGTGGGGAGGTGCCAGGCTAATTTTAACAATCAGCTCTCCCAGGAATTAATAGAGTAAGAACTCATTTGCTGCCCCCACCCCAGAGTGAGGGCATTCATTTATTCATGAGGGATCCACCCCTAGGACCCAAACACCTCCCATCAGGCCATACCTGCTAACGTGGCCACACTGGGGATCATATTTCAGCATGAGATTGGTGGGAACAAATAAATTATATTGAAACTATAGCAGTTGGATAGGTTTATTGGCACTGTTTTTTTTACAGTGAATATATATTACTTTTATAATCACTATTTAAAAAAGATTAAACATTATAAACAAAATATCATAAGCTATAAATAAAACCAAAAAGACTGTGTTCAAATCTATGCTCTTGTATTCATTAATTTAACTTTTCAGTTATGGTTTTAGTCTGTGTGAAAGGGGAATTATAGCATCTTTGGCATGTAGGAAGAGTGTACTAGCAATGTATGAAAACTCCTAACTCTTTAAAAATAATTGTAATAATAATAATTTGAAATAGATTTTTAAAATATATATACCCTCCATTAAATATCAAACAAGGAACAATGGTGCAATAAATTTGGAAAAGAGAATTGAATTTTTATGTAAGCTAGTAAAATTATTATACAAGCTAGTGGGTAGAATATATAATATTAATGAGTCTGTATTGCCTTATTTTTTAGAATAAAAGTATAGTAATTTTTGTTAAGAGAAAAATACTCATCCATAATATATATCTTTCACAAATGTTCTGTAGTTGCAAGTCCAGAAGTATCTTGCCATTATTGACTAAGTGCTTGTGTACTCTACGGAAAACAAATGTGGTCCATTTAGATGTTAAATCTACTTATAACTGTGCTTCTGGGATTTGTAGGGAAGAAGAACTCTAAAAGGTTAACACAGTAAAATGCAAAGGCCAGTTATAAATTGGGCCTACAAGAATGAAAAGTGGATATTTTTCTATGTGACTTTATAAAAAGCAGGAGCCAGGTCATTCAGTTATTTTTATTTTAAAGTTAGGTTAGGAGATAAACTAACTCCTTTTTCCCTTCATGATTGAGTTTGCACAAGTTTTGTGGTAAAATTTATCCCTTCTTTAAAAGTAATAGCAAAAGGGAATAAAGTTTCCTATACCTAAGGCTAATACAAAATTGAAACTCAGATGAAATTTCTCTTGTGTGCCCTGTAACATAAATCCAGGTTCATAAATTTCAACATTTTATTTAGGTGTTCTATAAAAATGGTAATCTAAGTTGAATTTAGGAGATGTGTATTTATTTATATAAAAGGTCTGCATACCATATATGTGCATTAATGACTTTTTTATTATAATATTTATCACTGTTAAGCAACTATGATTTCTGGACACACAGAAGATATTGGCAGACATAGTCCCCACTCTTAAGGTAGCTGTAGTCTGTGTTTGCTAACATGAGTGAGAACAGTCACATAAAGAATATTCAGGCAAAGAAATAATACTGACATTAAATAAGAAACTGAAAAATAAGAAACAGGTTTTGATGCATTTTGGAAAAGATCAGCAAAAAAGTACAGATGCATTTGTAAATAAGATAAGTTCAGAAAAAAATTATCTTCTACTGTGTTTCTGGGGAGAAATTTGGGGAAATGTGGGACTTTGGTGATACTTTGAGTAGTGGAAGGAAAGAAATCAGAGAGACCTAAGAAGTAGATATTCTAGATATTAGATAGATCTCCTGCAGTACAGTAACAATATTCATCCACTGAGAATATAACTAGATTATATATCAACTTTCAAAATGGAGTTCTATGGTGAAGTCACTGGTAACCAAAAATTGGGCATGCCAAAACTGGACTTGGTAAAATGGTAGAAAGAAAGATGGATAAAATATCTGGTGTTACTTAAAAGCACATTCTTTGATGTCAGACAATTCCAGTACTGGCTCAGACACATATCATATCTTATCCTTTAAGCCTTCACTTTCTGACCTGCTAAATAGAGATAGCAAATAGTCCTTTCAAACCTTCTCTGTTATATTCTCAGTAGTAATCTAAGGTTTGACTTGACCATCAAGCTCTCATGAGAGACAATATCTTGTAACCAGTATTAAAGTTTGTAGGTTTAAGAAAGGACAGGAAGGAAATAATAGCACACATAGCAAAGGCTATGTATTCTGTATGACTACCATGTACTGCTTTTGATTTCAAAGTCATTTCACACTTGGGACTATGTGATCATGAGAGATGATACTGGAAAACCTTGGCCTAGGGGAGCAATTAGCCCTGCAATCTCTGTATCTTTTTTCTTTAATTAGGCACACAGTCACCTCAGGTGTTTATAATTAGCCCCAATCTTCAGAGAAGTTGCTCATTATCAATATAGATTATTCATTACTTGCTCTAGACAATAAAGCAGTGTTTAGTCCAATATATAGTTCTTGGCTGCATTCTCACTTATCTTCTCTCTGATATCCTTTTTCTATAAATTTTGTGGACTGTACTGCTGGGAGGATTGATCAAAGGTCAAATCCTCAAGCATCCCTAAAGCCAGTGGAAAAGCCACAGATGCAGCTGCTAACTTTTCCCTTCCAGAATCTGCATCATAAGATTTTGTGAGGAATTAACAAAATGATACAATTAGAATGCTCAGCACAGTGAATGGCACACAGTGCTTCGTAAACATCAGTTAACAATTATCCTTATTAACAAAGTTCAACATATAAGATTGATATTTGGTTTTGAGGCTTTATCTGGCCACATTCTGTTTTGGACATGGTATCTACATCTAACTGTAGTCACTGGGTTACTACTGCTACTGTTAATACTACTCTGTGTACATAGCTATATGTTTTTCCTTAGTAAAACATTTAGAACAACTTTTACATTGCTTTCTAATCAAGAACTGAAGATATTTAATTTTCCTTTGTTTATATTTTCATCACTAAAGGAACACTTTAGATATATATTTAAATAACTATTATGGAGAAGTAATTTAGTTATAATATCAAAACTATATTTAATTTATAACATTGACTTTAATTCTAAGTCTCCAGGCAAAATTGCTAAAGATATATTTTTTTCCTATTCTTCAGGAAATATTAGCATAATTATAAAATTTTAATGAAATTTATAAACAGAAGTGGATGTTCCATAAAATTCATTTATATGTATGCTTATAATTTAGTATTATAGTTCTAAAAGCAAAATAGATGTGAGGTTATACCATTTTGTATTGTTAGTCTTCAGAGGACCAGGGAAGTAAATAAAGAAGAAAAGCAAATGAGGTTGCTTTCTCTGCTGTTTTCAGGGCTGCTTTTCTCCCATAATTTCTTGAAATTCATAAAATGCAGAATCATCACATTTTTGAGACTCTGAGAGTCCACTGACCCATGACCCTATTATTTATTAGACTTTAAAGAATTTTGGAGAATGTTGTTATAAAGAGATTTATTTTTAGTTTTGACATTGTTTCTTGTCTCTCTTCTTTTCCTTTTCTGTCATTCATCTTCTCTCTATTTTTCTTGTTGCCTCTTCAGTCTGATAATATTACAACTTACTTTAACCAGTTCCACTAAAAATCATATGAGGATGGTGTAAACAAGTTAAAAAAACAACTGACCAAAATGTGGACATTTCCTCTTTCATATTTTATCAATTCTCAGGTACGTTTTCTCTTAGAAGGATGCTTTTTCTCTCATGAGGAGGGTCTCTTCTCTATCCTACTTTTTTTGGTAGATAATCTATGAATTTGTAAAGGAAAGGAGAGTGAATGTTTTCAGTATAAACGTAAAGACTGCCTTTATAAGTTAATGTGCCAGGAGATCAAAAAGGGCAACTTTGATGTCTTCGGTGGTTTTGTGCATATTTGATGTGACAGTTTATTTCCCAGCAAGAGTTAGGACTTTTAGACTGTCAGATAATGTATTACTTTTCCAGTGAGATCATGGCTTAATCACGACTCTATCATGTCATGGCACATACCACCTTAATAGTAATACATGCTGAGACCGTAGCATCTCAGGGTGATGAAAACTAAGAAGGAAGAAGCGAAGATCCTGCTTGATGGAGGCAGGGAAATGAATACAGATACAGAGCAGGATCTTTCAGTGAATAATTATCTGCATATTATCTGAAGGGCTTAGAGTAAAAAGTCATGGATCAATTATGGCTAAATGATAGAGTCCTATATTCCACTTGGGTTTAGTAATATGAGAAGTCTAGCTGGCACAACGTGAGTTTCAGTGGCATCTTTGTCCAGCTAATCTGCCACCAGAAAAAATTCTGGCCAATGATTGGGATTGGGCTGGGGCTGTATAGGTAACACTGTCTAGCACTTTAGCGTGATAATAAAAGTGAAGGCAAGCTAGGACATCAGAACTAAGCAAAGAAAGTGTGACTCCCTATTTGAGAACGGGTACTGAAATCTGAGATGGAGTTAAAATCGAAGTTTGTGTGCATTAGCTTATTCTTTTAGAGAATTTGGTGTAGGCTGAGGGCTTGACACCATACTGTGTCTGTGGATGCAAGATCAGTTATAGTTCTAATCCCTATAGAATGGTAGGTAGAGGAGACTGGAGACAAGCACACTCAGCATCTCCTTCCCACTGCTCATTCCTACCCCTTCCATGGAACTTCACCTTAGGGGTCCTTGGAACTCAGTAGCAAAAAAGTAATTTTAGGAAAAGCTCAGCAGAAATATATCAACATAAATACTGTGTTCTAACTCTTCAAACAAACTTGGTTTAAATAATTATTTCAGAATTTGAAATCTAGCCAATAAATTTGCCAGTGTATTGGTGCCCAGTGTTTATTTCCCAAATGGCAGAGACTTCAGTCCATGATATGAGCACTGCAGTAGTTTTCTACACTTGACTCATTTCATAGAGTCTTCTCTCTGATTTCTCTCAAATACAAAGAATAGTAAAATTCTTACTGCAGGAACTCTAAGAATCCTTTGTGTGACATGTTTCGATGCTACGAAGACCATATTGATGAGTGCTCTTCTGACCTTGAGAAGATGGAGTGTGCTATCTAATTGAGATTATAAGCTTAGGATCTTGAAAATTGCTCTCCAAAATGTAGAGACATGCCTTTTTTCTTATCAAATTTCAGGCAGGTTACATTTTATGCTTGTAAGTAAGTAAGCATGACTCATATACATTTTCTTACAATGAAGTAGATCAAGCATTTAATGGAAAATATCTCCAGTTTTTGGTAATGTCTCCATTTACTAATTTTTTTAATGTTAAAAATCTTCTTGTGATGCACGTGAAATGCTCTTCAATAGTCTATGTCTTAATTTCCAAACTTCGATGTCAGAAACACCGGGAATGCATTTGTTTGACTTCAGACCTGATTATGAGTCACTAGGTGACTCTTCTCTAATACACAGTTTAGGAATCAGCTAGTTGTGGATCCAGAATTCTCATGCTAAGAAGCTACCTGGATTGCCTGTCCTTAGACCATTCATCACCCTCGGTGTACTCTTATGACAGAAACAGTTCATTTGATATTAGGCAAACATTTGTTGATTGCCTACTATGTGCTGGGGACTCTCCTAGGTACCAGTGATCTGAAATGAACAAGACATAACTCTGTCTTCCAGAAGTATAGAAGTATATGTATGTAGGAAAGAGAGTTCTAAAACACATCACAGTGTGATAAATGTTGCATTAGATAAGTGCAAAGTGCTGTAGGAGCAAAGAAAAAAAAGCCACCTCCCTTAGGAGAGAAGGAGGTGTACTGTTTCATAGGAGATATGACATGTGATTGGGATTGAAGCAAGTCTCCAGAAAAGGAGAAAGATGCACCAGAAAGACAAAAATAAATACAATGTAGCCCTGTATGATCAGAGAGAATGAAAAGTTCTGGTGGCCTAGCATGCGGAAATCTAGGGACTTAACTGAGAGAGGCCCTATGAATGACAGTAAGGCTGTGGCTGCTCAATTATTGAAAGGAAAATATTCCTTTTTTTTTTTTTTT
>VBSM01002217.1:36379778-36437735 GCA_008086735.1 Cheirogaleus medius
ATTTTTAGTAGAGATGGGGTCTTGCTCTTGCTCAGGCTGGTCTCAAATTCCTGACTTCAAGCAATCCTCCTGCCTCGGCCACCCGGAGTGCTAGGATTATAGGCGTGAGCCACTGCGCCCAGCTGGGAAATATTCTCTTAAAGAGGAGCTTGTGCCTTAAGATCTCTCTCCACTACACTGACACAGAAAAATAATATCGGTTATTTTAAGTTAATATGCAATGTAAAATAATCAGCTTTGATTTTTAAGATCAAATCAATTGGATTACTGTCATCTAAAATACAGAGTCAAAGATTCCAATTATGTTACTATGGGCAATGTTCCAAATGACGCAATTATGTATTTTTAATGTAAAGAATAAAAACAGTTACTAAGTGTATAAACATCTGAAATAATATGATGTTATTTAAAATTTTTCCTTTTTCTTAATGAAACTTTTTGCTTGTATGTATAATTCTTAAATGCAATTTGGCTGTGACAACCATGAGTGCCATGGAATTTCCATGCACACATCATCAAAGTGGCTTATCTCCATGCATGTCCTTCATCAGCTCAGAGAGTTTTTATTCAATCTTCAGGGACAGAGGAGAGAGAAAAAACCCTAAGGACAGGCCAAGGAGATTCACTAACTATTTATAGAATAACCTTGTTGGAGAAAATAAGCTCTTCAGAGAGGGGGAATTTTCTTTTGTGTGTGTTTAATAGAAACAGCAGAATTGTGAAATATAAGGCAACAACTCCTAAACTAAAGGAATAATTAGTTAATTCTAAAATAATGTCAGGAAAAATGTAAAATTAACAATGAACTAAAGTGAAATGATTCATTAGTATCATCCATTCCTTTATTGTTCTATTGGGATCTTAAATCTTCAGACTATTTTCTTAGGGAAGTTACTTGCCTCCCTAAGACCTGCAAAATAGTAAAATATTACCAATTTAGAATTACTTCTATACCTAGAATGTAAGGTGTATACTTCCGTTGAATATTTGTAAGTATAAAAGTTGATAAATATTATTGCATAGTGGCTTTAAAGAAATTGTGTCACTTAAAGTATTTTAAATAATTAAAAAAAATTCACTCCTGTGTATCAGAAATCCTGCCTCATAGAAACATTGGAAGTGTAAGAGATACTTTGCTCCTTTTTTGTTTGGAAGCAATTTCATGGAGCTTTAGTTTTTTGCAACATTTTTTCATATAACCCTGCCAGAAGATCCCCATCCCCCATCTGTTCACTCTAATGTTTTCTTCCCATTTTATTCCAGAAGATGCCAAGACAGCCTCCTGGTGGGTTACCTTGGCAACCTCATGTGTCATGTTTTAGAATGTCCCAGGGCTGCCATTTTATTTCAATTTGCATGCACTTCAGTCAACTAACCGTAAATTAAGAAGGTTGTAGAATCAACCTTTTTTTCCTTGCAGAATAAAAAACAGATAATTAGGATTACTGTGCAATAAAATCGACTTATATTAGTACTGTATGTAGGAAAACTGTGGTTACTCTTACCTAAAGTCATGGTATTTTTCATATGGCACTTCATAAACTGATGCTGTAATGACACATAATATAATACACTATGGCTTATAATATAATACTCAATGTGACTGCTTGATCCCATCTTTGAAAAGCATATCACTTTGCAATCTTTTGATGACAGTCATATGAGGCTTTTCTCAATGGAACTTTTGACATGTCAATCAATGTAAGACAGCAGTGACTCAAGGTTATTTGATGACAAAAAGCTGCAAATTTCACACAGCCTCCATTCAAACATTAAATATATTTTATTTTACTGTTTTACATCTGTACAGTCCCATCTCTTTAGCTATATCTTTTAAAAGTTAGTGACATAATTCCTTTTTGTATAAGTTTAAAATACCTATTTTTGTGGGAAATAATTTATAATTTGGATCAATCTTCAAAGACAGACTTTTACAGTTTTATTAAAAGCAATAATTATAGAAGGCCTAAAATTTGAGCAAAGTTGTATGTAAAGTTAGTCCCTAAGCTGAAATAAAAAACAATTCTCTCTGAGACTCTAATATTTATTAGGTATCAGAGTGAGAGAGACAGATCACTGTTTTCAGGAAGAAAATTACTGTCATGCATGCTCCAGTTTGTGAGATGTTTTTTGCTTTTCTGTTAAGAATTTAGGCATTCTGTGATCACAACTGTCTAAGGAGGATATTCTGCTATAGATTAGTGATCTTCTTCTGTTTGATCCAAATTCAGTGTTACCTTGAAATTCATAAACTCTTTCTGAGAAAAGTTCTCTGAAGAGCTTTTTTGGAGTAATTTTGAGTACCACCATAAACTGAGCTCTATTTCCCCCTTTCATTCCTTAGGGGACTGGTTAAATATACTTCAATATGTGCATGATAATTCAGTTGCTACTGTCTTTAGTAGTGTTTTCTTATAGCTTGATTATCATTACTTTGTCATATTTTAGCTTAGAGTTTGAGGAAAATTATCATGAATCTTCTATTTTTTAAAATATTCCTTATCCTGAGGCCGGGCGCGGTGGCTCACGCCTGTAATCCTAGCACCCTGGGAGGCCGAGGCGGGTGGATAGCTCAAGGTCAGGAGTTCGAAACCAGCCTGACCAAGAGCGAGACCCCGTCTCTAAAAAAAAAAAAAAAAAAAAATATTCCTTATCCTAAGAGTATTAGGAGAATCTTCTGAGACAGTATATCCATTAAAGATGTCAGTGCCTAAATATCATCCTTTTGTGTATATCCCCAGAGCATTATGGTTTTTTTAGACATGAGTTTGTAATGGACAATTCAATATATAAGGGCCTGTAGTAAGACATTTTTTTTTTTTAATTCCAGAGAGGAGTAAAGCTAGCTTGATATCTCAGTTATTGGTGTAAAAGTCCTTTGAAGTAAATAATGAGATGGAAAGACTAGTGTCCATACCGATTCACTTTGACAGCCTCATTCAGATTGTTCATGGTAAATAAAGTATCAAAATGCAAGTTTGCTTAATCCAACTCTTATTCTTAAAACACTATTAAAAGTCTTTGGTATGCATGATGGCTAGTGCCTGTAGTCCCAACTACTAGGGAGTCCGAGGAAGGAGGATCGCTTGAGGCCAGAGTTCCAGGCTGCTGTGACCTATGATCATATCACTGCACTCCAGCCTAGGTGACAGAGTGAGACCCCATCTCTATTTTTTTTTAAAAAAAAGTCTTCTTCAAACTTTTGTTTTTCGTGACACTGATGGTTGCCTCTATTTTTTATTTATTTTTATAGTTTAGGACTTTTAATGTTTGCATAGCAAAGACAGATTTTTTTCTCCTGTGACCATACTAAGGTTAGCTAGCCCTGAATGACTGGTTTAACAGATTATCTCTGGTTCTGAAGAGCCATAATTGGGAGCTTTTAGCACATCTAGTTGAGCATGAGTTTTCATATGAAATATTTAGAGAACCTTTGGTGCAGATGGATAGGTTAGTCAAAATCATCTTTCCCTTGTTTTCATTCTTTCTCTTTTTATTTTTTACAACTTTATTGTGGCACAATTTACATATTATAAACTGTACATATTTAAAGTATACCATTTGATAAGTTTTGATATTTGAATATACCCATGAACCCACCACCACAATCAAGATAATGAGCATATCCAACAACCCCAAAAGTTTTCTTGTGCCTCTTTGTAATCTCTACTTCCTGCCACCTCCCCAACCACAAATCTGTCTTCTGTCACTGTAGATTGGTTTGTTAATGTCCAACCAGGTTCATTTGCCCACGGTTCATTTGCCCACTGCCCAAGAGGAAGCCAATACACTGAGACAGCAGGGGTTACAGCAGAGAAAGAGTTTAATTCCACACAGCACTAAACAGAGAGATGGAAGGAATTTCTCAAATTCACATCCTGAAAATTTGGGAGATGGGGTTTTTAAGGATGATTTGGTGAGCAAAGGATTAGGCAATGTTTGTTAATTGGCTGGGTTCAGGGTGGAACCATCAGTTCCCTGGTATGGGCCACCGGTCTGGAGGGGTCAGCCAATCCACTGGAATGCAGGACCTGGAAGATATTTCAAAAATTACCTTTAGGTTCTGAAAGGGTGATGTTATATCTGGAGAAAGCTAAAAATCTTTATGACCACCAGCTATGTGACGCCAGAGTGGCAATGATAGAGAAGCAAACAGGGGGAAAGTGGCTAATTATTATTGTTATTTTAGCTGGGCCTATGTGTTATTTTTGGCTAGGTTCTTACCACAGTTCTCACCTTGCACCCCTTTATTAATTTGTAAAGACAGTTTCAAGTTTGCATTTTCTAGAGTTTTCTATAAATGGCATCATACAATATGTACTAATTTTTGTCTGTCTTCTTTCATGCAGTGTAATTTATCTGGAGATTTGTCCACGCTGTAGTATATATTGGTAGTTCTTCCCTTTTATTGCTGAGTAGTATTCCATTGCATGCAATTTGTTGATTCATTCTCCTGCTAATGGACAGTTGGTCATTTCTACTCTTTGGTTATTACATATATAGACAATCATGTATGTTTTTGTGTGACTATATGTTTCATTTCTTTTGGATGAATACCTAGCTGCGGAATGACTGGGTCATAGGGTAGGTGAATGTTTACTTTTTTAAGAGAGTGTCAAACTGTATTACACTCAGTAATTTTACCTTCTCACCAGCTTTATGTGAGAGCCTCAGCTTCTCTGCATTTTCCACTAACACTTGGCCCTATCAATCTTTTAATTCACACTATTTTAATATATGTAAGTTTAATTAGTAGAAACTGGTAAATTTCCTAGTTTACTAATAATTTTTACAACAACCAGAATTAGACTTTATCATATTCTTTTCTCTATATATTGACATAATCTTGTGATTTTTCTTCTTGATCCATCAATGGAAAGAATTATAGAGATATATATTTTTAGTGTTAACTTTATATACAATGAAAATATCAATCCTATTTGGTCATGTTATATTCTTTTTAGAACATACTTTTGGATTCCATTAGTTAATGTTTTGTAAGGCTTTTTACATGCATACTATACATTTTTGCTGAAATACAAACAAAAATATTATTTTAATTTACAAACTAAGATTTAAATTTAAAGTATATGAATTAGAACATATAGAAGTTTTCCATAAAGTTTCGATTATTGCTTATTTTTAACCTGACTTTCCACATTCTCAAAGCCATTGTTTTTAATTCTGGCAGTACATTAAAATCACCTGTGGAGCTTTAGCAAAAATTCTAGGTCTTCACTAAGACAAATCAAATCAGAATCTCAGGGGTTGGAATCCAGGCACTCTTGTTTTTAAAGCTCTACATTTGACTTCTGTGTATAGCCAGAGTTAAGATTCACTGTTCTAAAAGAGGTTGGGATATAAGGCAGGGTGTTGTCAATATTGGGCAATGGCTGTGAGAATCATATAAGACATCACTCTCAGCTCTCATAGAATCTACTGTGCTGGAGATGCATTGATGATTATGAAATATACATGCACATCATACACACACACCCCTCAAGATTCTTTTATAAGATGAAACTTTAATTTTCAGTTATTTTTCTATCAGGTGTTCGGTATTGAAGTATATAGGAGCCTCAGACTGCCTTAGTTTTCTAGGAGCTTTCTGTTTTTACCTACTCCAGCTATTTCAGCATTGTCAGCAATTATGTTCACCTGCTGATTGCAGTTTGTCAAAATATGACTGAGAAGAGGGTTGGATGACTTCTGATCCTTCTTCTGGCTCTAGAGTTCTGTGATTCTTAGAAAATGCTAATTTGCTAATTTAGCTTTCTTCGTTAGTTTTGCAGCTCACCAACCAGCTATCTAGTCATTTCAAGATGAAACTTAAGTTTTTTCTATTTTCTGCCCCAATCTTTCCTTTTCCTTTCTTGACTGAAGAGAAATACACAAAGTTCTAAGTGAGGGACAATTGCATGTCTATAGTATCAATAAGTCCTCTTGATTTTCCTACTAGGAAGAAGAAGTAATTTCAACTTTCTTCTCTCCCTCTTCCCTGCTACAAACAGGTTTTCCTTGTATTTATTCATTCGTCTCTGTCTACATCTCCCAACCACCTGCTTCTTTTAAAGGTATTTAATAAAAATATTTTCAAAATCTCATAGATTCCTAATAAACAATGTGAAGTTTTCTATATTCTTAAGATTATTTTGGGTACATTGGATGAGGTAGCTTTTAAGTCCATAAACAGAAGAGCCTTTCTCTTTATGTAGCTTTTGTTTTGATCCTCAAAGTCTGAGTTGTTATGAGATAACTGAGACTTCAGAGTTACCCAAAGTCGCAGAGTAATTGGCTGGTAGTCTGAAGTTTCAATTCAGGTTTATCAACTTCTGGACCTTCAAGTCTCAGTATTAAGATAATAACTATCTTTGCCCTTTTTTTTAAAACCATTATTGATTTAAAGTCTGTTTTATCTGATAGGAGAATAGCTATTCCTGCTTGCTTTTGGTTTCCATTTGTGTGGAATATTTTTTGGCACCTGTTTACCTTAAGTCTATGAGAATTTTTGTGAGTTAAATGGGTTTATTTGAGATGGTATATCTTTGGGTTGTGTTTTCTTTTTAATCTATTCTACCAATCTGTATTTTTTAAGTGGGGCATTAAGATCATTTATGTTCAATGTTAGTGTTGATATGAGAGATATTGTTCTGGTCAACATGTTGATTGTTACCTAGCTGCTTTGTTTTCTCCTTTGTGTTATTGTTTTATAAGAACTATGAGTTTTAACTTTTGGGTCTTTTTACACTAGTTGGTATCAATTGTAGAGCACTTTTAAGCATTTCCTGTAGGGCAGGTATAGTGGTGACAAATTCCCTTAGTGTTTGCTTCTCTGGGAAAGACTTTATTTCTCCTTCATTTGAGAAACTTCATTTTGCAGGATACAAAATTTTTGACTGCTAGTTATGCATTTAAGAAGACTAAAAATGGGACCCTAATCCCTTCTGGTTTCTGCTGAGAAGTCTGCCATTAGCCAGATGGGTTTTCCTTTGTAAATTACTTGATGCTTTCATCTCACAGCTTGTAGGATTTTTTTCCTTCACTTTAACTTTAGTCATATTTTTGACAATGTGACTTGGTGATATCCTATTTCTCTTGAAACTTCCAGGTGTTTGCTGACCTTCTTGTATCTGGATGTGTAAACCTCTAGCAATACTAGGGAAGTTTTCCTCCAATATTCCCACAAATAGGTTTTTTATGCTTTTTGCTTTTCCTTTATCTTCCACAGTGATATCTATGATTCTTATGTTTGTTTATTTTATATAATCCCTTATTTCTCAGAGAGATTGTTCATTCTTCTTGATTCTTTTTTCTTCATTTTTGACTGACTTGGTTAATTTGAAAGCCTTGTCTTCAAGCTCTAAAATTCTTTCTTCTGCTTGCTCTAGTTTGTTGTTAAAACTTTCCACCATATTTTGACATTTCCTAAATGATTTTTTTATTTCCAGAAATTCTATTATATTTTTTCTTATATTATCTATCTCTTTAATGAATTTTTCATTCCTATCCTGAATTATTTTTTTGGTTTCTTTGTGTTGGTTTTCAACTTTCTCATTAATCCCATTGATCTTATTTGTGATCTATACTCTGAATTCTGTATCTGACATTTTATAAACTTTCTTTTTGTTGGAGTCCATTGCTGAAAAGCTAGTGTGATCCTTTGAGGGTATCAAAGCACAGCCCATTTCTTCATGTTCTCTTTTCCCCTTTGCTGTCATAGGCTGGTGGGGTGTGGCAGACATGCAGCAGGTGGTTTGCACGTGTCCTTCTGTTCCTTTGATGCACTCAGGTCTGGTGGCAGTGACACTACCCAGGTGGTGGTCATGTGAGGTGAAGGCTGCAAGCACATGCTCTGACCACGTCCTGTGGCCACTATGGCTGGGCAGGGTCTCCAAGGTGATGGCAGCAGGTGTTGGGTCCACATGCATCTGCTCTGCCCAGGTCTCCTGGCAGCATTGCAGGTATAAGGCACCCACTCACAGGGTGTGTGATAGTACCTGGCCTCCCCATTCCCTTCCCAGCCTGGTAGGGGTGATGGGGAGGTGGCAGCACTCTGGGCCTTGGACATCAAAATGGAACCAGCCACAGCACCCAGGGGTCAAGAAACAGTGGGACCCCTCTGTCCCTTCTCTCTGGAGCAATGTCCCTGCATAGTCTTCAGTCAGCTCCCTGCATCAGACTAGAAGCCTGCTGCAGATGAGGGTCCCTCATACAGCTCTGATTGCAGTATGCAGAGCAAGTGTGCAGCCCTGAGGATCTCTCTTCTTCCCTTCCCCATGTGTGGGTGACTTCCCCAGGTACCTCCAATCCTGCCTTGTAGGTTGCCCCTGTAGGTTGCCCCGTTTCCCTCTACTTCACTTTGTGTGGCTCCTGTCACCTCTCTATTGATTCTCAAATCTCTCTCCTAGTATATCAATCCAAAGGTGAAAATGTCTACTTGCCACTTTGGATCCTCTCCATGAGAGTGGTGTGTGCAGGCAGCTTCTTCTCTGCTATCTTGGCCCCTGAGTGTAAAATTTAGAGGACTGTCATTAGACAAGCAAATCCAGTTAATAAAATAATTCTATTCACCTGAAATGAGGCTTACTGAGAAATGAATGTCAGAATTAGTTGTTTTGAAAACTTAAAAGTAAGTTTCAAGTATTTATTTCTTATATACAACTAAAGATAACATTGATTTTATATGAAAAGGAAGTTATATTTAGTACCAATTGCGTTAAACAAAACTCTGGCACTGTGCATATTTTCCTGAAAAAAATTTGAATAGTTTTGCGCATGTAACCTGTTTGGAAGGAGATAATGTAGAGGGGATCAAGAAACTTTTCTGTAATATAAAATACATTTAATGACAAACCTGTAAGCCAAACTACATTGATACAATTTCAGTGTTGTTTAGAATACATTGGGGAGGAATCTTAAGATATTTTTGTTGGGGCTTTGCTTAGTAATCATGTGGTCTTAAATCACTTAACAGTCTGAGGCCTCTTTCCCCAACCTTATAATTATAAGGGAGTCAGTAGTTTGATTAATGGGAATAAATATGATACATAGCTATTTTTCAAACTATGCATACATAATCAGCTTTCCCAACCCCAACAGCTTTATGTAGATCTGGTGGAAGTGGGTTGGAGTAAGGGAAGTCAGGTGTCTTTCCCAGGTGAATCTTATAGTGATCTTTTTCTCATTCCCTCATTGGGAAATTTTTGAACACTACACTGGACAGATGCTTGTTAAATTATCATTTAACTTTATAAATTAATGAATACTTGATTTTTTTTATCCAAAAGGTTTAGTCGTATTTTTTCCAAAGCACAAAAATAGTAAAATATAGTTTTAAAATAGAATGGGTGGTGAATCCTTTGAGGAGTTGTACTTCAAATGTTATTTAGTTGAAATATTTTTATTTCTAAATGTAAGTGTGGCACACCTCACATGTTAAACACAGTAGCAGGCTTACAGTTTTAAGAATGAATAATTTCAAAGTTTATTGGGATATTTTATAAGCTAATTAAGTCTTTAATTCCTAATTTGGTTCATTTGTTTTAGGCCATGTGGGTGAATTCCTACTTTTATTAAATCAATTGGGCAAACTCTGCTGAGCCCCTTTTCAGCCTGCAGGTATTCTCTGTCTTTTTCAGGGACTGCAATATACCAAGGGCCAAATCTTGATTTACCTTGAATCATTAGTGTCTGAAATTACTTTTTACATTTTGTTGGGTACTTAAAATATTTGTCATTTGGTAGGCTTTGGTGAGAAATTATCTCACGTTTTATTTATATAGATTGCTATAATATATACATGTAAATATATGTGAAAGTGACTAGAATATTAAATTTTCTCTGCTTAATTATATCATAAATATTAATATACATATATCCATGGGATTTTGAAAAGAAATCATTGCTATCCCCTTTTCTGGTTTATATTAATAATTTGATATAAAATTTGAGTCAAGGATACTTATCCCGTCATGGGGTATTATTTGAGATTGCTTAAGTTGGATGGATAGTCTGTGCAGGTTTGATTCTATAAGGTATTCCTCAGCTATTTCCAAGGTTACTGTTGGGAAAATTCTCCCTTTTCTCCTTAGATATTTAAGATATCGTAACAGGATGTTAAAATGGGAGAGTTGAAACTCAGGAACACAAGAAAACAATATATGCCAACACATTCCACAGTCAGACCTTCGCAGCCGACATGGAACTTGGAAAGGAGAGCATGAAATCTAGTTTTCAAAATTCTTAGCTTATCAGTTACCAGGAGTTAGCTAGAGGTTGATGAGGAAGTTGAGGAGACATGTAGAGATGATTCATTTGACCAAATTATCAATATTTCCACTCTTTCCCCATGGAGGAAGGGAAGGGGCTACTTTATAAAGGAAGGAAGTATTTTCCCCCCCTGTGAAAACAAGCTGGAGAAGTTTTAAAGTGTCCATTGATAAGGTTTGATAATGTTCCTTTAGAGTTTTAGAGATTAATGCTTACATGTGCCTGCAAAGAGAAGAGACAGAGATGCCCCTGCCTGACCACAGAGAGGTGGAAAGCTGGATTGGGAGTGAGCTACAGTGACAAATAGTGGGGAAAGGATGTACAAGTTATGATGGTTAAAGCATGTGAAGTTGGCCTGAAATGCATTTTTAAAATTTATTTAGCTTAGAAGGCCAAAAGCAAACCTCTAGAAGCTCAGAGGCTAAGGGAAGTGAATGGAAGCCACCAGCAGAGAGAAGAATACTCTGTCATAGGAAGTTCAGAGTTCACAGTGAATGAACCTTTGAGAAGCTGACAAATGTGTTCTCTGTCCACATAGTCAGGAATTTTTCCTTTGTCACCCAGAGGACCCTGACTCCACATGACAATGGCACCTGCCCCTTTCCGGTACCCTGCTTTTCCTGAGGATCTGACTTCTACTGAGTCACACAGTATAATAAAGGCGTGCCTGGGGGAGAAGAAAGCACCTTATCTTATCACCACTTCAGGCTTCTCAGCATAAAATGAACCCAAGGTGGGAAAAAAGCAATGTTTTTTCTTTGTATGAAGTTTCGATTATTACATTAAATGGGCATATTAACTAGTGAAATGAGATTATTCCTGTGGCTAAAGAGAACCAGAAGGTTGTAGAAACTTACTGAGATTTTAACTAAGGATAGAGAAAAAAAAAACAGCCTACAGAAGGATGTTGAAAGACTAGGAGAAAGTTCCTTATGTAAAAAAAGGAGTCTACCTTCTTTAATCATACAATTATACCACAATAATTCTTTTGACACCAACTCAGGTATAAAACCTTGGACAATATCCTTAATCTTTTCAAAGCTTTGGATTCTATATCAGTAAATGAGCATGATATTATTACCTATTTCAAATCTTATTTGTGATAATTAGACTATAATTAGCACAGTACCTGACATAATGTAAGCAAATGTTAGCTGTTATTATTAACAGCATTGATTTTTACCACAAATGTCATAGCTCCTAATGTAGTATTGGACTTACTTAAGTATTCATTGGTCATCTAGAAAGTTGAATTATCAGAATGACTTGGTTGAGGCAATAGAAACTAACAGATATTTTAGCTTTGGGGGGCTAGAAGAAAGTGTTAGCCCAATCATAAATTTGTCTGATTCCTTGATTCTGGCTATTACTCTCAGGAAAAAAAGGGCAGCCTCCCTAAAAAGTCTTTTCTTAAACTCCTTGAGTAGTAAACACAATAAAATGGCTTGTTAAAGATACAACCAAATATGTAGTTATAAAAGTCAGGGAACAAACTGGGGACTCTATTGGCCATTGTGTAAAATGGTTTTAGAAAAAACAAAGAAACAAGAAATTCTGATGATGAAGTTCAAAATGGAGTCCAATTTTGAAAAGAGGGCAAAAGTAGTTCTTCCAGGTCAGATTATATAGAAGTCTAATTCCCAATTCCAGTGAACTGTTTTCAGATCACCTAAACATCAAAGGCACCTGTGACTGTGGATAATTTGTAAATATTGAAATTTTCAAGCACTACTCATGCTTTAAACACCAAGAAGGTTCATGCTCAAATAATGATCATCTAAGAAGTGTTTTTCTTCCTTTGATTTTATAACTTTAGGTTGCCTGATGAGGAAAACAAACCAATATGTTATGAAATGAAAGATAAATACTAAATTCCAGAGGAGTGATGTGTGTTTAGAAAGGCACTAAAAATGTCTAAATGGGCTTTTATAGCCTCATAAACACAAAGGCTTGGCTCTGGCCTTTATATTAACTTTTAGTAAAATTATATAAGCAAGTATCTGCATACCAGGGAAAATGTCCTTGGCTCATAAAACACCCAAAAGAAAAGGCAGAAAGCTCACTAAAAAGTAGCTGATCGTGACTTGTGCAACCACACAAATAGAACATTAATATATGAAAAACATTGAATATGCATGGTTTATTTTTCTGCTAAGAGAAAAAATAAAACTCACCCAGCACTTTTATCTCCTTGTCTCTAGACTCTTTCCTTCTAAACATGGTTTCAAGATCATTTATTTCTCTACACATATGTAATCACTAGGATCTGAGAAAACAACTTTGTGAAACTCCTTGTTCATCTTCTTTCCACAGCTTCAAATCTCTTAAATTGCAGAGATAAAAAAATTCCAAATGTGAGAGGCAAAGGATCACTACTGTACAAATTCACCAAAACTTGGAACAGTCTTTTTATATTTTAAACTAAGTTTCCTGGTTGAGATATACAGTATCATTATCTTTTCATAGTATAAGCTATAAGTTTATAAGAAAATAAGCTAAGTTTTCAAGAGCATTAAATAATATAGTTTTAGAGAGAATGTTATTATAAACATATGCTGTACACTTTTTAAACATTTTTCTTTTCTGCACCCATCTTGTCTTCTGAAAGTAAGTGTTCTAAGCAAGGTTGAAATATAATTCTGAGTTGAAAGTATATTCACACGTCACCTAATCCTACTGCTATATTTTATTGCTGAATTTTAGAGAGATCGAGGTTCTCAGTGAACTGGTAGGACCAGGGCTGGAAGCTAAAACTTTAAATACATATCTTTTTTTATTCTCTATAATAAAAAGCAGCCCAGGAAAGTTAAGAATCTGTGAAGATGTCTTCTTTTATCTTTATTTAAAATTATAATTTAGAAAATTGGTTTTGTCCAATTTTCCATAAATAGTTTGGTAGAATAACTTAATAATTTGATACATTATTTTTATTTAATAAGGAATTAGGAAAAATTCTTGCTTTAATGATAATTTCCTTGGCTGTGCAGAAGCTTTTCAATTTGATCAGGTCCCATTTATTTATTTTTCTAGTTGCTGTGATTGCCTTTGGGGTCTTTTTTATAAGTTCTTTGCCTAGGCTGATGTCTATAAGAGTTTTTCCAGTAATTTATTCTAGAATTTTTATGGTTTCATGCCTTAGGTTTAAGTCTGTTATCCTTCATGTGTTGACTTTTGTGAGTGGTAACATGGTACCAGGTGTGGATCATATTTCAGTCTTCTACATATAGCTATCCAATTTTCCCAACACCATGTATTGAATCAAGCTTCTTTTCCCCAGTATATGTTTTTGTCTGCTTTATCAAAGATCATATGGCAACCAGCCTGACCAAGAGCGAGACCCCGTCTCTAAAAAAAAAAAAAAGATCATATGGCTGTATGAGGATGGTTTTATATTTGGGTTCTCAGTCCTGTTCCATTGGTCTATGTCTCTATTCTTGTGCCAGTCACATGCTGTTTTGGTTACTATAGCCTTGTAGTATAGCTTGAAGTTTGGTAAATTGATGCTTTCCAATTTGTTCTTTATGTTCAAGCTTTGGCTATATGGGGTCTTCGCTGATTCTATAAGAATAGACAGTCTACAGAATGGGTGAAAATACTTGCATGGTACACATCTGATAAACGGCTGATAGCTAGAATCTATATCGAACTCAAGAAAATCAACAAGCAAAAATCAAACAACCCTATTAAAAAGTGAACAAAGGACATGAACAAAAACTTTTCAAAATAAGTTATCTGATATGAGAACTGCTATACTAGCTTTCTTTTGTTTCCATTTGCATAGAATATTGTTTTCTATCCCTTCACCTTGAGTCTAAATGCATCTTTGTGGGTTAGATGTGTTTCCTGGACAACAGATACTTGGGCTTTACATATTTATCCATTCAGCCTGCCTTTGTCTCTTCAGTGGGCAGTTCAAGCCATTCACATTTATTGAAAGAATTGGTAAGTGGGGCAGATTTCTGTTCATCCTGTTGAGTAGAACTTTGTTGCTTTGTTTTCTCTCTTGAGCCATTGTGGTATCTGGCCTTTGATCTTTAGCTTTTGGGTGATTTTGTACTGGTGGTTGTCTATTGTGCTGATCCATGTATAATGCAGTTCTAAGCACTTCCTGCAGGGCAGGTCTTGTCTTGATAAATTCCCTCAGTGTTTGCTTGTCTGAGAAAGACTTTATTTCCTCCTCATATATGAGATTTCATTTTACAGGTTACAAAATTCTAGACTTGGCATTATTCATTTGAGAAGACTGAAAATGGAGCCCCAATCTCTTCTGGCTTTTAAGGTCTCAGCTGAGAAGTCTACAGTTAGTTTGATGGGTTTTCCTTTGTTAAGTTACCTGCTGTTTTTGCCTTACAGCTCAAAGGAGTGGTCCTTCATGTTTATTTTGGCCATTCTGATAATTGTGTGTCATGGTTTTTGCCTCTTTTTGATGAATCTTCCAGGGGTCCTTTAAGCTTCTTGTACCTGGATATCTAGATTTCTAGCAAGGCCAGGTAAATTTTCCTCAATTATTCCCTCAAGTAGATTTTCCAACCATTGTGTATTTTATTCTTCACCTTCATGGATGCCAATGATTATTATATTAGATAGACCTCTATACATAATCCCATATTTCTTGTAGGTTGCTTGTTCCTTTTATTTCTCTGTCCTATCTCTGTGACTTGTTTAATTGAAAGATGTTGTCTTCAAGCTCTGAGATTCTTTCTTCTGCTTGATCTAACCTGTTTTAAAGCTTTCCACTGTTTTGTAATTTCTTGAATAAATTTTTCACTTACAGAAGTTTGTTTGATTTTTCTTTAATATTTCAATTTCTTTAGTGAATTTTTCATTCATTTCCTGCATTGTTTTTATGGTTTCTTTGTGTTGGATATCCATTTTACCTTGCATTTCATTGAGTTTTCTTACAATCCATTTTTTAAATTCTGCATCTGTCATTTTAATATTCTGATTTTGGCTGGTATCCATTGCTAGAGAGCTGGTGTTTTCTTTTGGAGGTGTTCTTTTGCTTTGATTCTTTGTATTTCTGGAGTTCCTTTGCTGATTCCTTCTCATCTGGAGCAGCTGTTGCTTCTTATTTTGAATTTTCTTTTGTTTAGACAATGACATGCACAGTTTCAGATTCTAACTTTTGATGGGAAACAAGACAGAAAGTTAAAGGAATTTGAACCATCATTCTTATTTGAAATATTTTAATAGTGTTTATTTTATAACATATATTTAATTTTAGGATTTGGCACATTAAGTATTCTTTTATGTGCTGGTGTGTGTAATTTAACATTCAAATTCTACTACATTGAAGTAGTTCTTAGATGGTATTTCTCATCTTAAACACTTGATATTCTAACATCTTTTGTGAGGTAAAATGGTTTTATAGATTTTACTGGGTTATATAGTAAAAAATAATTTGGTTTATTCATTTATAATTTGTACAATACTATAGATGTATAGAAATTCATTTGCTAATAAGATGATAATGAGAATTTTTATAGATAGGAAAGGAATTATTTATTTAATAAATGATACTAATAATTGTCAATCCATTTGAAAGAGCTCAGATTGTGAATGAATTAAAATATAATTTTAATAAGTAAATAAACTATTATTTTAATTATAATTAAGTTATACTTAAACTATAATTATTTTAGAGAGGATATTAATAGAAAAAGCTTGAAAACTGACAAAATAAGCTTTATTATTTTAATACAAGTAATTGTGTTAACATATGTGTTTCTGAAATCAATACATTTTGATATAAAAGAGTCCGTGAAATAACCATTCCATTTTCCTTAATAACTTTTGGAAGTTTCTGTATGAATTATATTTTTTGGAAATCTCATCCACTATTCAAACCCCTTTAATGAAATCTCCATTTCTTCAATCACCATAAAGTTCTTTCTTGCATTGCATAACAAATGATGTCTTCTAATTTAACCAACCATGTGAGAGACTTGACTTGAAGCTATATAAGTAACAATGAAATCTTCTGTTAGTGCCACATATAAAACACATTTGATACTTTCACAGGGATTTTCTTCTATTTAGTGTATAGTGATATTAACATCATTGGGAGTATTTGAAGACAGACTTGGGTCATTAAGTAAAAGGTAGATGATGGTTCATCCTTGTCAGTTCTTGAAATTGATTGTAAAAGGCACCATGAAATAAATGTCCCCCATTTGCTATTATGTCCCTAGATATCTTGATATCTATGCATTAGATTTCAGACTGAAATTGTTAAACTTAAGCACTTAATTAGGCGACTCACAATCAGATACATTAAGAATAGGAGTCTGGGACATCCCTAAGTAAACATTTTAAACATTGTGGGTTATGTGACATAATGTATCTAAGAAATGGTTGAAACTGAGTTATATCCTAATAACAGTTCAAGAATACAGAATTACATTTGTTTTTTAAAAAATAACATTAACTATTAATCATTATTGTTGGTTTATTACAAAACAAGGACAGTATTCTTGCTAACATAAATCAATTAAGTTATCAACATGATTATGCTTTTAATCACACACTAGGCATATTGTCACATGTTGGGAGGGTGTTGCACTCCCTAATTTTAATGACACAAACAAACAAAAAACTATGCCATTAATGATGAAGAATGTGGACTCAGGACCCAGACAGACTGTATGCACATGACACCATGATTTACCAGCCATATTAGTTATCTTCCCTTAGGCTCACTTCATTTGTTTGTTTGTTTGTTTAATTTTATTTATTTTTTATTTCAAAATTTAATTAAGAGGGTATAGTGTTTTTCTTGCATAGATACCTTATATTATGCTTATGTCAGGGCTTTTGGTGTGCCCATTATCTGAATAGTGTTTATTGTACCCAACAGGTAAATTTTTATCCCACACCCATCCTCATGCCCTGCCACCTTCTTGATTTCTCGTGTTCATTATATCACTTGTTGCCCATGTGTACCCACCTATTAGCTGCCTCTTATTGGTGAGAACATACGGAGTTTGATTTTCCATTCCTGAGATACTTCACTTAGGATAATGGTCTCTAGTTCCATCCATGTTGCTGCATATGACATTATTTCATACCTTTTTATCACTAAGCAGTACTCCATGGGGGTGTGTGTGTGTGTTTGTGTGTGTGTGTCACACTATCTTTATCCACTCATGAATTGATGGGCATTTGGTTGACTCCATATCTTTGCAATTGTGAATTGTGCTGCAACAAACATTTGAGTGCAGGGTTTTTTTTGTTTTTTTTAATAAAATGACTTCTTTTCCTTCGGGTAGATATCCAGTACTAGGATTCTGGGTCAAATGGTAGGTCTGCTTTTAGTTCTTGGAGAAATCTCCATACTATTTTCCATAGAGGTTGTACTAATTTAGAGTGCCCCCAACAATGTATAAGTGTTCCTTTCTCTCTGCACCCATGCCAGCATCTATTGTTTTTTTTGGCTTTTTAATAATGGCCATTCTGACAGGGATAAAGTGGTATCTCATTAGTTTTAATTTGCATTTCCCTGATGATTAGTGGTGCTGAACATTTTTTCATATGTTTGTTGGCCATCTTCTTTCAAAAAACTTCTCTTCATGTCTTCATGTCTTTTGCCCATTTTTTGATAGAGATATTTTCTTGCTGAGTTGTTTGAGTTCTTTGTAGATTCAACATTCTTCAAAAGGTTGCCGTGAGAATCGAATAATTGAATACATACAAGGAACTTAGAATTTTGCCTAGCATATAGGAATTATCAACAAATGTTAGCTACCAGGTAGTTTTTTCCCTCTATCTCTCCTGCTCTAGTGCTTTTCAAATTATTACCTTGAGCTAAATTCTCTTCTTGCTTTCATTTTCTGCTATAGGCCCTACAGATATGCATCTGACTTCTCTAAGACCAAATCATTCATGTGTCTGTATAGATATATAGATATATATCAAGTGTGCATGAGAGAGACAGGGAAAGAGAGAGAGAGAGAGAGAATTAGTATTTTGATGGAAGACGTCAGAAGCACTTATCGGATTTCTCTTTACCCTAAAAAGCCATTTTATTAGAGGCAATTGAATGGACTATTCTACCTACACACTTAAATATAATGGTTAAAAGTTTTAATCAGTGACCAAAATAGATCACCTATCACTGTGTACATTAAGACCAATTATTCTCAATCTTTTTAAAGATTCCTTTTATGATGATAAAGCTGTGAACCAGCATATGATAGTCAAAGAATTTCTTTTTCCCATCAGAGGATACAAAAAGTTCAATGTGGAAGCTTCCAGTGTAGTGTTTAAGATTATTGACAAGATCAGGTAAGATTCTTGCCTATGCTACTTAAAATCTTGCACAGTTTACTCAGCTGGACTCTCAACAAGCACCGCATGTACTCACCATTAGTTTGGTACTAATTTCAATACTTATGTGCACATATGAAAGTAATATTTGTAGGTCATTGGGCAGGCGGGGGGAAGGGGATGGGTAAATTCACAACCATTGGGTACTGTGTGTGATGTCTGGGAGTTGGGCATGCTTGTAGCTCTGACTTGGGCAGTGCAAAGACAATATATGTAGCCAAAGTGTTTGTACCTTTATAATATTCTGAAATTAAAAAAAGAAGCAGAAAAAAACCCAAAAATGAAATAAAATAAAATGGTTTAAAAATTATGCATTTCTGATTTATATGAGTACAATTTAAATAATGTTTCTCATAGTTCAAAGAATGCTTCAAACAGGAGCTGGCAATGAGTAAACCATTACAAATGTGATTGCAGTAGATGTTTTCTACTTTTCAATTTTACTAAAGCATTATCTTATTTCTTAATTATCTCAAAAGTCAGGAGCTGCCTCTGTCTTCAATTTTGCTTTGGCTGTAGAAACAGCCTTGTAAGTGTCACTTCTGAATATACTTAACCTCATCTTGTCCTGCTAAGATCTAAACACAAAGAGTAGTTATTTCTTATTATAGGATAAAGCATTTGTGAGTTCCCCAGTCATTACTGATAGTTTGGTTCTTGTCCCCGAAGCTGAACAAAGAATGAAGACAAGTGGTTTGAGGAAAAGAAAAGAAGAATTTATTAATCTGCCAAAAAATGAAGAAGATGGCAGACTCTCATATTAAAGAATCATCACCCCCCTTTAAGCAGAAATATAAGGTTCTTAAAGGGGCATTTCAGCTTCAGATTCTTGTTGTTTAACTATAGCATCTCTGGTCAAGAAGATCTCATGACCTCTGTTGGGATAATTCTGTTGAGCCTTCTCCTGTGGTTTAAGATACTAGAAAACAAAGAACAAAGAACACTCCTCTGGCCCTCTGATTACTGGCCTCAGGCACAAATGAAAGTCTCAATTCCTCAAAAAGGGTGAGGGGTTTTAAAGAGATTACTTATAAACCATTTTGCCCTTTTTCATGCCTTTACCTCTGTTACAGTGATAATTTTCGCAAATGTCGAGACTTTTCCGGATCTCTTAATGTGGAGAAAATAGAGAACATGGTTAATTCAAAGATATTTACCATTAAAGTCAATTTCAACAAACTAACCCCCAAATTAAACCCTGACCCAGAAAGTGTTGTCTTTTAATCAAAGATTGACAAAATAGAAAATAGTTTCACTCTTCAAATATGCAAGTTCACATTTTATTACAGTTTTTTAGAGCATTAGATGATAGTCACAAATAAAATGAGAGAATGTGTTTGTGAGCTAAAAATGAAGAGTTCTGAATGTGCAATTATTAAGGCTTTTATCCTCATGACTGGGGACAGCTGCAGGGTTAGAAGCTCATGCTAAGTCACTCAACAACATTTATGAAATATCCAGCGTTTGTGAGTTGAGTTCTGAATAATGTAGGAGCATCTATGGAATATAGTAAATTATCACAAACAAATCTTCTTTTAAGACATAAAATTTTTAATGTTACTTAGGGACATTTTTGAATGAAGTAGAGTATTTTGTTAAATCAAGCATTTGTTGGAATGGGCAACATTGTTCGAAAAGGAAATTTATATACGGGCCCTATTTATAGCTGTGCCACATATTTATAATGATCATCAAATCTCTTTAAATTTAAGTTAAAAACCATTATAATGTTATTGTTAAGATTACACAGAAAACATTCTATTTTCCAAGGGCCACAAAATTCTTCAGAGACATTTTGTAAGGCATAATCATGCTAAAGCAGTGATATTTAAGGATACTTATAACAACTGCTGATATCTAGGGAATTGTAAAGATAGTTTATTGTATGTGCGTTTTAAACCACATTCTGCCAAGAAACTAGAAATTCTTAGGCAGGGGAGGGGTTATTTTTTACTCTCTAAAGGTGCAAGCTGGCAGGAAATGGAGAAAACCAATAAAAAATTCATACTCTCATCATAGATATGCCCACAGTAACACGTTTTTATTTTTCTTCTTTTCAGGTTTGGCAGTGGGCTGGGGAAGGACAGGGAGCAGGAACCAGAAAGGAGCAATCTCCTTTTGGCAGATTGGAATCTGCAAGCTCAGAACTGTGTAGACTAGACAACAGAGAGATAAAGATTTCTATCATTCAGGACAGGGGAGCAAAATACAAAATTAAAATTCTGAGATTAAATATAGATGAAAATGGTATATAAGGTATATAATGGTATATAATGGTATATTCTCTTAAAGAATAAAACCTCTATAAAATTATATAATGTAAGAGTTGAGGTTCAATAAGATTCTGTGCTGGAAAACATGGAAGACACAGAAATATGTTAACTATTTGAAGGGTACACAAACAACATTAATTGTGTTTCTTTGAACAGATGCTTACATGTTGCTAATTTGAAATACATTCGTTTTGTAACATCATCATTTTTTTTTAAGCAGGTTTTTTTGTTTGTTTGTTTTTGAGATTGTCTCACTCTGTTGCCCAGGCTAGAGTGCCGTGGCATCAGCCTAGCTCACAGCAACCTCAAACTCTTGGGCTCAAGCTATCCTCTTGCCTCAGCCTCCCAAATAGCTGGGACTACAGGCATGCACCACCATGCCCGGCTAAATTTTTTAAATATATTGATATATATATATTTTAGTTGTCCAGCTAATTTCTTTCTATTTTTTTAGTAGAGGTGGGGTCTTGCTCTTGCTCAGACTGGTCTCCAACTCCTGAGCTCAAACGATCCTCCCGCCTCAGCCTCCCAGAGTGCTAGGATTACAGGCGTGAGCCACCATGCCCAGCCGTAACATCATCATTTTTAACTAAGAATTTAGCAAAGAAATGAAATGAAAACTCTCAACTTATTATTTATTTCTCCCTCTCTATCTTTGTATCCCTTGCATCTTAATAAAATACCATCCCTGTGAGGCCTTTGTCTCATTGCTCTTAGAGACTGCCAATGTTCCTTTTTGCCTTTTTACTTCTTTATGTTATTAATTCTATTTGAAACATTCTCTACTCTCTTCTCTGGCTATTTTAAACATCTCTAAAGGGTCACATCAAATTTTGCCTCCTTGATAATGTTTTTTAAATATTTTTTGCTGCAATTCTTTCCCCCTTTCACTAACATAATTATGAATAATTAAATAAAAAATAAATTAATTAAAATAAATTATAATGATAGATAATTGTGAATTATTTCTTATAATTGTAAACCATGAAAATGTAGCTCCAGCCAGTATGCAAACTCTCTCGGGCATGGATGCCATAATCTACTTCTCCTGTGTTCTCTTCAGTGCCAGTAACAGTGACAGACACAGCCTTGGAAATAGAGATCAGGGTCAATCAGTGGGAAAATTATGTTATGATACAACACTATATTTTACAGACACACTAAATAATTAGCTGTTTTATATTAATTGAATGTAATGATAATCTACTGCCATGTTGTAGGATACTGCATTTTCAGTCCCTTTATCGATGTGTCTCAAGTTTTGATTAATGCGTAAAATTTTTTTTTTTAATATTACAGAAATGCTGCTGGGTATCAGCTAGAATGTTGAATTAAGCTGGCCATATGTCAGTTTAGGTTAGCCAAACACAGAGCTGAAGCTACGTGAGAGTGACTAACAAGGAAGCCATGGACTTAATGGTGCAGCAGAACCAGTGCAAGATGCTTGGCATGTTCTCTTCTCTGTCATACTTCCTAGAAATTTGTAAACGGGGACAAGTGTTCACAAGCATTGGGATGGTGGTTGTGGCTATCTTCTGATCAAAACATGATTGTATCAGAAAAAGCCCACTATAACTGAATGTTTTTAAAATAAGGATCAAAATGTCATAGTAGGTAGTGGGAAGAAAAAACATTGGTAGTATGTCATCTTAAAAAATGAAATAAAAATTACGGACTTTATTTTTTTTCTAATTTATAATAGTTTAGGTTAGTTTCTTATTATAATTTTAACAAATGAAATGATAGGGCAGTTTGATCTGATCCTTTCACTTTATTTTGAGTCCTGCAGCATAGTCACTAAGAGAATCCCTTTTAAAAACATCTGGCATCAGGCCCTACCCATTTTCTCCAAAGATTTTTATTGATATTTTTGTATTTAAATACCTAGCTTAGCTAGGTAGATTATTCTTTTCATCAGTTTTAAATTCATTTAACTCTGGTGCATCCCCATTTGTCTGTGACTTTCTATCTAATTCTATCTTCCAACATCACTTTTAGTAATTCAATACATTTCTATTTTACTCTGTACTTGATTTTAATTTTATTCACATGGTGTTTTCAGTGCTCCAGCTGACAACAGTGAGGGACTAAGGAATAAAGAAATTGAGCAATGAATGTGGGTAACTAATATTAATGTGGAAATATGAGTAGTAGCAGGTTTATAGGTGGTCAATTCATTTACAAATATTTTTGGGTAGTGATGAGCTTTCATTTTTCTATCCTACCTTACAAATTCATGGATTTGGAAAATAAATATCTAGATAATGGGGAATTCCTATAACTATTTTCAGCTAGAGGTATAGAGAAAGTATCCTTAAGGATACATGGTGCCTTAACTAAAGGCCAAAACCATTACTCTTGGAAGCTTCTTCACCACTAGTCTTCAAATTCTCTCTGCCAGTGGCAGTGTGGACCATCACATCTCCAGAAGCATCTATCTCTGGGTGCATATGACCAGGTTTTAAATATTCTTACTCACTCTTACCATCCCTTCTAAAACACCACTCATTCCTTCTTCCTTTCCCCATTCCCCTTCCTCTCCCTTTCCTCCTCTTTCATGATTGGTACGATCTTCTCAAACAAATTCTAGCTGCTTTCTTTTAAAGAGATTTTAAAAATTAATAGATTTTATTTTTTGAGTTCCGTAGGTTTACAGAAAAATATACAGAATATATAGATAGATGCCCATATATCCCATCCACCCACAGTTTCCCCTGTTATTAACATCTTGTATCGGTGTGATATTAACATATTTCTTAGTATCGATGAATGAATATTGATATACTATCATCAACTAAATCCCATAGTTTATATCAGGATTCACTTTGTTTCACATCCTATGGATTTTGACAAATGTATAATGGCATGTATTGGCAATTACAGTATTATACAGAATAGTTTCACTGCCCTAAAAATCCCATGTGCTCCACCTGTTCATCTCTCCCTTCCTTCTACTGAGACCCGACAACCTCTGTTCTTTTAATTTTTTTATTGGTACATAATATTTTACATGTTTATGGAGTATATGTATTTTTACATGCATAAAATGTGTGATGGGCAAGTCTGGGTATTTGGGGTACCCATCACCTTGAGTATTAATCATTTCTATGTGTTGGTAACTTTTCAAGTCATCTCTTCTAGCTACTTTAAAATGTATAATATATTGTTGCAAATTATAGTCACCCGAGTCTGCCTATCACATATTAGAACCCATATCTTCTATCTAACTCTAAGTTTGTACCTATTCTCCAACCTGTCTTCATTTCCCCCTTCCACCTTCACACTCTTCCCAGCTTCTGGCATCTATCATTCAATTCTCTACCTCCATGTGATCACGTTTTTGAGCTTGATCATGAATGAGAGCACGCGGAATTTGTTTTTCTGTGCCTGGGTTATTTTGCTTAACATAATGACCTCCAGTTCCATCCATGTTGCTGCAAATAATGTGATTGCACTCTCTTTATCCATTCATCCACTCATGGGCACTTAGGTTTGTTCCATATCTTTTCCATTGCGAATAGTGCTGTGATAAACATGGGGGTGAAGGTATCTTTTCGATATACTGATTTATTTTCCTTTGGATAGATTTCCACTAGCAGGATTGCTAGATTGTACAGTAGTTCTATTTTTAGTTTTTTGAGGAATCTCCATATTGTTTCCCACAGTGGTTGTACTAATTTACATTCCTACCAACAGTATATTAGAGTTCCCTTTTTTCTACATTCTCACTAGCATGATTTTTGTGGGTTTTTTTGTCTTTTTATTAATAATATTATCCATTCTATCTAGGGTCATATAATATCTCATTTTGGTTTTGAATTATATTTCCCTGATGCTTAGTGATGTTGAGCATTTTCCCATATACCTATTGGCCATTTGTATGTCTTCTTTTGAGAATTGTCTATTCATTTTCTTTGCCTACTTTTTAATGGGATTTTTGGGTTTTTTTATTATTGAATTTGAGTTCATTGTATATTTTGGATATCAGTCCCTTGTCAGATGAATAGTTTACAAATATTTTCTTCCAATTAAGAGGTTGTTTCTTCATTCTGTTGATTGTTTCCTTTTCTGTGCAGAAGCTTTTTAGTTTAATATAGTCCCATCTGTCCATTTCTGTTCTTTTGAGGTCTTAGCCATATAATCTTTGCCTGGACTGATATTCCAAAGTTTTTCTCTAGGTTTTCTTTTAGTAGTTTTATAGTTTCAGGTCTCATATATAAGTCTTCAATCTATCTTAAATTGATTTTTGTATATCGTGATAGGTAGGGGTCCAATTTCCTTCTTTTGCATATAGATATTCAATTTTCCCAGTGCCACTTATTGGAGAAGTTCTCCTTTCCCCACTGTATGTTCTTGGCACCTTTGTTGAAAATGTTTGCTATAAATATGTGGATTAATTTCTGGGTGCTCTATTCTGTTCCATTGGTCTATGTGTCTATTTTTATATCAATACTATGTCCTTTTGGTTATTATAGCCTTGTAATATATTGTGTAGTCAGGTCAGTGTGATGCTTCCAAGTTTGTTCTTTTTACTGTCTCAGTGGTTTAGTGGTTGCCTGGAATTTTGTAGGGGCAGGATGAATGGAAAAGCACAGGGGATTTTTATAGTAGTACAACTATTCTGTATGCTACATTAATGGTAGATACATGAAATAATGTGTTTGTCAAAACCGATAGAACTGTAAAACAAAAGGAGTGAACTTCAGTTAATAATAATAATAATAATAATGTTTCAATATTGGCTCATCAGTTGTAACAAATGCACCATTAATGCAAAATGTACCACACTAACAATAGGAAAAACTCTGTGTATCTGTCAGGGGCAAGGGATGAATCGAGGGATTATATGGGAATACTGCACTTTGTGCTCAATTTTTCTGTCAACCTAGAACTGCTCTAAGATAAAGTTTATTAACTAAAAAAAAAAAAAAAAAAAAAATCTCTGTTGCCATGGAGAAGAATGAAGTCTTGGAGAAGAATCAGTCTATGTTAAGGTTTATTTTGCATAAAAAGAAACTTCTCTTTCATATGGGTAGAAATGAGATAGAGCAGTTCAAGATCCTATGCAGAGAATTGGAAAGGTCATTGTAGAAATTACTTGTGAGCTATACCAGAAAACTACACTGAGGGAAAATACACATATACAACACACACACACACACACACACACACCCCAAATTCAAATGTTTATTAGAAAAATAGATTTGGGGAAGTATATACTTGGTGAAGTATAGTTAAAATCCTGAGATGATGTTATCCTTCACAAAATGTTTTAAAGGAATAAAAATTCCACAAATAGAATTCTGGGAACACACAGAGATCTCTAAAGAGGGACAGACAATATTGGATTACTTGAGGTAATCCAAGTACCTGGTTGTTGATTGGGGTAGCAGTGTTAAAGTAAGAATCTGGCTGATATTATGTTTCACCTGTGAGTGAGGATCACAAATCCATTTCCAGGCAATATCTATTTACAAGCCAAAATCTGTTATCTTATAATTTCTAATCACCTTTCTGGTTTTCACTATTAAAATGTAAGTTTTCTTTTTATTTTTTCTTTGAGACAGAGTCTCACTCTCTTGCCTGGGCTAGAGTGCTGTGGCATCAGCCTAGTTCACAGCAACCTCAAACTCCTGGGCTCAGCAATCCTCCTGCCTCAGCCTCCTGGGTAGCTGGGACTACAGGCACATGCCACCGTGCCCGGCTAATTTTTTTCTATTTTTAGTTGTTTAGCTAATTTATTTCTATTTATAGTAGAGACGGGGTCTCACTCTTGCTCAGGCTGGTCTGGAACTCCTGAGCTCAGGCAATCCTCCCGCCTTGGCCTCCCAGAGTGCTAGGATTACAGACATGAGCCACCATGCCCGGCCTAAATGTAAGTTTTAAATGTAAGAACAAGTATGACCTAGGATATCATAATAAAATCTTATTTTGGTTTTTTCCTGTTGTGTATTTCTTCTCCTGATACCAAACTAAAGCAATCCCCATGGCCTTTCTAGCCACTAAGTGAATCAAATGTCCTTTGGTCAAACAATTTTTTTTTTTTAGTGTTTTTTTTCTCTTTTTTTAATTTCAAAATTTTAACAGGGTACAAATGTTTTTGTTACATAGCTTGAGTGGGCTATAAATGTGCCCATCGCCCTAATAGTGTTCATTGTGCCCATTAGGTGAGTCAAACAAGTTTTAATATAATGATTATATTTTCAAACTTCACATATTGAAAACTCTGGGCCGGGCATGGTGGCTCACGCCTGTAATCTTAGCACTCTGGGAGGCCGAGGTGGACGGATCGTTTGAGCTCAGGAGTTCGAGACCAGCCTGAGCAAGAGCGAGACCCTGTCTCTACTAAAAAAAGTAGAAAGAAATTAGCCGGACAACTAAAAATATATAGAAAAAATTAGCCGGGCGTGGTGGCGCATGCCTGTAGTCCCAGCTACTCGGGAGGCTGAGACAGAAGGATGTCTTGAGCCCAGGAGTTTTGAGGTTGCTGTGAGCAAGGCTGATGCCACGGCACTCTAGCTTGGGCAGCAGAGCCAGACTCTGTCTCAAAAAGAAAAAATGAAAACTCTGAACTTGATTGGAAGTTGAGGGCTCTCTGCTCCATGAGTCTGGGACTGCTGATTAGACTGACAGGCTGCAGTGGGGGAAAGGAAGATGATTTATTTCTTTTCTCCTTTTCTAGCTGCAACTTCTGCTCCTGCCACCCCAGGAGTGGAGCAGAGGGAAAGGAGAGGAAAGCTTTCACTTAACTGATAACTGGTAGCACTTCTGAGCTTGCTGCATTTGGCAGGAGTCAAGGCTACCTATCCTTATTTGTATTTCTTGTGCAGTGCTTTCTGTGATTATTCCCAAACACCAACAGCTGAGGATCTCTCACCTGTAGTTCCCCTGCTGGATCTGCGTTCTGACTGATAACTTATGCCTTCTCTTGCTGAGATCTTTATACTTCTCTCAGTGGTCTCATGGAAAGGAGCCTATATAACCCCATACCTGCTCCTTCATGTGATCTACATCCAGTCTGTGGAAAATCCTGACACATCCTTTTCCCTTAAAATTCTCTGAGTACTTGCTGACCCTATGTGGGGATGACTGCTCCTGTGTCTTCCATCAGAAAGGTAGCCAGGTGCCTGTTATCTTTGTATTTTTGAGGTGAAGGTCAAACACCTATTCAGTGGATTTTCCTCCCTACCTGAAGCTCTTCTTTATTGACTTGGGACTGAGAGTTAGTGCTCCCATCCCTCCATTCTTCAAAAAACTGTATGCCTTTATTCAGTGTGACTGAGGAATATAGGAGTTATCTCACTGATTTCTGGTTCCCATAAGAAATCCTTGTCAAGAAGCTCACTTTCTCACTTTAATGTCTTGTAACAGAAGCAACCCAGAACATATTTTTCTCTTCAAACATTGAGATTTATCAAAATTCTGTCTTCTCCTTTTTGTGTTAAAATATCATTCACTCAAGGAGTGACATTCTGAGACTCTTTAATGTCATCTTTCCTGTTTTCATCTGGATAGCATCTCATTGATGAGAGCCTTTTAAATATGTGGCGAGTAAATTAAACAAACCTACCAGACTAATACAAGTAATAAAATAACAAAAGACACACATTTGTAACATGTAAGTCAAATACAAGTAAGGTATTCTTAATATTTTACTTTATATATTTTTCCTATGAGAGGAGTAGACGATAGGGATTTTAAAAAATAAAGTTTAAGAGCCTGAGAGCTATTTGACTTTCCAAGAAAGCTCTCCTATGAGATAGCAGAAGAAAATAGTTTATAAATTATTATATGCATATAAACAACTTTTGAGATTTCTGTGCTATGCTTTCGTTAGATTGCTAAGCTAAGTTTGAAAGCATGACCTACTTTTCCTCAATTTGTGCCTCTTAGTGGATATTTGCTCTATTCTCTGCACTGCTATTTTCTCCCTGAGTCACTCTTCTACAGAAAGCACTTCCAAAATTGACTCATTAAAAACAGACAGTTCTGAGAATCTTAATCAAAGATTCATAGTTCGTATTCATCTGGTTAACAACTGTGTAAATTGCCAACTTTTTTGAATTATTTATATAAAAATGAATACATTTTAACTTTTATTTAATTGCAGTATCTAATAATATCTCCTATTTGATACTTGCCTTGTGGACGTTAAGAGAATGAATGGTTCAGAAAATTCAATTGGCATTTTGGAAGGCTGGCCTAGATAATCCTCTTTCTGTAATATAACTGGTTTATTCCAGAACATACATTTAAAATCTCTTCTTAAAATTATATCACTCTTTTCCTTTGTCCTCATTTCAATCTGTGGGATCTCCCTATTTTTGTTTTGCATTTTTTCCCTTCTAACAACTGGTAACCTGAAAAAACTTAGGCAAGCACCAGACAATTGAACAGTAACTGAATAAATGAAGTTTGATATAGCAACTAAGAACATAGAACTAGAAGGCCAGACTGAGTGGATTTGAATTCCTTTTTGTCATTTGTTAGTTACATTAGGTAGGGATTTTACACTCTGTGACTTAGTTTTCTTATCTATAAAATAAATAATAATAATATCTTATATTATACTTCATATAATATATATACAAAGGGCTTCTTATAGTATCTGGAACATGGAACACACTCAGTGAATGTATGTGTTTTAGTGTTTGTGAAATAATAATAGCTAACAAAACAAATGCCAAATCCTAATCTGTGTTTAGCAAGAATCGAACAAGTCTCAATAATGTTCACATAAAGTAGAAGTGAAAGTTAGTAAAATTTCTTTCCCATGATTACCGTTTGCATGACCCTTAGCATTCTGGCTTGAAAAATTAAACACAGGTCACTGGAATCTGAACTGAGAAAATATTTTATTTTAAGAAGTATTGTCCACAGTCTGAACCACATGGAAAGAGGTTAAGGAATGTCTTTTGCTGATCAGAATGTTTAATCTTAAACCTTGGAAGAAAACAAGAATCCTGAGCAAGCTCCTACTCCACTCCAAAAAGAACCCATTCCTGACAGAATTAATGACTCGTATAACTTGGTGGGGTCCCGGAGTTTGTGCTTACTTGCCTGTCACAGAAAGAGCTTAAATTGGAATGCTTAACACTAAGGAGGTTCTGTGAAGTTCCAGAATCTATGGTTGGGGGTCAGTGCTCTAGATTTTATGCTATCTTAAATTACCTTCTTTGATTTTGGAGCAAATTATTCTTAATCGTTACATTGCATTATCCTATCTACTTTTCTATAATATTTCCATGTTTCCTTATTTTCTCTTCTCCTCTTATAACTCTAGAGATGTAGAACACAGTAAGATTGTGTTCACAGTGAGTATCGTGGTGGGGAAAAAGTGGAACATGGTTTCCAGGTCCTCTCCCTATCCATCCCCTGTAGACCTCCTGCCAACACCTATACTGTGGAGGAAGGTCTGATGATAAAAGTTCATACTAAGATCTAGAGATTGTTTTAAAAATGTCTCTGAAGTGACACAGTCGATAGTTATTTTTTCTATATTAATTAATATGACTTTAAAATGGCAAATGGTTTCATTCAAATGTATATTTTTCTAATATATTGTGTGTTTCATAAGGTATAACCTCTATATAGTCAATAATGTTACACATTTTAAAAATAACTGACCCTCAAATTCCAATATTGATCATAGTTCTACATCAATCAATACTAATCTCTCAGACAAATTAGTCTTTACATTGACCAAAAAAAGTCATTATATGCATATTAGTCAGGTGCTACAACATAAATTGAATAAATTTAAGGAGTGAAAAATATATGGCATTTTATATTGCTTCATATTTGAGACTTCCAGCCTTAATTCTCTACCACATTTTTACTGTTAACAAATTATTCCAATAGCTAAACCATCAGCTATCTATTCATTAAGTGAAATAAAATATATAAAATTTCTAGAACAATGTCTGGCACATAAAGGGATTCATTAAGTATTATATTCTTACCTCCTTCAATTTTTGTCTTTTAAGATGAGGATACTAAGTATTTGATCAAATCCATTATATATATGTATATAATATATAAAAATACTAGTGAATTTGACATTGTAATCAAAGATCAAAAGCTGCCTTGTGATGTGGCTGATTTATTCTTGGAGTGATGAGTGTGGATGGAGATTACAAACTGAGGAATACTGGAGTGTTTTATAAGAGCATTTGATAAGAAAATGTCACTCTTTCTTCTGCCCCACCTCAAAGCACTGCTCATATAATTCATAAAATTGCTGGGGGAAAGGAGGAGGCAGGGGTTTCTGTTCAAGAGTAGGAATTTGACTTTCTTGTTTTGTTTTGTTTTTACTAATCTCTCTGCTCCCACCATCTCTGCCATCACATTCTACAAACACACACACTCATAGAATATCCAATATAGTATTTATTAATAGTACCCAAATCACCTTTATTACAGCATGAGTAGATCTTGAAATATCAATTGTAGATATTGAGATAAGTTTTAAGATTATTATTTTATATTAAGTCATTTTAAAATTAATGCGTCAAATCATATGAAATTGCTGATATTAAACCATATTTGACCTGAAGAAAAGATCAAACTAGTATCTTGGTCTTATCCAAGATATCTGGTTGTTTCTCTGCCAGTCTGCAGCCCTCTACCTATGAAAAGACCATATAATGCTGTGGGCCGCCATTGGAATTTTTGGCTAGTCAGGATGCTGCTTTTTATTTAGTTCATTTGACTATATCCTTGATTCTGTTTTCTTAACCCACATTGCTTAGTGGGGTTCTCTTTTATTCCACTTAAAGGCATTCCTCCTCCTTTCTTTTCTGTGACTAAAGACACTTAGACTAATCTTTTTCTTGAGTTTAAACTTTTACAAAAAGACAGAACCTTGACTTAAAATAACTTTTGTTTTATGCCCAGTGAAAATATCTAAGATAAGGAAATGCTAAAGGTGTCAGTCTCTGCTTGGAATGGGAAAGGAAAGTAAAAAGTTGAAGGCAAAATAACTATATCTCAAGAAAGAATCTTGTCACATGTGTGATATCTTAAAAATACTTAATATATCATACAAAGGAATAATAATTCAGGTCATTTTTTGGCTCTCATCAACTTTAAAGTTGCTCATGTACATGAGACAGAGTTGCATGTGGGTGGAAGTAGATGGTCTAAATAAACCATTGCTTTGTAAATCCTGCAGGTGATGAAGAGGTTTTTTTTCCCCAACCATTCCTGAACCAATACTGTTTTGTAAGATATGCTAAAAATGAATTACTAAAAGTATGAAATAATAAAAAGACCTTTAAATTACAAATTCACATTTTTATTAATTGATTCAATAGACATAAAATTACATAAATTTAATAAATGTGATCAGAACAAACATGACAAGAGGAAAGGAAATATGAAACCATGTATGTTATAGATTAAAAATTATGCATTGGGATTAATATAGAGAATCACTATTATAACTTTTTGTTGTACAATTGTAACTAAACAGTTACGAAAAAACAAGAATTCCTTGTCAACACCTATGTGTACATTTTGCATGATCTCTGTACTGATATGCAATGTGATAAATGAGCTTGCTTCTTGCATATTAATATAAACTAGGTTGGATTGATGAGAATACTGTTTAAAAGACGTAACATTCTATATTGTTTTGAAATTTTACTGACATTCAGTAGAGAAACCGGTATCATATAGGCATGTTGGTTCAATAGAGAAAGAAATTTAAAAGCAGTTTTGGCGAGTTCAGGATATCCTTTTTTAACTTTCATCCAAAAGGAAGCAAGTGATTCCATATTTTCAAAAATCATTTTTAATCCCTTTTCGGTAGCCACTTTAAACCATTTATCATTTAAAGACATAGTTAAATTTAAATTATCTTTTGACTTAAGAATATGATTCCAGATCTATGAATTTCTTATGTATATATCTTCTTTTGATGAAAAAAAATTCCTAATTTTTCATCAAATTGTAAGGTATTTGTTGTAGCTTTTTGCAGATATATAGTGTCAAGATAATCACTTACTTCATTGATAATTGTTAAGTTGTTGTTATGGATCTTGTACCAATTAGTAGAAAGTTGGTTTTTTCACATCTGACTTTTTTCCTTTAGACCTTATCTACCATAAAAATTAATATATTCCTTAATTGCTTGGACATATTAAGATCATTAAAAATACTGAAAACATTTAGGGAATTACTAAAATGTGACACAGAGATATGAATCATAGACCAGCACTAGTCCATCAATGCTTCACTTTAAGGAGCATTGATCAGAACAGCTGTGTAAAAGATCTGGTATGGACAGCAGAATTATCCTCACTGATGCAGAGTGAATGGGACAACATTTCATTTTGTTCATTGACTATTCTTGCCATGTTTCCCCTGTCATTTCATTTCCAAGGATATTCTTTTTTCCCATTTAAGAAAGATTTTACTCATAAAAGTTATTGGATGATTCACAGTGGTATCTGCAGGCACACCTCATTTTATTGCTCTTCACTTTATTGTGCTTGGCAGATACTGCATTTTTTATGAATTGAAAGTTTGTGGCAACCCTTCATAGAGCAAGTCTTTTAGCACCATTTTTCCAATAGTATGTGCTCACCTCATGTCTTTTTGTCGTATTTGGTTAATTCTTGCAACATTTCAAACTTTTTCATTATCGTTATATCTATGATCAGTGATCTTTGATGTTACTATTGTAATTGTTTTAGGGCACCTTGAACCACGCTCACATAAGACAGTGAACTTAGTTGACAAATATATGTATTCTGACTGCTCCATAGACTGACTATTCTCCCGTCTCTCTTCTTCTCCTCAGAACTTCCTAATCCCTGAATAAACAATATTGAAATTAGGCCTGTTAATAACACTGCAATGGTCTCTAAGTGTTCAAGAGACAGCAAGAGTCCCATGTCTTTCACTTAAAATCAAAAGCTAGAAATAATTAAGCTTAGGTGAGGAAAATATGTCGAAAGCAGAGATCTGCCAAAGCTAGTCTTCTTATGTCAGACGGCCAAGTTGTGAAATAATTATGCAAAGGAAAAGTTTTTGAAGGAAATTTTTAATAAAAGTGCTATTCTAGTGAACATAGAAATGAAAAGAAAGCAGAACAGTCTTATTGCTTATGTGGAGAAAGTTTTAGTAGTTTACACAAAAGATCAAACCAGGCACAACATTCCCTTAAGCCAAAGCCTCATCTAGAGCAAAGTCCTAGCCTTTACTCCCTTTAATGCTGTGGAGGCTGAGGGAGGTGAGGAAGCTGAAGGAAAAACGTTTGAAGCTAGCATAGGTTGAGTTTGTGAGGTTTAAGGAAAGAAGCCATCTCCATAACATAAAAGTGCAAGGTGAAGCAACAAGGCTGATGTAGCGTCTGCAGCAAATTATCCAGAAAAGGTAGGTAAGATCATTGATGATGGTGGCTATACTAAACAGCAGATAATCAATGCAAAGGAAACATCCTCAGATTGGAAGATCAGATCTAGGACTTTCATAGCTAGAGAGGAGAAGTCAATGCCTGACTTCAAAACCTCAAAGGACAAGTTGACTTTATTGTTAGGAGCTAATGTAGCTGGTGATTTTAAGTCAAAGCCAATGCTCATTTACCTTTCCAAAAATGTTAGCACCCTTAAAGGTTTATTAAATCTATACTGCCTGTGGTCTCTAAATTGAAAAAACAAAGTTCAAATGACAGCATATTTATTTATAGCATGGTTTACTGAATATTTTAAGCCCACTGTTCAGACCTGCTGTTCAGAAAAAAAAAAGATTCTTTACAAAATATTACTACTCATTGTTAATGTCCCTAGTCACCCAAGAGCTCTGATGGAGATAAACAAGGTGATCAATGTTGTTTTCATGATTGCTAGCACAGCATCCATTCTGTAGCCATGGATCAAGGAGTGATTTTGACTTTCAAATATTATTATATAAGAAATACATTTCATAAGGCTACAGCTGGGCTAGATAGTGAAAGATCTCTTCTGAAAGATCTGGGAAAAGTAAATTGAAAACCTCTAGAAAGGAGTCACCATTCCAGATGCCATTAAAAATATTCATGATTAATGAGAGAAGGAAGTTTATTTCAATCCTCATGGATGACTTTGAGGATTCAAGACTTCAGTGGAGGAAGTCACTGCAGATATTGTGGAAATAGCAAGAGAACCAGAATTAGAAGTAGAGCCTGAAGATGTGTCAGAATTGCTGCAATATCATGATAAAACTTGAAGGGATGAAGAGCTGTTTCTTAAAGATGAGCAAATAAAGTGATTTCTTGAGATGGAATGTACTTCTGGTGAAGATGCTCCATGGGCTGACTGTTGAAACATTGTTCAAATGACAACAAAATAATTTAGAATATTCAATAAACTTAGTTGATAAAGTAGCAGCAGGGGTTGAGAGAATTGTCTCCAATTGTTGAAGAAGTTCTACTATAGGTAAAATATTGTCAAATAGTACTGTATGTTACAGAAAAGTCTTTTCTGAAAGGAAGAGTCAATTGATGAGGCAAACTCATAGTTGTGTCAGGTTAAGAAATTGCCTCAGCCATCTCAATCTTCAGCAATCACCATGTTGATCAGTCAGCAGCGAACAGTATCAAAGCAAGACTGACCCTCCACCAGTAAAAAGACTACAATTTGCTGAAGACTCAAATGATTATTAGCATTTTTTAGCAATAAAGTATTTTTAATTAAGATATATGCATTGCTTTTTAGACATAATGCTATTGTACACTTAATAGACTACAGCATAGTATAAACATAACTTTTATATGCACTGGGAAACCAAAAAATTTGTGTGACTCACTTTATTGTGGTATTCACTTTACTGCAGTGGTTAGTATCCAAACCCACGATATTTCCAGGGATGCCTTTACTAGGTTTTCTATGGCCCTGAGGGTGTTCCTCTCCTTAAATCCCTAAAATGGTAATAGGAATATAGAGCTGGTTAATAAATTACAGTTTATGACAGTTGATCCATGTCAGGTTATGGCTTATTCTTGTTTTTCATGGATAGTAGGGAGTATCCTTTTGAAAATGCCCAAGTTTACCTTAGACTCAGTCACAAAAGGAGATTATGTTTTGTTCTTCAGAAGTTCTAATACTGCTGAAAAAGGATACTCCAGAGTTAGTTGGGAATGAGGGAAGTCAAGTTTAAATCAGGCAGCATTAAGAATGTTTAAACAACTGTGGTACTTAAATTCAAATCCCTTCCTTCTTTCTTGTCTCTATCCATGCACAATAACTCTTAGAAAAAAATTGCCTTCAGAGAAATTGTCACGAATTAGCCTTTAATGATTTTATCATTCATTGCTTCAAGGCCTTAAAGCTTTTAAACTTCTATATAAAATGGCCCAGTAGTTAAAAATAAGGGTTAATTATTGTAATTTTGCAAATTTTAATATAGGAAACCCATAAATTAAGGGTTCCTGGTTTCTAACAGTTGAGTTTTACGTGGTCCCTTCTGGAAAGCCTAATTATTTCTTTCTGAGTAGAATTTTGTTAAAATTCATCATCTTTGATATAAATAGAACTAGTTATTATATTATTTATATGGATGGATACAGTCAAGTAATGGTAGATGTCCCCATGGGAGCTTTCTGAACTAAAACCCAAGCATCCTCTGGGCATACCTGCTTTTCTGGGATTTTCACAATAGGCTTCTAATTAGGTATATTACTTCTAATTTTGCTCATACCTCACCTTGACTCTTTTCTCGTTACTACTACCAGAGCAATTGTGTAAATATAGCATGGTCTTATCATTTTTCCTATTTCAAAATTCTTCTATAGCTCCAACTGGATATTTTATTCATTAAGGGATTCTTGCTAATGTTGTTTTCAGTGTGCTATTGACATTATGGTCATGAAATGAAAAAATAAGAGTTCTTGTTTTATAATTATAATAAAAATTTAAAAATTAATTTTTATTTTTTTAAGCACTAGAATTATATGTGATTTTTATTTTGTTCTTTGGTCTTTATTTTCTTATTTTTCTAGAAATAGATATACTATTTTTATAAATATTAGAAAATCTAATATATGTTAGTACTACATGAAAAAAATCCTTCAAATGGCTTCTCATTGTTTTGTTTATAATACCTAACTTGTTGGGCCAGGAGCAGTGGCTCACGCCTATAATCCTAGCACTTTGGGAAGCTGAGGTGGAAGGATTGCTTGAGGCCAGGAGTTTGATACTAGCCTGGGCAATAGTAAGTACCTGTCTTTACCAAATAATAATAAAATAAATACATATATATCCATAACTTGTTAGCAGAGCACTAAAAGCCCTGTCTACTTTTTGTTCACTTTTCTTCATATTTTCTCATAGTTCCAAATATAAGATACTTATAATTCAGTTTTCTGATTCAATATCCATTCTTGCCTCTGTGTATTTGTACTTTTCTCTTTACATTGAATGCTCTTTCCCCTTCTCAACATGGCTAACTTCTCTCCTTCTTTAGTAATTAGTACACATATGTGTTATTGCACTTTAACTACATTGTGCTTCATCATGCATTATTCTAACTCTCTTTTAGACAATGACCCACTTGAGGGCAGACATGGTGTCTTTGCTATCTTTATCTGGAGTGGCATACAGTAGGTACTTAATAAGTGTTTGATTAATGGAAGATTGAATAGATCTGTAGCTGAAAGTATTTTCTTTTACCCGGTATTCCTTACCCTGTTTAACTAAGAACAAAGAAACGTCTGCACTTCAAACTCAGGTAGATCATGGAGTTGAGATACAAACTTCCTCCTCCTTTTTTCTTGCCAAAATTTGTTTTCCTCACTTTCTCTACAAATATTCCAAACCAGAGCTGGTGATAAATAAACAAGAATGTAATCATACATGCTCTATCTCCACAGATGTAAGATAAGGGATTGGTGTCCTTAAACCACCAAGATCCTAGTAATTTGTCATAGCAACAATGGGAAAATAATACATTCACTAATTTGATAACATTCTTCTACCTAATATCCTTCAGAAACATGTTCTTCTCAAGATGAATTTCCAGATTCTTAATGTATACCATCACAAATGGCTCCCTTTAATCACACCAGCCTTATTTTGATCACATGCCACCAATTCTAAAACAATATTACAATTATACACAACCTCCAGTTCCTCAAATATATGAATATTCTTCCATGGCACATCTCAGGACTTTTGAAAAGTATCCTGTCATTGAGAGCTTTGAAGCTTATACTTCATTAGCCTTGTGGTACCTTTGTCTTTGATAATGATTTCCATAGATGGAACATTTTAGAGTTTGCATGAATAAAAGCAAAAAAAAAAAATGACCAAATTAATTCCTTGGGAACAAACATTTGAAAATTCAGAAAAGTTGAAGGTAATTCAGAACTCTTTGGATTGTGGAAACCAGGGATAAGGGATAGTGGTATGGTATGCTTTTCATAAAGTTAAAAATGAAGTCAGTCACAGATGTTAGCTTCCTAAAATAATTGCCTTTGCTGAATAATTAAACATACATGAGGCTGGTTTCTCCTTATGTTTAGTCTGTATTCTTTGTCATTTTAAATTTGATTAGTATTGCTTTTATAGAGAGAATTTTATCTTGGTAAAACATGTTGAATTGAACAGAGCCCTGTGGTTTCCCACTAGGTAGCTCTTCTCAGTAAACACCATTTAAGATATTCTTTGGCTATGTGATTCTTTAAAACTATTCTGCTACATAGAGATTTTAATAGTGTTTGTTTTAATAGTGTGTCTTAAATAACCTCATGTAACACCGCAGAGTTCACTGTAAAATATCTCTCTATATGTCTCTCAATTATATACCTAGACCTGTATTGCTGTATTACAAACCGTGCTATTTCATATAGATATATTCAAGTCATTATTCAGTAAGAGACAGGATAACACAGTTGTCCTTTATGTCTGTTTCCGTGTGTACCCATCATTTAGCTCCCACTTAGTGAGAACATACAGTGTTTGTTTTTCCATTCCTGAGATACTTCACTGAGGATAATGGACTCTAGTTCTATCCAAGTTGCTGCAAAAGACATTATTTCATTCCTTTTTATGGCTGAGTAGTACCCCATGTTTGTGTCTGTGTGTGTATGTGTGTGTGTGTGTGTGTGTGTATATATATATATACAATTTGCATTATCTATACTATATATATATATTTTATTAAAAATTCAATCATGAATTGATGGGCACTTATGTTGCTTCCATATTTTTGCAGTTGTGATTTGTGCTGTGATAAACATTCAGGTAAGGGAGTCTTTTTTGTTAAATGACTTATTTTCCTTTGGGTAGATGCTCAGTAGTAGATAGACCCAGGTCTAGTACCTGAATCAAATGGTAGGTCTACTTTTAGTTTTTTGAGGACTCTCCATACTATTTTCCCTAGGGGTTGTACTAGTGTGCAGTCCCATCAACAGCGTGTAAGTGTTCCATTTTCTCTGCATCCATGCCAGCATCTGTGGTTTTTTTTTTTTTTTTTTTTTTTTTTTTAGAGACAGGGTCTCGCTCTTGGTCAGGCTGGTTTCGAACTCCTGACCTTGAGCTATCCACCCGCCTCGGCCTCCCAGAGTGCTAGGATTACAGGCGTGAGCCACCGCGCCCGGCCACATCTGTGGTTTTTGACTTTTTAATAATGGCCATTCTGACAGGGGTAAGGTGATATTTCATTGTGGTTTTAATTTGCATTTCCTTGATGATTCATGGTGTTGAACATATTTTTCATATGTTTTTTGGCCATTTGTCTATCTTTTTTTTGAAAAAATTCTGTTCATGTCTTCTGCCCATTTTTTGATTGAGTTAGTTTGTTTTTTTTCTTGCTGATTTATGTGAGTTCTTTGTAGATTCTGGATATTATTCCTTTGTCAGATGTATAGTTTGCAAATGTTTTCTCTCATTCTATAAATTGTGTGTTTACTCTGTGGATTATTTACTTTGCTGGGCAGAAGCTTTTTAATTTAATTAAGTCCCATTTATTTATTTTTGTTATTGTTGTATTTGCCTTTAGGGTCTTAGTTATAAATTCTTTGCCTAGACCTATATCTAGAAGAGTTTTTTCCTACATTTTCTTCTAGAATTTTTATTGTTTCATGGCTTACAGTCAAGTGTTTAATCCATTTTGAATTAATTTTTATATATGGTGAGAGATAGGGGTCCTGCTTCATTCTTCTGCATGTGGCTATTCAGTTTTCCCAGCACCATTTATTGAATAGGGCATCCTTTCCCCAGTATATGTAACTACCTCAGCACTTATGATTTGCGGGAACTTAATAAATTTCATTGATCGATGTGCTAAGAAAAAGAGTAGTTATGACTCACTTGCACCATAGCCTAGCATAACCTGGCCTATTCAGATTAATACAGCCATACAGATGGAGAGATTAGATGAAAGGCTAGACAGAGAGACTAGATAGATATAGAGATATATGAATGCCGTGATGCAAAGTAATGCAGAATATTAGTTAATATTGTCAATGTTTGATTTTAAAATTGCAGAGGATTCAGGCTTTGGGATTGAATTTAGTCATGCTTACCTAAATTAATACATTGTTGTTAATAAATCATGTTAAGTTATATTCTCTCAAATATTCTGTCTTGAATGACTATACTATCTAAGATAAATTTTCAATGTATTTTTCCTTGCATTTATGATTATGATTATGAATAGAAAATTTTTAAAATGATAATTTTAAAAGTTATGTATGTAGAATCATATACAATCTTTAACCTGTAGAGGAAAGTAGCAATTGAGTGAAATAGCCTACAAGAGTCCTCTTTAGAGTATTATTGAGTACCATCATACAAATTTTATAATCCACTTAATTGGGTTTTTGTACTGACTGATTGATAAATCCTAAATTGGCTATACATGGTGAAATTATCATGAGTCATTTGGAATAAAATATATTTAAGTTAATTTTTTTTTTTAATTTTTTTTTATTATTTTATTTTTTTTTATTTCAGCATATTATGGGGGTACAAATATCATGGTTATGTATATTCCCCATGCCCCCCTCCCCCCTAGAGGCAGAACCTCAAGCATAATATTTAAGTTAATTTTTAACAACAGTTTTGGAGATTGAATTTTATTTAGCTCACTATATGTTGATTGGATCTTTTAAAACTTATGCATTTAATGGTGGTCAAGAGGGAAAAAAAGGCATCTTTATAGATAATATTAAATAGCAGATCTACAATTTTGTGAAGAAATGACCACTGCTTCTCACAATGCCACATTTTCTTCATATTTATATAAATTAAATTTCTCTCTTTCACATAGATATTAAGCATATCATCAGAGTTTCTTTCATATTCTTTGTAAGAAACATACTTCTCAAAATTTAGCTATATTGCTTTTTTCAGATGATCTTCAATTCATCAAGAACAATTTTCTACATTCTAATTTTCTTTATCCCAATAATGAATACTTTCAAAAAAGACAAATTTCAAAGAGCTTAGGTTTATATAAAGCCTAATAAGAGTCAGAATGTGGAATTTATTAACTCATATATAATTGCTCAGAATTATTCAATATTTTCTAGTAAGTTAATTGAAGCAGGATTAGAAGGATATATTTTACTGCTTCCACACATTTAAGCTTATCGTTTCTCTGAGAAACTATTATCTCTTTGCAGTTCTCAGTGCTGAATTTTCTTCTTCTAGTCTAGCTTTCAAATGTAGTGAATTTTTCTTTTGGAACTTGGAATAATTCCTTCTTCTCAGTTCCCTGGTGCTTCAAGACCAGCGTCTAATTCCTGGATTCTTAAAATAGTCTGTTTAGATGGACCACAAACCTCTGGTTCAGTAGGTCTTCGTTTATTTGAAAATAGATTCCAATTGGAATCTAGTGAAAGCTATGGATCTTCTCTCCCCACCCTGCCTCCATACCTTCCCCTCATCCTCTACCAATTCCCACCCAGCTGTCCTATTTTACAGTGAGCCCAGTGTATAGCTCCAACCCCAGTATTGATATTGAGATTAGCCCCCAGGCCAAACCCAGCTCTTATATTTGTTTTCACCTCATAGCTTTTTGCCCTGGTTTTAGGATTTAATTTGTTTGCTTCTTTTTGTGAAGAGTCTGTAATTTTTCCCTTTAATTTCTGAAAACAAAGCAAAATTATTAAAAGTACATTTTATATTGGATTCAGTTGTTTCTGCATGTTTCTTTTTAATTGGACTATATTTAAGGTGAACAACATGATGTTTTGATATATGTATACATAGTGAAATGATTACTAAGTCAACTAAATTAACACATCCCTCTCCTTGCGTAGTTAGCTTTCGTAGGTGTGTGTGGTAAGAACATCTGATATCTACTCTCTTAGCCAATTACTAGTATACAAAAAAAATGGTATTAAGTATAATCATCATGCTGCATGTTAGATGTGTAGACTTATACATTGTATAGAACTGCAACTTTGTACCCTTTGACCAATATCTCCCCTTTCTCCCCCTTGTGTAGCTACCATTCTCCCTACATTTCTATTTATTTTACTTTTTTAGACTTCTGATGGGTAATTTAGTACATATTATAGTGTCTAAGTGTCCAGAAAAATGTTTATTAGATGAATGTGTACTTGATTACCTGGCATTATGTCACATTATAAGTTATATGATTTTGAAAGTTAGGTTTATTTTACTTACTTTTGTTAACATTGTTTCATTGGATAGCTTAACTCTTTTAGTTCAGTTTACACACATTGTTATTGTATACATTTTATATGCTAGGATGTTGTGCAGATACAAAAGCCTACTTGCAAGGTTGACCCTTGGCTGGTTTCTGGGAACTTAAATGGTAAACTATTGCCTATGATGATATAAAATTCCAGTTAAATGAGAAAAGTGGCTCAGTATGCCTGTGAACAAACTGTGGTTTATGCTGAACACCTGCTTTTCCTTCTGAGAGTCTGAAATTTTGCTGTAGGCTGAGCAGAGAATGTCTATAAGACCAACCTCCAGTATAAACCTTGAACATTGAATTTCTGAGTTACCCTGGTAGAAAATACTTCACATGTGTTGTCTCAATTCCATGCTGGAGGGGAAAAAAAAGCATATTCTGAGTGATTCCATAGGGAGAGGTCTCTTGGAATCTTATGCCTAGTTTTCTCTGTTCTTTGCCCACACACCTTTTATTTTTGCTGATTTAGCTTTATACCCCTTCATTGTAATAAATCATACCCATGAATGGGACTATATGTTGAATCCTGTGAGTTTCCTGGGGTGTTCTTGGGGACCCTTGACAGAGCTGTGCTTCAAACAAATTGAGTATAAATTCAACAAATGGGGAAAGACAGTCCTTGCCCTTCAGAAGCTTATAGTTTTTGTTGTTTTTTTTTTTAAGACAGAATCTCACTCTGTTACCCTGAGTAGAGTGCCATGGCATCAGCCTAGATCACAGCAACCTCAAACTCCTGGGCTCAAGCGATCCTCCTGCCTCAGCCTTGCAAGTAGCTGGGACTACAGGCCTGGCTAATTTTTTTTCTATATATTTTTAGTTGGCCCATTAATTTCTTTCTATTTTTAGTAGAGATGGGGTCTTGCTCTTGCTCAGGCTGGTTTCAAACTCCTGACCTTGAGCGATCCACCCACCTCGGCCTCCCAGAGTGCTAGGATTACAGGCGTGAGCCACCACGACCGGCCCAGAAGCTTATAGTCTTATAGGGAAGAAGAAGGGGGATGTGAGTAAGGGGATATTAGATATTTGAATACATAATTTCAACATAATTTGATTGGTAATGACAGAATCATGCAAAGAGTGCTATGAGAACACCAAAAAGATACATTATTCTAGGGGTTCAGGACAGGTTTTGAAAATGAGAAAAACTTTGCCAGGTACAGGAAGGTAGGCAATACATACTGAGCAAAGGGACCTGGATATAAAGTAAAATAATATTAGTGATAATAATAATAATGATAGTAATGGCCATAAGAACAACAGCAAACACACAATGCTTACTAAGTGCCAAGAATTGTTTTAAGCCCTTTCTGTATATTAACTAATTTAATTATCCTAGTAATCTTATGAAGGTATTATAATATTGTTAATGAGGAAATGGGCACAGAGAAATTAAGTATATTGTACAGATTCTTATAGCTGGTATACAGTAACCTGGAGTTGGAACTCAGACAATCTAGCTCTTACTTTGTGCTAGCATTCTAAAGAAGGGAAGCAGGATATATTTATTTAATATTTAATGTTTTATTTTCCAATTCTAAACTTCTGACATAGAAAAGGCTTTTTAAACTGTAACACATATGAATTGGAGAATTCTAGGATGAAATATGCTTTTATTATCTCAGTGGAAAAATATGACTTGTAAACATAAAATAATAGAAATCAATATAAAACATTATGTTCAAATATATAATATAGTCTAAAGAGGCAATCCAGATATGAAGCATTATTTCTTTTGTGCATGTATAGGCTGAATGTTATCCTTACAGCATCTAAATCTATGATAAAAATGTGATAGCATATCAAGGAATAATTTCCTTATTTATTGAATAAGATTTAGCCTTCCTTTGGGTAATACTACATAATACTACTACATATGACTTAATATTTTCAGTGGTGAATGGCATTTCTTATATCTTTGGTGCTTGTGTGTATATGTATATATGTGTATATATATATATACACACACACATATCTTCAGACTTGTTATGTAAAACATAGTGACTAGAATGTTATATATCTTTGTAACAAATTTTCTTTACTTCATATATAAGTTTTTGAAGTTTTAGATAAAATTAGTTAAGTGGCTACATGTTAATATTTTCTCCTTCAACTTTTAACAATGTTTAGAGATAGAAATAAAAAATACAAATAGGCTGTCAGTAGTTTAATAATTTTAGGTCTATTTGACATTTTAGCATTTTATTTGCCTAACTTTCTGACTGCAATATAATCATGAACGGTATTGATTTCTAATGCTATTATAATAGAAAAGTGAAATTTTCAAGTGGTTTGACACAATAAAAAATATGATACTTTCATGCATGGAGAATGAAAAAAAGAGCCTGTATTTGAGGATAATGGTGAGATTCATATATTAATGGAGTGCCCTTGTACTATTAATACAATTCCACTCTCCCCAGCCACAGAAGAAGCACTGTTCCTGTTTCTTAGTCCTTTATCCTTTGCTTGTGAATTAGGAAATGCTTTGAGGGGAAAAGCAGTGATGAATGTTGGGCTCAGTCGTTAGTTGTTTCATTTTGTTCTCTTTGGGATCATGGCTTTTCAAGGCCACAGCTCTTGTAGTTCTCCAGTGCTTTCAAATTGGTGCAGTTTGGATTTTTGGATAGTTTTCTGTCTTATTCTCACCAGGGACATTGGTCTGTAACAGGTTTTTCTGAAAAAACAAAAATGGTGTGTTATTGAAGATACTAAATGCAAAGCACATTTAAGTATGCTGTTTTCTCAACAAAAATAAATAAATTGGACCTGATCAAATTAAAAAGCTTCTCCATAGCCAAAGAAACTGTCAAGAGAGCAAACAGACAACCTATAGAATGGGAGAAAATTTTCACAAGCTACACATCCCATAAAGGGCTAATAACTAGAATCTATTTAGAACTCAGGAAAATCAGCAAGGAAAAATCAAACAACCCTATCAAAAAGTGGGCAAAGGACATGAACAGAAACTTTCCAAAAGAAGACAGAATAATGGCCAACAAACATATGAAAAGATGCTCAACATCTCTAATCATCAGGGAAATGCAAATCAAAACCACTATGAAATATCACTTATCTCCAGTAAGAATGGCCTTTATTAACAAGTCCCCAAACAATAAATGTTGACGTGGATGTGGAGAGATAGGAACACTCCTACATTGCTGGTGGGACTGCAAACTAGTTCAACCTCTGTGGAAAGCAATATGGAGATACCTTAAAGCTATACAAGTAGATCTACCATTTGATCCAGCAATCCCATTACTGGGCATCTACTCAAAAGAACAAAAGACACTCTATATAAAAGACACCTGCACCCGAATGTTTATAGCAGCACAATTCACAGTTGCAAAGCTGTGGAAACAGCCCAAGTGCCCATCAATACATGAATGGATTAATAAAATGTGGCATATGTATACCACAGAGTACTATTCTGCTATAAGAAACAATGGTGATATAGCACTTCTTATATTTTCCTGGATAGAGCTGGAACCCATTCTACTAAGTGAAGTATCCCAAGAATGGAAAAATAAGCACCACATGTACTCACCAACAAATTTGCATTAACTGATCAACACCTAAGTGGACATATAGGAATAACATTTATCTGGTGTCGGGCAGGTGAGGGGGGAGGAGGGGATGGGTATATACATACATAATGAGTGCGATGCGCACCACCTGGGGGATGGACATGCTTGAAGCTCTGACTCAAGGGGGGAGGGGGACAAAGGCAATATACATAACCTTAACATTTGTACCCCCATAACATGCTGAAATAAAAAAAATTAATATTCTGTTTTCTGTAGAATTTGTGATAATCAATTTCAAAATACTTTAATATTATATTCAAAAATATTTCTACTTTGCAGTAAATAGCAGTATATCAATCTGTGGGTGAATAATTTAATATGCTTAAAAGAATCTTAAAGTATAATGGATAATTTAACATATAATGAATAGTTTGGTTCAATAACTGGTTAAATATGGATTTTCCAGTCCAGAGCATAGTCTACATTTTAGACTTTACAAAATCATGCCACTCAGAAAGTTAAGTAACTATATAACCAGTACCTCTAGCTCCATGCTTTAGCTGGAACCACGTTTTAACAGGATTCCTACCGTGGTTCATGTTTGAACTTGGCCTGTTAACACTTTTTTTATTGTTGTGATCATTTTGTTTTTGTTTTGTAATAAATAAATTGATAATAGGTAAAAGGGCTTGAATATGAGTGATAGTGAAAGTAATGATGACAGATATCAAGAACCTAAAAATGCCTTGGTATTCCTCCCACTTGACTATCTGTCTTAATATAAGTTCACTTCTTATGAAAATGTTATTTCTTTTAGTTCCTGACATGAACCTTTTCCTTCAATATATTAGAGGAAATGTCATTTTATTACTTCACATAACTCAACACTATGAATTACTACAAATACACATTAATATACCATTTCCCCAGAAGCCTATTTCACATAGCTTTGCAAACAAATGAGAAAAGCACATGAGAGGAATTAGATATTTAATCATTTAGTAGCAGTTCTAACTTACAGCTTTGACATAACACTTTAACGAAACAATGTAGTGATTGATTCAAGAAAAGTAGTTAGACTACAAATTACACTCTTTGAAATATTTGGTTCCAAAATTTCAGATGTGAGTTCTTATCACTGCAATCTATGGACATTCATTTATATATTGTTGCCTTTTAGAGTTAGTTTATGTGAATCAGTTTTCTAAGAAAAACATTCCTCCTCATTACCACTCCAAATCACAATCATCAGTTAATATTCAGGACCATCTACAAGAGGGAAGGTTGGGAGAAAATTAGATTCTGAATCCATCAATGCATATGCATACTAGAAAAATTTGGCTTCTAATTTTGGAGCTTTTCTAACACCTGAAAAGCCAAGTAGCATGACTTTCACTTGTGATGCATGCAGTAACTAAAACATCCTATATGAATAATTTTCCAAAGTTACTTCTTTTTTTCTTGTCTCTGACATGTAATTTTTTTTATATAAGTGGATTGATATCACCATTCTTTATTTCTATTTCACTGTAGTGATCCGTCTCCTAAGCCCACAGATTAAAACATGAAATTCTATATAAATCTTCTTAAGTGATTATTTGTTTTCGCATTTATTCATATGCTGAATAAATTCTAGAGAGTTTAATAATTCTTGCCAAAATAAATTTCAGAGTTTTATTTCTTAGTTCTAAGTGCCTGTCAGGTTTTAATGTATGGAATTCATTATAGGCACATGAATGTGTTTGATACATTTGAGCATTGTTTACTTAACCATCCTTTTATATCCTATTTTTCATATGTGTTCCTGCTTACATAGATGCAAAAAAAATTATGGGTTATTGGACTAAGAAAAATAGAAATAGATACTAGCCAATAATTTCTATATGCACAAAAAGAAGAAATAATATGTGATTTAGACAATGTAATACTAGTCATTACTATTATAACTATGCTCACTAAGATATGTTGAATGCTTATGAAGTGTCAGTCTCTGTTCTAAGTGCTTAGTGTTCCTGACATCTTAGCTTCACCTAACCAAGGGCAGGAGTGATAGTGAATTGAGAGTCTTCAGGAATGAAAGGGTACATGCTAAAGGCAACGCTTAAAAAAAATACATATAGGCTTGGTCCAAATGTGTTTTACAATGTGTGATTCCAAGTCATCGTCCTTTGTCATTTAAGCAGTTATTATTCATACTTTTGAAAAAATGATTTAATTTATATGACTTATTACCCATTTCAGTATATAATTCAACCTTATATATGTTAAAATTCATTCATTTCATTCATTTTCCGTAATAAACATGGTTCTTATTCGCACATGCCAAATCTGGGATGTGAAGCCTGCTGCCAGAGGAACTTTCATTCACCCCTTCCACTTGAAATGCCCTGAGTAAATTTAAATAACTTTTCAGATGCTTTATTACCTTTATAGCAGAGAGAAAATAATGAATAGAAACAAACACACTGAGTATGAAGCACCATGAGAAATAAAAAAATCAATGAGATGCGCTTTCTGTCTTTTGGAACCTTATAAAGAAATTAAATACTAACCACAGGTAAGTAAAAATGCAATTGACTAAATTTCAGGGAAAAAGAATAGAAAGGTTGGAGCATTGAGGAAGGACATATTTCCTGTTATAGAGCCCATGCTCCCAGAATAGAGAAAAATATGAATTTCATGGACCTCTAAGAATTAATTTCTATCCTCAAAGAGTCATGTAAGTGAATGAACCTGTCTTTCTTCATGTTTCAGTGAACCATACAGTGGCTTCTTTACCCTGGACAGGACACATCCGAGGCCCAAGCTTTAATGGCGAGTCCTTCCCACACGGCCCAGTGCATCATCTGCTCCTTTCTCTTCCCTTGGTTTTGCCATATTGTCCTCTTCAAGCTGTACATTTAAGCAGGAAAACAGCTCATTTAAAAAGTAAACCTTTGCCTTTTCCAGACAGATGAAAGAATGTTACAAAAATAAAATTCTTTCTTGGCTCTAAGTTTCCCAGCTTCCCCTGGTACAAAGGAGGTGGGGATAGGTCTGCATAAATTTACTAAAATTTGGGAGAAATATTTTGGTTCTTAACACTGAAGTTGATTTGTATGCCAATTATGCTAATCAGCACAGCAGAATTCTCTAATAACATGATAATTATTATGCTGACTCAGGCTAAGATGTTAACCCATGTGGCATGTTTATCATGTCCTCTAGCACCAGTGGTGTAAAAGGATTGATTTCACCATAACTCTAGTGAATATGATGAATTTTAAAAAGTACATCTTTGTTTTGTTGTAAATACAAATATATCTTATGAACAAGGAAAATAATTGCTAGAAAGTGAGTTTGGGATTGACTTCGATAGTGATAACATAAATAACATGAGTAAAATGGTAATTAAAATATGAGCAGGTAAGCTCCCTCCAGCACTGTTTTAATGATGGCCACATTCCAAGAGGGCTCCTATCTCCTCCAGGCAAAGGCTGAAAGCACCTTTCCTGACTCTCAGACAGAAGATGATGGCATCTCATTTTGTTTGTCAGGTGCATGCTTTAGGAGAAAAGCACAACTGTAAATATACAAGAACATGGTATTTTTTTCAGGATGGAAAAATACTGTAGCTATAAGGATCAACAAGAGCTTTTTTTGGTTTGTTTTGTTTTTATGTATATGAACTTCTGAAATTTGGGGCAAAAGCAGATTTTAGAAATTAAGATCCTTTTGATGAAATTTAGATTAAAGAAACATGAATATTTTTCTTCCTATTATGTTAATCTGAAGCTGGAATGAATTCGGGGCATCTCTCATTATTTGCCTTTGATAGGCACTTATAAAGGGTAGTAAGTCATGGCCATTTTGTGATAATCCATTTTGGGATATGTGTTCTTATGAACATGAAGTTATGTACTCTTTTCTGCTACAGGATGCTGAGCATGTCCCCTGACTGAATGCCTCAGTGGCTCCCTCCCCACATTGCTGCTGGGGACCATACGAGCCCTCTGACCTTGTCTGTTCCAGTGCACAGTCCCCTGGGAAGGTTCAACTGCAGGAGATTGTCATGGGAACCCACATTTCCCTTTCAGCATTTCCCCCAGTGTGGAAATTCCTTCCATTGAATCATTTAATTGATAGTTCTCAATGCTGGTAATAAACTTGAATCTCCAGAGATTCTGATTAAATTGATCTTGGGTGAAATTCAGGTATTTGTATTTTTTTAAGCTCCTTGGGTGATTCAGTATACAGCCCAGGTAGAAAATACAGCATTAGATGATTCAGGGAAACCCCAGACCCATTCACTCATGGCAGGAGTGGAGAACATGGTGACTCTTAGTGTCCTTTATACTTTCTCCATGGACTTGGCCATTCCACTTACCTTCCTCTACCTAAAGGGACTTCCCAAATCCCATCTTCTAGGTCATACTTAATTTTGGGTATTGAGTTTTACTTTGTGTTGTTCTCACTACCTTGTACTTAATAGTTCAAATTTCCTCTGCTTTCCTACTTATAGCTGCATGATACTCAAACAATAATTCACCTTGTATTCACATTGTGCAACTCTAGCCAGCCTCTCCTCTCAGCCAATATGGGAGACTGGAATATAATCCACACTACATTAGACAGATAGGATCATGAAATACTGTTTGCATTTTACCAGTCTTAATGTGCATCTTTCAATGAAATATGTTTAAAACTCCGTTGCCTACCACCCTCTCCAGTGATCCAGTGATGCAATAACAATGCATTAGCATTTTAGTATACAACTCTGTTATTAAAACAAGTAAATCTTTGACCAAAAAAATATTATATATCACTTAAAGCTATATCTCATGGATCATCTCTGTTCTTCCCAGTATTAGTGATTCTAATTAAGTTGGCTATAAATATCTTTTATCAAAAAAGTATAATTACTTTGTTTTCAAGATTATATATAATCATATATAATGGTATAAAAATCTAATCTTGATGGATAAACTACTATCAATGAATATGGTTATATATATTAGGAATATAAAACTTGGTATCAGTTAGTTCCATATGATAGCAGAAAGTGTTGGAAACAAAGGCAATTTGTCAATAAAAATGCATAAATAGTAGAAATTTTGTTTGGAAGCAAAAATTCTTTATGCTGTATCATTTGTATTTTGTATATAGTGAGTATGGTTCCTCTCCCCACTTTGGAAGAGCTTTATTTAAAAATAATTAAATATATAGTCACTAAAAATATAATTACAAATTTTTGCCATGACATTAACCTTCCTTTTAGACTTTCTCAGCTATTCTTATATAAACAAAGCAACCCTAAATCCCTATTTAAATAACACCAGCAACAAAAGAACATAAATACTACTACTACTAATAATAATCAACTCACAATGTTCTGATAATCTGGATTTTCACACTGCATGCTTGGAATAGCAGTGATAGTAAAATTCCTCAATGTATTTTAGTGGGCTTGTAGTTGGCTCAGGTTTATTATTTAGAGTCAGCCAGAGTGTTATACTGTCATCTCGATAAAGTAGCATCGACACACATGAAAACCTTTAATGACTTCACAGGATTAGACTGTGGCAATTACGATTATACTTTCTGCCTATTACTTTCACTATTCAAGAGGAAGTTCTAATAATATTTTCAAATTGACTAGGAGGTAATCACTGAGGCAAAACACCCTGGCTCAGTTGCAGAGGTTTTATTGTTTGAATTCTTTGATTTGAATTAACAGAAGCCAACTTGAGATACTCCTTAAGTCACAAGGCAAATTAATAAAAAAGGGTACTGGGGCATGGCCTAGAATCCAGGCCTCAGTTAGCTAACATAAGCAGGAAAAATCATTGAATCTTTCCATCCTTCATCTTTATTCCTCCCTGGTTTGTCTGTTTTACTATTTTTGCAAACAAGCCTTCTCTGTCTACTGGTGGGATATGGCTTCCCCACCTCCATATGTTGCATATGGCAATTTAGCCATGCTGAAAAATTAAGTGACTCTGGGAGAGATAATCTGGCTGCTGAAGCTTTGTTCTGGGATGCATTCATTACTAGTGGTGGCCTGATCTTAGTGTCACTGAGCTCTGACTTCTGGGGATTGAGTCTGTGCACAAGAACAAACAAATAGCAACAGCTCTCACTGGGAATACACAAAAAGGCCAAGTTTATATTTGTGCATGAGGCAAATAGTGCTTGCTGCTGAATCCTCCTCAGGCTCGGAGCCATTGACCTTCTCTTCTAGCCCACCTGTAATTCCCAGGGACACCTATCATCTCCTTTTCCTATATTTGCATGCACAGCTGACACCCAGCCTATCACTTCCTACTCGATCCCACAAGACCCTGATTTGGTGTCTTGCATAACCCCGGGCTGCACTAACATATGGTCTACCTTGGTTAAAAAAAATAGTGGGAAGGGGCATAAAAGGTAGACCACCCTTTTTCCTTCTGACTTTCTTTCAACCCCAACCAACACTGCCATAATAGTAGATACCATATAATAATCATAATCATCAATAATTATGATGATAGCTAGTAGTTACTGAGTGTTCACTGTGTGTTTAGGACTAGGCTAGTCTTTAGATTTTCTCCTTAATACTCATAATCTAATATAATAGGTAGACACTCATGTCCATTTTATATATAAATACCCAAGATTAGAGAATTTAACTTTGCAGAATTTAACTTTTACATATAACTTTATAAGCAGTAAGTGATGGAACTAGAATTCAACCTCAGGCAATCTGATTCCCAGTTCATTTCTTAAGTGATTTTTTACTAAAAAGTTGGGAAGTACTACAAGGCTGAATCCATCCTTTCCCCATTCCATTTTTAATAGGCTCTGAATCTTTCCTCATCCCAGAAATGTCTCAAAACTGTCTAGGCCTTCACAGTGATTCCTTAGGATAGCCCATTTGGTCCCACAGTCACACCATTCCTTTCATTCAACATTGACTTTCCCTAGGGAGGGTATAAATAGACAAATGTTTACCATCCGTGTGTTTTCTAATTGTCACCATTTTAGGAATTCAAGAAGGTAGAGGATTCAAGGAGTCTTCTTCTGAATTAGGTCAGGGAAAAGGTAGCATGAGTCAGACTCTGGTGCAAAGGTTGACACTCCTCTTGGAAACCTCAGAGTTCACAAAAAAGAGCTGGTGAAGTCATTTGGACTTTTGTCCTGTCCCAGATCATGGGGACCTCATGAATGGTTAGCACTGAAGCAGCTCACATATCCTTTGCAGGCAAGTAGAGGGAGGAAGGACAGAGTATATCAGGACTAGATGCTTGGCATTCATGAAACTTTGTAACCCATGTTGATTGGGCAATATGCTTAAAGTATAGTATTAGGTGATTATAATTCAGGGTGCTGGACTTAGAGGGAGACTAACCTAATTTCAATGGAGATGGGGATGAAAGACAACCAATTTACAAATACAAAACTTACATTTTGGGGATAAAAATTGGGCATTCTCTTTGTAACTGTGAAATTTAAATGATTGGGTCAAAATTTTGCTGGAGAGTAAAAAACATTTCATTGATACAATCATGGGGAAATTGAAGTATTAGAATATCAAGGTCAGACTACAGATCAATCTATAATACTTCTGTAGTATAGCAAGCAGTCCTAAAGTAAGCAGGTATAAAACAAACAAAAATCATATATGTTTTCTGTTAGAAATATTTGGTGAAAGCAAACATAACAGGGCCATTTCTAATCTTTAGTAAAACCTAGGTGACAAGAGAAAAGAGTAAAAAATGGTAGATGGTTCTTACACTTGGATAGAGCTTCAAAAACACCTTTATTTTTTATTTTCATTAAAATATCATTAATTTATATTACAAAATGATGGTAAAACATTACATATGGGCTGAACAGAAGTTTAATATATTTTTAAATGAAGAAACAAAATTGTCATCTAAACAAAATTTTGTCCCACTTGAGTGAAAAGAGAAATATCTGTTTAAAGTACTCTTTGGTGTTATAGGATAACAAAATGCTAATCACAAATAATTCTCATATCATCAGAAAGAAATCACTTAAAAATCTATAAGGCAGTATTTTCCTAGTTCAAGTTCCTGTTTGTACTTGAAATATTAAAATTATAAATGTTGAAAATAATTCTAAATGTATCTTCCTGGTTGTTTGCAATATCAGCAAAACACGGTTTGAGTATAATATCTTTCAATTTTATTTCAAGACTAGCAGAATATTTTTCTGTTGGTGAAGGAATTAGATACATCTGACCTACAATAATCAATAAGTATGCAGTCTGATCCTTATGTGCTTCCCCTACCATCACTAGATGTTAGGCAAAAACAAGTCATTCAGGCACTTTCAAAAGACTCATCATTCTGTTACTATATCCACTAATTTCTGATTTTTACCTAGAGGAACTTACAGTAAGTTTAACTCTCTTTTGTGGTGGCTAGGGCAGCTAAGAAAGCATAAAGTTTTGTGGAAAAAAAAATCAAACATCCTTTTCCAACAAGCAAGGTGAAAAGTTCAAAGGTTAAGATTCATTGGCAAATTGTGATTTCAATTTATTTTCTTAAAGTGAGTTTCTCTTTGGTTCAGTGAAAGAAAGATGCATACTGCCTACCCCTGGTAATTGCCTTGCCTGTGGCATGTGTTGTAATTACATTATTTGGACTATTAATCTGTTTCTGGGATCTGTTTAATGTCAGTGACCCTTTTATGTTTATGGGTGGGGCACACCCAGTTTTACCCTCTAAAGTTACTTAAAGAGCATAAGATAGATATATATTAGTTTCCTCTTGCTGTTTTAGTGGCTTAGAATAACACACATTTATTATCTCGTACTTCTGGCAGGCAGAAGTCCTACATACATCTCACTGATCTCAAATCAAGGTGTCAGCATGATATATAATAATGATTTATGATCCCAATGTCTCAAAATAGAGTCCACTCATGTTAAGTGACATCTAGCCCTTCGTGAAGTTGTTTACTCCTCAAAGTGATAAGCATACACGTACTAGACTGAGCATTGTGAGGTCAAAGTAAAATTGTTTTCCCTTTAAGTGATAAGCATATGTGTAATAGACTGAACGGTGAGCTCACACTAAAGTTGTTTTTCTCCAAAGTGATAAACATATGTATAACAGACTAAGGTGATGTGATAACACTTGCTGTGGCCTGGTACCATCCAAGAGCCAAGACCCAGAATAAACAGATAGAAAATGAAGCCAAAAGATGGCTGAGAACCTGCTAATGGATACACCTGTAGAGAATCACAAAAACAGCAAGGAGCTGTCCAGGGTGCTGGTAGAGTCTCTGCTCTGAGAACTCTGAGGCCTCCTCATGACTACTAGGCAATTGTAGTGAGGAGGCTCTACTGGAGAGGAGAAGCCACTCCCCTACAGACTGGCATCCCAGGGATTCTCGACCCACTTGAATCATCTGTTAGTGTGCTGGCCTTCTCAGCCATCTCTGTGGTTCATTACTCCCCTAATTACTGCCTTTAATAGTTGTATTGCAAATGTTTGTCTGCTTGATTGTGTATGTGAATTTCTTACAATAAACCATGAATTCAAGCATTGCTAATTGGCCACTGAGTCATTATGAAAGCTTCCCGCTTGGGTAGAAGTTAGCATGTGTGCAAACCTGATTAAAATAACAATTAAAATTAACATAATACAGCAGTGTTGCATTCCCTTCTAGAGACTTTATGGGAAAATTGTCTTCACTGCCTTTCCAACTTCTAGAGGTTGCCCACATCCCTTGCCTCATGGCCCCTTCCTCTGTCTTCAAAGCAGCAAGGTCTATCCTTTGACCATTCTTCTGTTGTTACGTCTGCCTCTGACTACAGCTGGAAAAAATTTTCCAATTTTAAGAACTGAATGAGATTGGGCCTACCTGGATAATCCAGGATACTCTCTACATCTCAAGATCTTTTACCTTAATAACATCTGCAATGTCCCTTTGGCCACATATTAGGATATAAACAACTTTACTTGAGGAGGGAAGGGGGGGAAGGGGAGGCATAATGCTGCCTACTGTAGACTATCTTGAGATAGTAGTACACTGAACTACTGAGAAAAATATGCAAATTCATTTATTTTTGGTAGAATTTTTTCCTCCATCCACATATATGATTTTTTGCAGTATTTTTACTTTCATTGTACTTTATTCTTGATTATTTTCACTTAATACATGTGAAAGTTGAAGCTCATAAAATTATCAGAAGTCATGCTTCTAGTTCTAGGAGGAGCCAAAGGTTGAATCAGGTGCTGGGACTCAAGAGTTGTTCCCCTATGGCCATTTTTCTCCAGATTGTTCATAGGAGAGCAGACCCAAAAGGTATGGTCTAGAGAATCATAGGTTGGTGCCTGGACCAGAAAACTTCCTGGAATGTGGCATATTTATTCTAGTCCTTAAGAGATTCCTTTTAGTGAAAATCATAACAAATGTTCACTCTTTTTAAAAAAATTGATTTTATTGAGGTATATGTGACAAGTGAAAATTGTATATACTTAAGGTGTACAGTTTGGTGATTTAATGTACATATTCATTGTGAATCACCACAACCAAAATAATTAACATATCAGTTACTTCAGTTACCATTTTCTTTTCTTTTTGTCATGAGAACAGCTAAGAGCTACAGTCTTAGCAAATTTCAAGTTAGGTTATTCTAGTTTGTTGGCATATAATTGTCTACAATAATCCTTTATGATCTTCTTTATTCCTGAAGCATCTAGTATAATATCTTCTCTTTCATATATAATTTTATTTATTTGAAACTTTTCTTTCTTTTTCTTAGTCTAATAAAGGGTTTGTTGATTTTGTTTATCTTTTCACAAAATTCAACTCTTAGTTTTGCTGATTTTTTAAATTGTCTTTTTCCTATTTGATTTCTTTGTCTAATCTGTATTATTTCTTTCCTTTTGCTAAGTTTGGCCTTACTTTGTTCTTTTTTCCTAGTTCCTTAAGGTGTAAAGTTAAGTTGCTTATTTGAGGTCTTTCTTTTTTTAATATAGATATTTTTCACTAAAAACTTCTCTCTTATCACTGCGTTTGCTGTATCTTGTAGGCTTCGGCATGTTGTGATTTTATTTTTATTTGTCTTAAGATACTTTTTAAATTACCTTTTGATTTCCTCTTTGACTCAATAGTTAGTCAAGAGTATGTTGTTTAGTTTCCACATATTTGTGAATTTTCCCATTTTCTTGCTGTTCTTCAATTCTAATTTCATTTCACATGGTTGGGAAAGATACTTGGAGTGCTTTTGATCTTCTCAACTGTATTGAGACTTGTTTTGTGATCTAACGTGATCTAACCTGGAGAATGTTCCATGTACACTTGAGAATGTGTATTCTGCTGTTGAGCAGAAAGTTTTGTACATGTCAGTTGGGTCCATTTGATCTATAATGTTGTTCAAGTCAGCTGTTTCTTTATTCACTTTCTGTCTGGATAGTGTGTTGATTATTGAAAGTGGGATGTTGTAATCCCTTACTAATATTGTATTGTTGTATGTTTCTTCCCTCGGATCAATCAGTATTTGCTTTATATATTTAAATGCTCTGAGGTTGTTGTTGGGTGCATATATATTTATAATTGTTATATCTTCCTGTTGCATGGGCTCTTTTATTATCATATGATGACTTTTTTTTGTCTCTAGAGACATTAAGGTCTATTTTGTTAGAAGTATAGTCACTGTGTCTTTCTTTTGGTTGCAATTTACATGAAATAACTTTTTGCATCCCTTTGCTTTTAGCCTACATGTGACTTTGTTTCTAAAGCGTGTCTGTTGTAGACAGCGTATCACTGGATCTTGTTATTTGTCATACATTCAGCTATTTGTCTTTTGATTGGTGAGTTTAAGCCATTTATGTTTAAGGTAATTATTTGCCATTTTATTATTTTGTGTTTTTTTTCACTTGCTTTGTTTCTTCTTTTGCTTTCTTTCTTCCTTTTTTTTT
>VBSM01002217.1:36437835-36462084 GCA_008086735.1 Cheirogaleus medius
AAAAAAAAAAAATCCTGGTTGGAATAAATGAACTGTAAAACAAAACAAAAAACAAACAAACAAAAAACATTTGGGAGACATCTAGGGAATTCTGAATCCTGAGTGGGTATTTGTTAGTATTAAAGAATTTTAGCTAAGTACTCTTAAGTGTGATAATGTTATTGTGCTGATGATATAAAAAGGAGAAGAGAATTATTATCTTTTAGCAATATATACTGAAGTGTTTCATGATGGAATGATATGATGTCTTGCATTTGATTTAAAATAGTCCAGTGTGTGTGTATGTGTGTGTGTGTGTTAGAGGGAATGGGTAGAGGAATTATAAATAAGGCAAAATAGATCATGTGCTGATGATTGTTGAAGCTGGGTGTTGGATACATGGAAGTTCATTATGCTGCTTTTGCTATTATGTTTATTTATCTTCTACCATAATGGAATTTTTTTAAAAAGAATTATTAATTTAATACCTACCATTAATATCTACCAATGGTAGATATTCAATTAATACCTAGCAAGAAACATGAAGTATAAACAGGGAAGCCACATACCTGCCCTCAAGGAGCTTATGATCTGGTAGAAGAAATGGACACATGAAATCACCAGGTATGTCATGATTACCTGCTATGCTAACAGCATGAACCAAGTGCCATGGAGCAATGGCTTCTGCCTGAGTTGTTCAGGGATGACTTGGAAGAGAAGGTGAGGTTTCACTATTTCAGGAGAATTTATAGAACTTGGACGACCTATTTGACATGAAGAAGAAAGAGTCAAAAGCAATGGAAGCTTTTACTTTGTGCACCTGGGTGGGTGGCATACCCTTAATGGAGACAGGTAATATAGAAAGAGAAATATGTCAGGTTGGGAGTAGGCAGGGGAGGGGAACAGCATTGGAACTACTGAGGTTGAGCTACCTGTGAATTTTTGAGATGTACAGGAAGTCTTTTTTTAGATGACATTTTTGTGGATTTTTTACTGCCTTTTTTTTTCTTTTGTGTGTCTATTAGTTTTGTGATTAGATTGAAATTTGTGTAAAACATTTTTATAGTTATAACCTTCTATTTTAAGTTAAGAACATATTCAATGCACATAAAAACATTATCCTTCTACTTCTCACGTAACACTGTATTCTTGCAGACAGAGACTATTTCCTTTTCTATTGTGTATCCATCAACTATTTTTTATCTACTGTAGTTCACCCTTATCTGTGGAGGATATGTTCCAAGACCTCCAATGGATGCCTAAAACCATGGACAGTACCTGCCTTATATATACTATGTTTTCCTATACATGTATACCTATGATAAAGCTTTATTTATAAATTATGCACGGTAACAGATTAACACCAACACTAATAATAAAACAGAACAATTGTAACAATATATTCTAATAGTTATGTAGATGTGGTTGGTCTTTCTCTCTCTCTCAAAATATCTTATTACTCACCTTTCTTCTTCTTGTGATCTGTTGATATGATAACCAAGGTGGCTACTAAATGACTAATGTGTGGGTAGCATATATAGTGTGGATACATTGGATGAAGGGATGATTCACATCCTGGGCAGTATGGAATGTAATGGTGTGAGATTTCATCATGCTATTCAGAATGGCATGCAATTTAAAACTTAGGCATCATTTATTTCTAGAATTTTCCATTTAATATTTTTTGACTGTGATTGACTGTGATAACCAAAACTGCAGAAAGCAAAACTGCAGATAAGGGGAGACTAGTGTATTATCTTTTGTATTAGGATTAAAGTAATTTATATTCCACTTTATAGTGTTGTATTAATCTGTATATGTTTATTCATCTTCATCTGTGAGGTTTATGCTTTCATATGCTTTCATGTTGCTTTTAGAGCATTTTTATTTAAGTTTGAAAATCTTCCCTAATCATTTATTGTAAATGCCCTCAGTTTTTGTCTGGGAAAGATTTTATCTCTTCTTAATTTTTAAAGAATAATTTTGCTTAGTATAGTATACTAGGTTAACAAGGTTTTTTTCCAGTACTTTAAATATATCATCCCACTCTCTTCTGGTCTACAAAGTTCCAGCTGAAAAATCTGCTGATAGTCTTACGGAGGTTGTTTTATATTTGGCAGGTTGCTTTTCTCCTACTTGTTTCCAAATTCTCTCTTTGTCTTTGATTTTAGACAATTTGGTTGTAATTGTGATGCCTTGGTGAAGATCTCTTGATATTCAGCCTATTTGGGGTTCTTTGGGGATCATGGGTCTGGATATTTATTTTGCTCCCCAGATTTAGGAATTTTGTCATTATTTTTTTAAATAAGCTTTCTACTCCTTTCTTTTTCTCTTTTTTTTCTGAGACTCCCATAATGAATATATTTATTTGCTTCATGGTAGCCATAATTTTTATAGGCTATCTTCACTCTTTTTCATTCTTTTTCTTTTTTTCCCTCTGACTTGATGATTTTAAATGACCTACTTTTGAGCTTGCAGATTCTTTCTTCTACTTGACTGAGTCTGCTGTTGAAGCTGTCTATGGCATGTTTTCATTTCATTTATTTTAAACTTCAGCTCCAGAATTTCTGATTGGTTCTTTGTTATGATTTCTATTTCTTTGTTGAGTTTTTTTTTACTTGTGCATTGTTTTCCTAATTTCATTGAACTGTCTATCTATGTTCTCTTGTAGCTCACTGAGCATCCTTAAAACAATTATTTTCAATTATTTGTCAGGCTATTGTAGATCTCCATTTCTTTGGTATCAGACACTGAAAAATTACATGCTACAGTTTAGTCATGTTTCCTTGATTTTTAAAAATTTCTTTTAGGCTTGTATTGATGTGTGCATATTTTAAGGAACATTTATCTCTTCCAGACTTTATGGAGTAGCCTCTGTGTGGAAAGACCTTCACCTATATGTAGGTGTGAGGATGTAGGTGTGTGGCAGCACATGGGGGGACAGGGTAGTTTAGGGTTCCGTGGGCATCATAGGTCTGGATATTTATTTTCCTCCCTAGATTTGGGAATTTTCTGCCATTATTTTTTTAAAATAAGCTTTCTATTTCTTCCTTTTTCCCTTTTTCTTCTGAGACTTCCATAATGAATATATTTATTTGCTTCATGGTATCCCTAATTCTTATAAGCTTTCTTTGTTCTTTTTCATTCTTTTTCTTTTTTCTCCTGACTGAATGATTTCAAATGACTTGTCTTTGAGCTTGCAGGTCCCCAAAGCTAGAACTACCTCTAGCTGAGGTATTGTCGCTGTGGAGCTCCATCAGCTGCAGTTAGCATTGGTGAAGACTGCCATGGTTTGTGGCACCCAAGGCTTCAGGTGTCCATGGTGGTTCTGAGGGCAGTTGTGGTCCTCAGTGGTAAAGACTGCTTTGGTTCTCTTGACTTCCTTTTCCTCCCAGTGGGAAGTCATGGCCAAGTGGATTCCCCAGGGTGCTGGCTTTGGCCTATAGTGCATTCACTGAGGTGGTACACTGGTGTCCCAGGTGTGGGTGTGCACAGAGTGGGCACAGAGCTGAGGTCTAGGACATGCATGTGGTTGTAGGAGAGGGTTGGTGGCTTTATCTCCCGGGTGGGTTGGGGCACAGTGGTTCCTTTGGCACTGAGGGGAGGGCAGTGCACATCAGTAGCTCTGTCCTCAGGAGGGGAGGTGGTGGTCAGCAGTGGCTCATGGACTCTGGGCAGGTCAGTCAGCTGGGCTTAGCATCAGGCAAGACTGAAGGGATCTTCAGTGACAAAATCTGCAGGTTTCTGTTATGGTGATAAAGGTTCTTGGGTCTTCCTGCTCTTCTCTTCATCTGTGGTGGGGAGGTTACACCTAAGGAATCTCTCTCTTCATGCTGAGCTGTGCTGGATGGGGAGATAGGGTGGCATAGGTCAAAATATTTCCTAAACTTTTCTCTGAAGCCGTCTTCAGTTTTTGTGCTCCACGGGGCTCTCTCGGAGCTATTTTTGCCCTCTCAGAGCTATTTTTGTCATTATGCAGTTGTTTATTCATTGTTTTATGGGAGAGACAAGGGTTGAGACCTCCTAGTATTCCATCTTGCTGACATCACTCACCTCCCTCTGACTTTTAAGACCTTAAGTGAAATATGCAGACAAGCATGGGAAGAGTTTATATTCAAATAAAAACTGAGGACAAAGATATTTAATCTGGAAAATTTAATGATCTATATATTTATTATAGGACTTCACACCAATTCAGGAAAAAAGTGGTGAATAGTTTACATGAATGATTTTAAAGACTAATGGTTCCCAAACTTTGGTATGTATCAAAAACATCTGGAGAGTTTGTTAAAATGTAGGTTTGCATACCCCCCACACCCAGAGAAACTTATTCAGTAGGTCTGAGTATTTAGATTTCTAATATATCCTCAGGTGATCCTGAAGCTTCTGGTCTAGGACCACACTTTGGGACCACTAATAAAAACTTTTAATTTTTACAGGCAAAAGCCATATCTCAGGAATGGAAACTAAATGCTTCTGATTGACTCCTCTATAAATCTGCAAGTCTCCTTTTTCTTTCACTTTAGGAACACTCTTCTTATCCTAGATGTAAGGCCAGACCTTAAAGGGCTAGGGAAAAGAAACATATATGCCTGTGAGACTCTCTTCTTAGGTAGAGAAAATTATAGGTACAAGGAATGAGGCTTTGATATCAGCTGCTCTAAGACCTATTTGGAGAACTCTAGCTCTCTATCCTAAAGGAAACTGCTTGCCATCTTTCTTCAAATAATTTCCCCTCACTTTTATGTAGATAATACTATGTGATTCAAATATGTAGCAAAATTTGAGAACTAATGTACTAGTGATTTTCTGTGGTGTAGGAGTTTACATCTTCACTATCATCATCTTCAAATTTGAAGCCTAGGTGTGATTCTTGTCTTTCCCCCTCTGGAGCTACATAATGAACCGTGATCATTATCCTCCTAAGAAAACCTCCAAACTGACTAGAGTTCTATGTCTGCTAATCTTTGGTAATTGCCTTTTGTTTCCCATGGTAGTCCGTTCTGGCTGCTGTAAAACAATACTATGAACTTATAAATAATAGAAATTTATTTCTCACACTTCGGAAGGCTGGGAAGTCTAAGATCAGGGTGTCAACATGGTCGGGTTCTGGTGAGGGCTGTCTTCCAGGTTGCAAGATACTGACTTTTCACTGAGTGCTCAGATGGTGGAATGGGCAAACAAGCTCTCCGGGGCCTCTTTTATAAGGGCATTAATTCCATTCATAAAGGTTTTGCCTTCATCAGCTAATCATCTCCCAAAGGCCCTACCCCTTGGGGGTTAGGTGTTAATAAACAAATCTTAGGGGGACATATTCAGACCAGAAAACTGCCTAAGTTGGCCCTAATTCAGAGTGGTTCTGGCTCAGGCACTATCAGCAATCCTGAGTTAGATTCCACTTGGCACTGTGGACCACAACCTCAGTCAAGTTATGGTCATAGTATAGTCATTCCTCTCCTCAAAATAGTTCTGCTTGTGTTTTTGGAATAGGATCTGTAAAATAACGTACCCCTATGTCTTCTAAGTATAGCCTATGTGAAAGTTTTAGTGAAATTTTTATTTTAGCCAAATTGGCTAGTGCTGAAAGTTGTTACTAACACTGTGTATTCATGGAACTACTGACAGAAGCTGCCATAGAATGAGCTTAGATTAAATAATAATTGTGACTGAAAAGGAATTATATAATTCAAGTGGTTTTGGCTTTCATTAAAAGATTCCATGAAACAAAGCATTGTGATATACTCACAAAGCTATATAGTTATGTTTCAACCATAGGCACAGTAGACTCACCCCTGGATTCATATGCTTTTCTCAGAGACTTTCCTGAATTCTCAATATTATCAAATAACAATCATGTGGCTGATCAACACCTAGATTTCTACCTATTAAATTGGCTAATCAGAATACCTGGCATTCTAGGGTTTCTTTATGAAACTTTCAAAGGCCTTTTCCTGAAAGCATTTGTCTGATAAATGAAAATTCAAATGTAGGAAACTTAATGGTCATTTTGAAAATTTAGTTCTAGTTATTTAATTTCATTACAAAAATGGCAAAAATGCAATTCCAATGGAGAAACTTATATACATTATTCATTATTTTTATTTTAAAACTGACCTGGGTATAAGATAGGTTGTTGCATTTCCTGATGTGAGCTTTAAAAAGAGCAAAGTAGTGGACTATTTGAGTATAACTATACAACACTGCATGATTGAGTGAAATGCCATAAAATTTTCGGTATTAGGTAGAATTCTTAATACCCATTAAATTGAAAAATGAGAAAAGCAAGACTTATGCTGCCACACACTTTGGTAAAGACTCCAGTTTTCTTGATACAAAAATAAAATGCCTACTTCATTCTCTTTTCAGCAATATCTTTGATATATTACTAACCTCCATGGCAGAGGTTGCTTAATCTGCAAATTTATCAGCTAGCAAGCCATTATTATTGCTAATCACCCTTATTCACATTTCCCAGAGAACTGCTTCTACCATTTCTTAACAAATGGAGGACAGCATAGTAGGCATCTGAACTCTATTAAAATTTCACACATCATTAGTCCCTTCTTCCCTTAAAGTTTTAGCTTGTATTTTTCCTTTATGTCATTTTCTCTATGAGGACATTTTCTTTCTGCTAAGGAAAAATATTGAGATCTCATGCAGTTTAGTGTAATTATCTTATGTCATTTTGTTTAAAAAATAGTTAAAGCATTGGCTCAAATGGATATGTGAAAATGTAGTGACTTAGTCTGGTTGATAACTATTTTAAAAGTACAAATAATCTGTTTTGAATGTGTGAATGGTGCCAGATTCATTATATAATATGTGACTTAAAAGAACCACCACCACCAAAAAATTGTTTAATTTGACTATCTTGATTCATCACAATTATATCACAACAAGCTATCTTCAACAGGGTCATTTTTCGAGGTTGAGTTTATTATAAAACATTTACTTTTTATCTTTTCCCATTCATTAGTCTCAAGGTCAATTATTTACCTTTTGGTATGCAGTACTTTGGCACTTTCCACCAAAATTTTTGCCAAATTAGGTAAAAGGTATTTTAAGGGAAGAGCATACAAACCAAAAAGCAGCCTTCTTTTCAGCTACTAATAATTTGCTATTTCATTTTATAATTTTCCATAGGCAAAGGCAACCTTTCAGTCAGCAGTGAGTATTCTGCCTTTCATCAACAATAGTAAAAACAGATTTGCTAATCACATTTGTAATAATCTCTCATCAGTCCTTGCCAATCAAGGTATTCATATATTAGTGGATACCAAGTATATCTCAAGCCACAAATAGTTCTTTTTGAATAGAACTAGGAATTGGGATATGTGTTGTGAAGGTAAGCAGAACAAGCTCCTTATCTCAGCAGGTCAGGATAATAAAATCTACAAATTTTCAGAATAGGGGAAGTAGGATAAAGAAATTGGTTATATGGATTAGATTACTTCCTTGAATAATCAACTTTTTAATGATTAAAGAATAAGTTTCATGAGCAAATTAGGATGAACAATTCCTTATAAAGCCAGGTAGGTGGTCTGGCACATAAACATATAAAGAGCTTGGAAGTCATCACTGCCATCATTGCAAAGGGAAAGACCCTGACCAAACTGGAAATCAACAACTCTTTGTAGATTCATCAGAGAATTGAAGCCAGAGGGGGAAAAAAAAAAAACGTTGCTCCCAAAACTGGAGAGCCAGGCAAAGAGAGAATCATAGTTTACTTGGCACAGAAGGCATTGCTGGAGCTTGGTAGGAACACTTAAAGGGTAACTGAGAAATGGTTGGAGATTGAGCATAGACTAGTTTGAGAGATAAAGACTTCTAGGAGACCAGAGTTAGGAGGGCCCCCATACTTTCCTGAGTTTCACCCCAAGAGCTCTACCAGGTCTTAGGGAGATTAAATTAGAGAAAAATCCCCTCCACACTTCTAGCAGGGGTAAGGGAAAAGTAGCCATTTTGAAATAAACTCAGAGGACTCTGTTCTCCTTAGCAAAAGGCAAAAGTCTCAAGGGAGACTATTTTACTAGACTCTAACCAACTTGGGTTTTACCAGAGCCTAATTGACCTGGAAGAAGGAAAATACCTAATTCCAGCCACTTCCAGCCTTCCTGTCTCACCTAATGGGGTGTAAAAAGGAAAAGCTAAGAAGTACTTGTAAAGGTTGCAGCCCAGGGACACAGGCTTAATAAAAGATTGAAACCAAATGGTAGAAATATAGAAAGCTTCCCACTTACCACCACATCAATAGGGCCCCTATAAAATAAAGGGAATTACAGTTGAAAAAACTGCCAGCCTCAGACCTTATTTAGAAAGGAATCTCTAGGAAAACCTAAAGACAATGCAGGAAGCCAAGACAAGGACACTGGATGAAAACTATGAGAATGAAAAGGAAATGCTAGACATCAAAAACACTTTAACAGAAATGATGAATATCTTTAATGTGCTCATCAGTAGACTGGAAAGAATAAGGTTAAAGATATGTTAAAAGAAAGCTGAAAAGCAAAGAGAAAAGGAATGAAAAAAAGGAAGAGAAGTATAAATGGCTCTTAAGCTACAAAAATAATGATGTCCATCCATCACATGTGTAATGGTGTGTGCTTGTGTGTGTGCATTTGTGTGAGTTAATTTTTTAAACAAAGCTTTGGTATCCATGCATTTTGGGACCATGCTTCATATATCCAATCTGCTCCTGTTTCATAAAAAATTGGTATGTTATTATATATTACATTATTTTATTAAAATCTGCCATCTCCCCACGTCCAGCCTTTTATGCTTCCACAATCTCTCAACCAACTCTCCCAACATTTCCCCCAACAAAATCTAGGGCAATCCAGCAGCCATGAGCCCTCATACCCATCATACCCCACAGTTAAAAAAAACCAAAAAAAAAGACCCTCCTATTAACAAGAGCCTCTCACTTTATTTTTGTGTGTGTGTATTTTTAATTCTTTTGATTTTTAATTGTGGCAAAAAACACATAACATAAAATTTACCATGAAAAGTGTACAGTTCAATAGTGTTAATAAGTATATTCACATTGTTGTATATATTAGTATTTTTTGGATGATGTCTTTATTGGTTTTATAAAAACAATATATGCTCATTTATAAATAATTCAATACTTTTTATTTAAAAGTAATGTGATGTTCTCATCTTAAATAAGATATTGTTATTGTATAAATGCATTGAAATATGCTTAAAAGTATATTCATTTAATATTGGTAGCAAAATCTGGGATCTGAGATTTTAAAACTTTCCTATAACTCTCTATATTATTTGAATTGTTTATAAATGAGACTCACTTTAGAAAAGCATAATGGCTCACTGAGCAAATACACTTGTTATTCTTCTTTTTCAAATAGAAGACATTATTGTCTAGTACAGGAATGTGTCTATATGATATGAAGCAAATCTTTGATAAATATTATTAATGGAAAAATCTGTTTGGTAATGTGAAATAGCTTTCCCCTATTTTATATTTTATGATTAGTTGTTTGATTACTTGATAAAGTTAAGAATATTTATAAAAAATGTGTTTTTAGTTTCTTGTTTCCCTATTTTTATAAAGGATGTCTCACTTGGTAGAAATATAATATTATTCACTCTCTTCTGACTTTCTCTTCACATCTGACAATTTTGTTAACAAGGCACCTAAAAAGGGACTATGAAGAAAGTATGGAGGTCACTTTTTAAAGATGGAAAAAGAGAAGAAATTAAGAAAGGAATAAAGAATGGAAATACTAGGATAAGCAGAGTAAACATGCTTCCAGGATAAATAGTTTGGGGGGGGGGTTGAGTGGGGAAGACATGAAAAATAAGAAAAAGAGAGTTTTTTCAAAGGAATAAATTCATATTTTCAGGTCTTTTTGTTTCTGCCTTAATTATATGGTAGAAATTGAATCTTCTTTTACTAGAATAATCTTGGATATGGGAAAAATAAGGGAAGCATCATGTTGTGAGACTGTTCCACAGTTTTCTTTCTGCTTTTATTGGTATTACTTCTCCTGCCTTGTTCTGCTTGTAAACCTTGCCCTTCACAAGTCAGAAGGAGTACAGACACAGCTCAGAAGTTACTATGTATCACAGCCCTGAAAAAAATCACCTTTTCTGAGATAGTAAAATTTTATTTTAAATAGTGGAGTACGGTGTTAAATTAACCATAGTGTACTGCTTCCATGTTTTTTATGGTATCTGTATTTTAAAATATTTTTGGTCAAAATTTCTGTTTATTTTCAAACTGTGTTTCTATGGTAACAGAAATTCTAGAAATAAAAATCAATCTTAGCTTTTTTTTAAAAAACGATAAGCCTTTAAAAAAAAACCTTGCACTTTACTTTCAATCTGCCTTATCTGCTTTCTTCAGAAAGAAATAGATTCTATATAGAGTTACAGCCCTAGGCATGCTATTCATTAATCCTGACTGCTTGATCTCATGATTAACTTAAATGTTCAGAGAAACCTTAAAGCTGAGCTTTTGCTTATAATTATTTCTCTGTCCTGAGATATTAAAATACAGTTCCAAATTATATTTGTTGATATACATACACATACAAATGTATGCATATATATGCTATATATTTTATGTACATGCTTTATATATTCTATATATTATATAACGAGTGACTCTAAGATTAATTAGTATTTTATTATTTTGCCTAAAAATTATAAACAACACGTATCTTCTCTGATATGCACTTACATCTCTGCTAACTTGAGTGGAATTTTATAAAATTGATTGCTCATAGTTTTTAATTTGTGAGTCTCTTTTATGTCTCTTTCATGTCTTGTCTATTTCATATTCTTTTTTTTCCCTAGGTTTTTTATTTATTGGATATTAAAAAGTGTGCACTGTACTAAAATATGTCACTCAAGATTTTTTCCTTGGAGTAACTGATGCTGGGCATAGTCTCTTATGGAATATTAAAAATACACAGAAACAACGTGAAAGTTGTGCTGAAAATCTACTGTAGCCTTCTGAAAAAAATCTGGTGAATATTATAGGCGAGCATCCCTTTTGTCTTTCTTTTTCTCAATATATACATTTATGCTTATTTTTTGCCCTTAATCCTGAAGAATCCTTTTTACTTAAGGTATTGTAACACTATTGTTATTTATCTCAATGTGGATCATCATCCTGTTTGCAAAACTGTCATTGTGATATTCTGAGGACCATAACTAGGGAAAAAATCCTCCTGGTGATTCCTTTTTTACATATCAGGAATCTGATGTTGGTGATAGCAGTATTTCAAGAGAAATAGCATTTTTGTAGTAATCCATCTGGAGTTCCTTTCCTTTTCTTGCTCATCTGTACTCCTCTGTCACCTCAAGCCATTTTTTAGGAAAACAGTGGGAGTGAAGAGATCTAAGCTACCTGACTTGGCCTCAGTTGTGGGGAAATCCTGCTCACTGTCAGTACACCACATCTGGGATGTGGCCTAAGGCTGCTGATGACCATGGCATAGGGATGCGGCTACAACCTTTTCTACTCTAGATTCTACTATAAGCTCCTGTTCCCAAAGTGGATACACAGGATATTAAGAGAAATTTAGGAAATTTACTTTAGGCTTCAGGTAGTTTACCCAAACCTACCTGTACAAGATTTGTGTATCAGGATAGATAACGTGGATGTGGAATAGGTGGGTGTCCCACATGAACATCTTACACTTTAATCTCTCCATTTTCTGCCCTTTTCCTTCAGTCCTCTCTCTTTAACCTCTTTCCCTTTACCTGCAACCTCCCACTACCCATGTATACAAATAAACAGGATTTCCCAACACCTCTGTTGCTAATTATTCTTTGTATCTTTCCAATTTTGTAGCCTAAAGCATCTGCTGCAAGATCTCAGCTTTTTCCCCTGCTGTGATGGTTTTCCACTGGTCTTGCAGAGGGAAAAAGGGATATTTTAGGGTTCTGTATCTTCTGGCTGTGTTAGGGGAATAGAAAGATGGCTTTCATTTCTCACTGGAGAGAGGAAATAGATGATGGAGTGGGGTAAAGGCTGTCACTCCAGGCTGTAGCTTATTTTCACCAAAAGTATCTGAAAGCAAACACGCCTCCCACTGTGATGATTCATTTATTTCTAAAGGTCCCCATCTGGTCTCCAGGAGAAATTCATATTCCTTCTATTAACATAACTTTGACCTTATTTGTAACAAACAAATAACTAATAACTCTGGCCTTGTTATAACACAAGAGTATCTGCCTTTCCCTGCCCTGGGCTATGTTAAAAATTGTCTTTTATTAACAGGCAATGAAAGGTGCTATGCCTATCTGCTTCACTCTGATTCCCAGATTTCTTCCCAAACAATAGGAGAGATGGGAAAAATATTCAATACACCAAATCACTTTTTATAAAATAATTTGTCCAATAGTGTCCTGAAATTAGAAAGCCAGAAAACATATAGCCTCTTAGAGAGTCCAGCTTTTCTCATTCTTACTCTAATCAGTGTAGGTTTTATATCCTGTGTCAAATAGGAATGTTTCCAGACATCTTTATGAAACTTTCATTTTATTTTTATTTTTTTCAAACTTTCAAGATAAAATAATCTAGATCGAAAGTTCTAGATGCTTTTATTTGTGAAGGGAGGTCATATAACAGGATAATATATAAAATTTAGCTCAGAACATCTATACTATGTGTTCTTTGAGAATAATGAATATTATCATCTTTGATAATATTAGATCTTTGAATCTTTGGGGAGATATTTCCAGTTGATGTCAAAAATAGTGCAAAAGCATTCATGGCTTCTATTTGCAAAAATGAATATTTTTACAAATAGATATGATTATTCATTTTTTAGAAATAGCCACAAAATGGTAAATTTTCTTTTTATAAAAGTGAACTTTCCATATTTAACTCATTAAAAAAGATCTTCAGGCTACTTGCAATATTTTGATAAGTAATATGTGTCAGAACTTTAACTTTTCTGAATGCTCTCACATTTTCCCTTTCACCTGTATTCTGGTAACTCCTTCTTTCTCTGGTTTATCCAAAGTGTGCTATTTTACTCCTTAATCTTCCACTAATTTCTGTTGCCTACACTTGAAACATGTAAAACTATCACTCATTCTAGTACCTACTATTGCTCTATCTCCCTTTCCTTTTATCTTTCTTGTATTTCTGATTGCTTTTTTTCTTTTACTCTTTGTGCGTTGCCTGGATACTATCATTGCCAAATATCCTTCTCTTTACTAACTGCTGTTTATCTTCTAAAATTATCTGATATAACTGTATGTTTATCATTTTGTTGTTGAATATTTTTCTCCTTTCTGGAGGTAGTAGGGTGGCAAGGAGAGTGATCTAATGATATTGCATGGAGGTAACAGCAGTTGCATCTTATTCCTCCACTGTTCCAAATGAAGAACCATTGTCTAATTTATGCGTTTATTGATGACCTGCAGTGTCATGTGCCAGCCACTGTGCTAGAAGTCCTTGGGACACAAAGATGAACAAATTCTCCTTCCTGAAGTCAAAAACCTTATAAACTAAGCTCTAGAGAAATGTCTGATCCATATAATTGCTTGGTTTATTATGGCAGACAGTTCACGGTCCATGATAATGGCAAATTATTATAGTTATTCATAGCCATATGTGAGCTGCTATTGACATTTCAATCAAATATGCTAACTACTACTTTAACATTGTTAGAGAATGAAAGTAGTATGAAAAGTTAATATTTCTAAATACTTGAGAAATTTCTGAGTTCTTGACTTATTTTAAATATTTTTTCGATAGAAATCATCTTAAAATATATTATACATCTTTCTTCTGAGACAAGAATGGTTTGGTCTAGGATTTGGTCTAGGATATGGGAAATGATGGGGAATGGGATCATCATGATTAAGCAATTATATGGTAAGAACACAAAATAATAACACAATATGGGGGATCTCTGCATGATCCCCTATTTGTATGAATGTATTTTCCTTGTAGTTGCTAATGAGATGGAAATTGAACTGAATGATATTTCTGTTGGCAGTAACCAATCTTAGACAACAAGAAGAAAAGGTTTTAATGTAGGAGAAAGATTACAGGGAAAAAAATTGTAAAATTATCTTTATGTCTACATTGGACCAAGAAAGAAACCCTTGATAAAAAATAATATAAAGCTTAGGCCAGGAAATATAAAGTAAATAATCCAATTCCCATGACACCCAGAAGAGGGTGACAAGGAATCAGTAAACTAAGATATGTTTTATATTTCTTATTTAAAATTATTATTTCCCTCAAATGAAATGTAAAATTATTTTTTCTAGGTCTGTGAAATATGATGTTGGTATTTTGATTAGGATTGCATTGAATCTGTAAATCACTTTGGGAGTATGGACATTTTAATAATGTTGATTCTACTGATCCATGAGCATGATATCTTTCTTCCATGTGTTTACATCATCTGCAATTTCCTTCCTTCATAAGAATTCTAGGAGAAATTTGTTCTTTTTGCTAAAGGTTGCCTTGACTATTCAGTCTCTTTTCTGGTTCCATATGAAACATAGAATTATTTTTTATAGATCTGCAAAACATGATATTGGTATTTTAATGGGGATTGCATTGAATCTGTAAATCACTTTAGGTAGTATAGACATTTTAACAATGTTGATTCTGCCAATCCATGAGCATGGTATGTTTTCCTATTTTTTCATGTAATCTGTGATTTCTTTCCTCAGTGTTTTGTAGTTCTCTTGGTAGAGATCTTTCACTTCCTTGGTATATTCCTAGGTATTTTATTTTCTTTGTAGCTATTGTGAATGCTATTGAGTCTTTGATTTGACTCTCAGCTTGACTATTATTGGTGTATAGGAATGCTACTGATTTGTGTACATTGATTTTGTAACCTGAGACTTTGCTGAATTTATTTATCAATTCCAGTAGTCTCTTGGTGGAGTCTTTGGGTGTTTTCTAGATATAAGATCATATCATCAGCAAAAAGTGATAGTTTAACCTCCTCTTTCCCAATTTGGATGCCCTTTATTTCTTTCTCTTGCCTGATTGCTCTGGCTAGGACTTCCAGCATTATGTTGAACAGAAGTTGTGACACTGTGTACCCTCGTCTTGTTCTAGTTCTTAGTGGAAATGCTTTCAATTTTCCCAGATTCAGTATGATGTTGATTTTGGGTTTGTCATATATGGCTTTTATAATCTTGAGTTATGTTCCTTCTATGCCTAACTTATTGAAGGTTTTTATCATGAAAGGGCTCTGGATTTTGTAAAATGCTTTTTCTGCATCTGTTGAGATGATCATAAGGTCTTTGGTTTTGCTTCTGTTTATGTGGTGAATCATATTTATTGATTTGCAAATGTTGAACCATCCTTGCCTGCCTAAGATGGAAGCCCTAAACTTTTTATTTCCTTTAGCTCCATGGATACCACTTAGTGACAGAGGTTTGAATCACTAGATGTGACTCTTCTTTGAAGAGCAAAGACCAGAATTTAAGAATTATGTAACTTATTATTAATATCTGATTTGGACATTTAATATTTCTTTTGATTTCACTGGAGGTCAGCAATGAGCTTTTTCACTTTTTCTCATTCATTTCTATGATTATAGATACCACCTACAGGCTTGAATATTATAATTTATGCTCTAACTCAGAACATTTTTAAGAGACCAGACTTACACATCCATTTGCCTAATTGACATCTATACTTGGATATCATATATCAAAATATTTTTAAACTTTTTAATGTGAAGTAAAATATACATATGCAAAAATACCCCTCACTCAGTAATCACTATCCCAACATTTTAACTTTATAGCTGTTATCAAGATTTTAAATATGTTTATATGTTATTAATGTTCTTATTAGTTTAATGTCTATTTACATAAACTATTATGTTTTATCAGTACAAGGTTTTATTCATCATATATGATAGCATCTAGTAGAATGCCAGACAGTTGATCAACTATATATTAATACTATTATTGAATAATGAAAAGCAACAGATAAAATATAACCAATTTTCATTATGCACATATGCCAGTTTGTCAATATCTACAAAATTTGATGGTTAATTCAAGGTATAAGGAGAAGGAGATAGTTGATTACTGCCAGTTATTGTGTCCACGTTTTCTAATGACAAGAGTAAGTGTTTACCTTTTCTTGTGGTTTTTCTGGCTTTATTTATCTAAATACAAAATATTTTTTCTTCATGTGTAACAGATAAATAGTCCAATCACAAAATCTGCAGTATTTTTATTTATTTTCCTTTGAATAAAGAATGGGGAGATAAAGATCTAGTCGTTCTAGTTTATGTAACAACCAGGCATGAACATTATTACCAAACAACATCAGGTTGCTGTTAAAAGGTCATTCTTTTGGCACACTTGGTTGGATCTCTCATCCTTTCCTGGTTTATTAGTTTTTCTTCTTCTTTCTCTCTTAAAACTTTTCCTTTTGCCCCTCTTCCTTTTACCTTTATTTTTCCCACTCTCTACCAAGTCTTTAGACCTTCTGGCAGCACCTTGGGGGTCTTGCTCAACCACTGTGGCCCTTGGGGCTGATGAGGAACATAGCAGCCTGTGGTTGGTCAATATTAGCTTGGAACTACTAACAGATACCTTCTGTGCATAATTAATCTTTAGAGTTCTTTTTTCCTTTGGCATTTCTGATAAATAGTCCCTACTGTACTATTTGATTCATTCCTTATTTGAACACTTCTGCAGCTGCAATTCTATTAATATAACTTAGAAACAAAAACCTCATATACATGGATTTGTAGTCTCCTAAATTTCAAGAATTCCCTTTCAAAAGGCATCTTTTTAAATCGATCTCTGGGAAAACACACAAACTATCCCATGATACTACTGTTCAGGCAAAATGTCACTAAAGCAAATATAAATAAAGACAAAAACAAACCATGCCTTCTGTTCTTTCTGCCCACAGAGCCTCTTTGCTGAAGAGTAAAATATTGTCATATGTTCTATATCTACCTTATTTTATATGTTCGTATCTGTTCAATGAATGACCTGCAGTTGCATGTGAACTTGTAAAAGGTAAAATAAATTTACTTATATTAAATGACACCTGAATGTAATCATTTGTCAATAAAATTAACTATAAAATATATTTATAAATACATTTTAAAATTTCATCCATAGTAACCTATAGGTGTCAGATACATGAATTCACTCAGACAGGCACACACACTCTCATTTGATAATGTCAGTTCTTTGTCTGATGTCCTGATACTGTATGACAATGATATTACACCTTATAGATGTTCTCATGATCTTAGGAACAATTACTAAGTAAAGGATAGTAGATATTTTGACGTTCAGTATGTTACCTTGATGCACACATTAAAAATTCTAAAGAATCAGGAACATTATTTAAAGTACCTTTTCTGTAACCAAATCATCAAGTTTAGTAAATAGTCAAAATATTATGTTATTGTTATGTTCATGTAACTACAAATTACTTATGTAAAATGATTGCTATAAAATAAGTGTGTGTATATGTGTTTATATGCATTTGTATATAAATATGTATGTGCAGCTTAGGTTAAATGTGTGAGCTTATGTTTTGCTTTTCAGCTTTCTAATTTAAATACCCAAGAAGGCAAAAGCAGACTGTCATAAACTTATGAATGGCGTTCCTTGACATAATTTTCACTTGATATTTCAGTGATATTCCCAAAAGTGGAGGGAAATACATAGATGATGACTTGCACTTTGTTCCTGACCTAGTGCTATTGCCGCAGAGAGCTGTTGACCAAAGATAACCTTAGTTGAGGATATTACAAAAATGATGAGGAGCATCATGATGAATATTTTCCATTCTATCTCCCTCTGTCTTACTTATGATTTTTTTCAATAATATAGTTTTATTGTGAATAAGAGAACAGTTTTCTGGACTCCATGTGACTGGTTTTTTCCTTCTTATTGTTAATCTTTATCTTAAGAGATGGGTCTTGCTCTGTCACCCAGGCTGGAGTGTAGTGGCACAGCCATAGCTCACTGCAGTCTTGAATTCCTGGGCTAAAGCAATCCTCCCACCTCAACCTCCTGAGTAGCTGGGACTACGGGAGTACGCCACTGCACCGGGCTTTTTAAACATTTTTTTTCCAGATGGGGTCTCACTATGTTACTCAAGCTGGTCTCAAACTCCTGGCATCAAGCAATCCTCCCACCCAGCCTCCCAAGTAGTTTGGATTATAGGTGCAAGCCACCATGGCTGGTTTTTTTGTGTGTGGGTTTTTAAAATAATTTTAACTTTAATCAGAAAAAAATGGGAGTGGGAATATTGAGAAAATGTAATCTACTAAGTCAGAGCTAAAGAAAAGGCAAACCCTACATAGAATTTTATTTTGTGTGTGATTGATGTAAAATCTTTTCATGCCATGCATTAAGTGGTATGGGGGGAAAAACTATTAAGGTAGTATCCCAAAAGCTGGCAGTGCAACTTAGTTTAGAGGACAAACATTTTAGTTCTTAAAAAAATCTTGATAAGTATTTGGTGAGTCAAATACATTGATAAATATTTGGTGAGTTAATGTTTTTAAAACACTTAGAACTGCTAAACCATCATTTATGAAAGTTCATCATATGACTCTGATACAAATATATGATGAACACATGCCAAGCATTTATTAAACTGCTTAATGAGGAAGCCAGCAAAATGGTAAAGCTGGTGCTAAGGAAGAATATAAAAGAGAGCTGTTTGGGCATTAGAGAATGATTTTTGAGAAAAGATGGCGAGATAGGCACAAGACTGGTTAATGTTCTACAGGACAATGGCCCATAACAGTTTGGGATCACCTTTCCTGATTAACAGAAATTATTTGCATCTCAACCAGACAAAAATTTATAGGTTAACTTGTAACTTTACCTCCTTTTAATTAATAATAAATCGCTTTTTAATTAATAACAAATAGTCAATCATAGGTACATTTTCTTATATAATTAAATTATCCTAAGATGGGCTAGTTAGACAATGCTCCATCATAAAATTGACAGGATATGCTGCTCTTGCTGTGCCCTATTTCTAAGTTTTGAATTTTTTTTCTTAACGGTCACTGATATATAAGAAGCACTTGACAAATGTTTAAAAACAAGGTGAATATAGCTTAAGTGGTGACACTTTGGGGGCTTGTGTTTAAGGTTAAGATTAGAAAATAAAACTCCTCAGCATAAGATATGAATTTCTTTTTTATTCATAAGAAGGAGGGAAGATGTGATAATAGAGAAAGTATCAGAAAGAACACGAGTCAGTGAGAAAATATGAGGTAGAACACTGTATGGAGGAAGGGTCAAATAAAACCTATAGTTGTGGCATGACCAAAAGGAATTTTGAGAAAAGAAATATCTAAGATTTGGGGGTTTGTTGTGCTGTGTAGTGACGATGTAATCCATCTCTCTTGCCTTCCATTCTTTAGCAAATTTCAGTATGCTTGTGAATGTTCTAGGTATGCTGTATTTTCAGTTTTATTTATTTATTTATTTATTTATTTATTTATTTATTTTTAAAAACAAGGTCTTGCTATGTTGCCCAGGCTGGTCAGAATTATATGCTAAGCATGTACGAGTTGTTGAATAAACTATTTGTTTTTATTTCGGCATATACGGGGATACAAATGTTTAGGTTACATATATTGCCTTTGCTCCACCCGAGCTTCAAGTGTGTCCATCCCCTAGACAGAGTGCACCACACCCAATAGGTATATATATACCCATCCCCTCCTCCCCCCTCACCTGCCCGACATCCAATGAATGTTACTACAATATGTGCACATACGTGTTGATCAGTTAATAACAATTTGATGATGAGTACATGTGGTGCTTGTTTTTCCATTCTTGTGATACTTCATTTAGTAGAATGGGCTCCAGCTCTATCCAGGATAATACATGAGGTGCTAGATTACCACTGTTTTTTTGTGGCCGAGTAGTACTCCATGGTATACATATACCACATTTTATTAATCCACTCATGTATTGATGGTCACTTGGGTTGTTTCCACATCTTTGAATAAACTATTTTTAATCAAAAAATGAAAACAAGAAACTTTATAGAGCTTTATAGAGCTCATAGAATGTGGAAGTCAGGCAATAAAGAAATAAATAGGTAACTTGTGATGAATGCTATGAAAATGAACAGAATCAGTGGTAGGAAATAATAGATTTAGAGATCTATTTTAATGGTATGATCAAGAAAATCCACTCTGAGGAGGAGTCTTTTAGACAGAGACCTGAAGCAAAGACTTCCCATTAAGAGGGAGAAAGTATTTCTCACTCTATTAGTTTCTTAGGGTTGTAATAACTACAAACTTGATGGTTTAAAACAATGAAAATTTATTCTTTCATTGTTCTGAAGGATAGATATTTGACATTAAGGTAAAAGCAGGGTTGGTTCCTTCTGGAGACTATCAGGAAGAATGAAATCCATGCCTCACTCTGAGCTATTGGTGACACCCCGCAGTTCTTGAGGTTGCTTGGTTTGTAGATGCATCTCTTCAGTGTGAACTTCTGCCTTCATATTGTCTTCTTCTCAGAGTGCCTCTATGTTTCAAGTCTCTTATAAGAATCCTGTCTTTGGATTTAGGGCCCTCTCTATACCAAGAATAAACTAATTCAAGATTCCTAATTATATCTTCAAAGCCCCCTTTTCCAAAAAAAGGTCACATTTTTAGCTCCTAAGTGTTGAGACATGGACATATTTAGGGGGATGAGAGAGGGCACAATTCAAGTCATCACTCTAGGTAGAAGAACTATCATGGGCAAAGACAAGGATATGGTAAAGACCTTGGCATGTTGACGGGATAAAAGAACATTTGGGTGACAGGGAGAATGACTTATAATTCAGATGATATGATAAGCAATTTTGTCATGTTGCCAGCCATGTCAGTGAATAAAACTATAGAATAAGCTTCAAGCAGATTTTCAGAAGCATGAAGAATATTTTGGGCTTATGGCGCCTGGAATGAGGGTTGAGTTTGTCTGTGAAATCCATTTGTTATTTAGGTTACTAACAAATAGGATCAGTAATAATAGTCTCAAATGCCTTGTGGCTTCATGAGCTTATTCTAATTAGGTGAATATGCTACAAATTTACATGTAAGTTTTCTCTGAAGTTACTGCTCATGTTTTTCTTATCTGTTCTAAGGAGGTCATTTTTCAAAGCCCCTGCTTTTCATGTGTTGTGACTGTATCCTATTTCTAAGGCTAATGCCTGATGGTATATTTTCCACATCAACATCTATGAGAAAGAAAGTGAACTTAAGTCATAGTACAACCGTATTTTCTGGGTTGTATAGATCAATCAAGCCTTGTCCTATGTTGTCTAAGTATCTGGTACCACAGGGAACTTATGTAGATTTATATATCACCACCTTGAAAAGCCTGTAGCACTCCCTTTTCTAAGATATGCCAATAGAATTCAGCTTAAAGTAGAATGCAAATAACCTGCTTTAAAGTCTTACTGAATGTGAAAAAATCCTGTCCAAGTAAACCAATTCTATTAGCATCAGTTTTGTCTACTATAAAGGAATACACTTTAAACTCTTCACTCCATGAGCACCACTTTATATTATGTAATGGAAGACAACTTACAAAAAGGCAATAATGTACTACTGGATTATAGCTAATGGCTTCATTAAGCACGAATAATAAAGAGACTTCTTTTATCCTCTTAAATGTGATTGTTCTGCTTCCCTACCTAATAATGTGGTGCCGAGATTACCGATGTCCCAATAGCAAACCTGCCTCCATGTAGTGTCATAATCACTCTTGAGCATCTTAGGATACATATCTGTAATAATGTCAGCCACTAACCTCAATGCTGAAATACTAGGAACATGAAAATCCCCACTTTAGGGACTTTTCTGATCAAATGATAGTTTTTAAACATTTCTGAATAGTTTCTATTGCAGTTTCACTGCTTATAATTTCTTCTGAAAATAATTTCTTCAATGGCAGCATTCCTGTAAGAAGACCAATTAATTACCACCTTACGTGTTGAGAGTTTAATGCTGGGAAAATAATTGAGTAGTGGGACAGAACAAAGTTAGTTCACTCTAACGTAAAATGAGTACCCTTCTTCTGCAAAATAAAATGGAAATAAACATTAAAAAGATTAAAATTGGTCTTTCTGTTAAGCAGTTCATTTTTAAAAACATAACTTATAAGAAACAGAAATCTATACTTGTGAGAACTTTCCTCACATGTTTGACCAAATGTGGGATACACTTTGAAGGACTTTGGGGATGGCATATAATAATGTTTAATAATAAAATTGGGAAATAATGTCAAATGACAATTTAAAAATTAGAAATACATAATTCATTTGTTCATCCGCAATGGCTCATAGATAAATGAAAGAACTAAAATACAGCTTCCCATAAGGGAGCAACTGGGATGTGCCTCACTGCTAAAATGAAACCTGACAAAAAAGGCAGTTTGGAAAATAAGACTTTTTGTTGAAGTGGTATTTAAATATGCCTAAGAAAATAGTTATGCCTTATGACAAATGTGAGGTTATGTAGAATAATTTACTGAATGCTATTTTGTGGAAACGTTTTGTAAATCATGCGCATGTTAGATTTATTTTTTTCCATTAAAATACAAAAAGCTCCTCAGCAATTTCTAGCCCTTAAGAGAATTATAAGTTATTGGTTTGTTGCATTTTTTTATATTTAACTTGAAGCTTGTTTGCCTGTTGTGTTTGACCTTGAATGATGAGAAAATAAACTTAAAGTAATAAAATATTGCTTTAATCTTATTTATTTTATGACTTTCATTTTTTTTCCTTTTTAGATAAATAAATATATGTTTGTGGTGTGGGGAAAAATTTAGAGCAGAATAAAAAACAAGCAACAAAAAGGAGATTGCTTTTCCTTCATTCGATAAGGCCCTTTTAAACAAAGAATATTATAGTAATATAAAGGTCAAACTGGACTTAATCTTTAATATAAGAAATAAGCAAGAGAATTAAGTCTTTTTATTAATCAATATACTTTTTAGAAAAGTTCAGAAGATTTCTTTTCCTTTTATAAGTAATTTCATTTGAAAAATCATTTATTAAAGATAGTAAGCATTATTAGGTTATAATTAATAGACCATATAAAGAACCATGTTGTGGAAAAAAATTCTTATATTCTTGTGACTTTTCCTTCTGAGTAAAGTTACCTAGTTCCCCTTTCTGGTATAATTAATTGATTGATAGATCAGCGTGCTCCTGAAAGTGAAGGAGAAAACATCAGGTCAGTGGCATCCTTTCTCTCATCTGTTCCATTCTCATACTCCTAGCTTCACTTCCTTTAGAATTTAAATATAAGTTAAAAGTTTTTATACTTCTGACAGCTATAAAATGTCCTGCTCAGCAAGATATTAATAATAATATAGTATTTACTGTAGTTTAATTATTTTATGGATTATTTCCATGCCTTTATTTAAAACTGCTAAAAGAAAGATTGCAATGGTTAAGTTAAGCAGGCAAAGAAGACTTTATTAAAGACTATTGCAATAGGGGATAGAGATTGAACTTAACTCTGCTGAAACAAAAGGCTGGAGAGTTTTTAATTGCTGGATGAGCTAGTGGAAACGTACTGGGAGAACTTGGGGAAGGCTGGTCACTAGGATTGTTAAGAGTAGGAGACTAGGAGACAGGGCTCAGACCTAATGCAGGGGCTTAGAGTGGGTGCAGATGTTAAAATCTAACCAATGGGGGTTGATAACGACAGGTAGCTGACAAGCTGGTTGAAGTGGTCTTGTCTAAGTCACCTTACATGAACTTTGGCCAATTACAATATCCTTTCCATTGTGGTTTTAACATTACTCTGCCCTTGGAATCACCATGACAGTTCCAAAACAACTATATAAAGTATAAAAATGGGAGGGAACCCAATTCTGGGAATTACTACCCAAATTCTTAGTAAAAACCAACTGCTTAGCCTTGGCTTTTCCTAAACTCAATTAGTGAGACTTCAAAAGCCAAAAACCCCTTTTTTTTGGTGCAGCTGCTCTTTTCAAGTGTGCTGGCTCTCTTATTCTTAAGAGAGTGTGCTTTCACTTTTGCCTTCAATTTTATCTTTCAATAAAATCTGCTTTCTTTGGCTTATTGGCAACCATGTTTTGTTAAGTCACTGGAGACCTAGAGATATTAAGAATATATCGATGATCAAACCCTAACAATATTTGTACCCCCATTACATGATGAAATAAAAAAAAGAAAAAAGAAAAAATTAGCTGGGCATGATGGCATATGCCTGTAGTCCAGGCTACTCGGGAGGCTGAGGCAGAAGGATCGCTTGAGCCCAGGAGTTTGAGGTT
>VBSM01002217.1:36462184-36510594 GCA_008086735.1 Cheirogaleus medius
ATTAAATAATATAATGCATGTAAAGACCTTAGCATGGTGCCTGCCAGCTTGCTGCCTAGCTCAGAACATGGTCTTAAGTTCTCAGAGTTCAAAGGTGTCAGATTTATCATCTGTCTGTCTGTTTGTCTCCTCTCATTCTCTCTCTCTGTAGGATAAAAGCCTCAGGTCAACTAATACGTGCCTGGGGAAGAAAAATAAAATGGAATATGATCTTAAAAAAAAAAAAAGGAATATACCGATGATCAAATCCAATCACCTAATTATACAGAAAGATATAATGACTTGTCCAAGAGCACACAAGTTAGTGACAAAGCTAGAACTGAAATCTATGCCTCCGTATGCTAATCAAGGACAGTGTTTTGTAATAAAGTAATAAAGTTTCCTATAAATTACTATAAAGAGGAAAGAAAGTAGATAGGGAGATGTAACTTTTATTTTTTACCTCTTCTGTAATTTTGATAAACCAGAACTATTGTTTCTTAAATGAAATTGAGATTTAGATTTTTACTACTATGTTTTTTTAAAACATTCTAGATAGAGGGAAGTTTGTGGGTATTTAAGAATAACCACATCATAGAATTCTTAATTTGGAAGTTTCAATGTATAAATTCATATTTGAAATCTTTAATATAGCCTTAAGGAATATACAGTTGACCCTTGAACAACACAGGTTTAAACTGTGTGGGTCTACTTATGATCTTTTCAACCAAAAGCAAATGAAAAATACAGCATTTGTGGGAGGCAAAGCCTGCATATATGGAGGGCTGACTTTGCACATATGTGGTTCTGTAGGGCCAACAGCAGGACTTGCTTATTAGCAGATTTTGGTATATACTGCGGTCCTGGAACCAATCCCTCCAGTATATCAAGGGACAACCGTAGTTGCATTTAGATAAACTTCCTTTGATAGTTTAATGTGACTAGATTTTTGAAGAATTATGAAGGTAACTATTTTTACATATCCCTATTTTTTTCAAATACTCGAAAAATCATTTTTTATTTTAAAAAATATAGTTGCTAAAAGACTAAAATGAGAATTCTGTTTATCTAATTCCTTCTGAAAAAACGGAAAACAAAAAAACCCTGTTTTTCTGCAGAATAATTTCTGTCTGAAGACATTTTTTTTAAGCTATAAGAGAAATTTGACTGAACACAGTTTTATTTTTTGCCTTTTTAAATATCAGCCGACTCTACAAGGTATAATCGATCATAATTTTAAATGATCACACAAGGTTTCAATGTATAGATTACTTGACCTTAATATATTCAATTGTAGTTTTATTTAAAAATTATATATTATAAAAATAAAAGTATAATTTGATATTGAACTTTTCATGTGTTTTTTCAATCATAGTAAAATACAGTTCATATGGTTTTAAGTAAATGATTTTAAAGTCAATCTCAATAGTCAAGAACCATAAGTACTCTTTCTTGAAAAAATGCAGGCATGCCTCAGAGATATTGCAGGTTCAGTTCCAGACCACTGCAGTAAAACAAATATTGCAATAAAGTGAGTCATACAACTTTTTTTGGCTTTCCAGTGCATATAAAAGTCATATTTACACTATGCTATAGTCTATTAAAGTGGATAATTGCATCATGTCTAAAAAAATCAAAGTACATACCTTAATTTAAGATATTCCTAAAAAATGCTAATGTTCATTTGAGCCTTCAGTGAGTTGTAATCTTTTTGCTGGTTGAGGATCTTGCCTGGATCTTGGTGGCTGCTTACTGATCAGGGTGGTGGTCCCTGAAGGTTGAGGTGGCTGTGATAACTTCTTAACATAAGACCACGATAAAGTTTGCCAAATCCATTGACTCTTTTTTTCATGAGAGATTTCTGCCACATGGCATGCTATTTGATAGCATTTTACCCACAGAACTTCTTTCAAACTTGGAGTCAATTCTCTCGAATCCTGATGCTGCTTTATCAACTAAGTTTACGTAATATTCTAAATTACTCGTTGTCATTCCAACAATGTTGACAGCATCTTCACCAGGGGTAGATTCCACCTTGAGGAATTACTTTCTTTGCTCATCCGTGAGAAGCTACTCCTCATATATTCAAATTTTATAATGAGATTGCAACAATTGAGTCACATCTTCAGGCTCCCTTTCCAATTCTATTTCTTTTGCTATTTCTACCACATCTGCAATTACAATAGTAGCATCAAAGACCACTGATCACAGATTACCATAACAGATCTAATCATCATGAAAAGTTTGAAATGTTTCAAGAATTACCAAAATGTAACATAAAAGACTCGAAGTGAACACATGTTGTTGGAAAATGGCACAGATAGACTTGCTCGATGAGAGTCACAACAAACCTATAATTGTAAAAAATGCAGTATCTGTGGATACAAAGTGAAGCCCAATAAAACAAGGCATGACTCTACTCATTAAAAATTTTATTCATGTCATTCTAGTCTGAGTTTCATTTCAGTTTGTTTTTCTAAACCTGTCTTCCCTAAACAAGAAACTTAATTTGATAATTTAAATGGCTTAATTATGACCTTCTGGCAATTTCTATGTTACCATGTTTTTAAAATTCTGACTACCAACTAAGTTGAAATATATACTCCATATAGTTTAATGTTCCCATGTATTTCTCTGTATGAATGTTTTCTTGGCTTTTTAACATTTAGGTATGAAGCACTTAATGAGGTCTCTAGGAGAGACTGTAATCCTGAGAAAACATTTTTTCCTCCTTCATTACTCTTGAGTAGGAAGAAGTGAATGTTACAGACAGACCCTGACCTCAGCCACCCTCTGCCATCCTCCTTCGGTGGTACTTTCCTTCTCTCATGCTCTCCCACACAACATTTTTCTTCTAAATTAAAATGTTCATTAACACTATTACAATCTTTGAATCCTTTATGGGTTTTTTCCCCACAACATTTATAATGTGAATTCCCCTTTTGTCAGCAAAATTAGGACAGCTAAAACCTGGATATTTTGAAAGCTATGTAAGCATTCTTCTAATACAAAGGCTGACTTTAAAGCAGTTTATATTTACACAGTGGAAAGAGATTCATAAGAGTCATAAGGCAGATTTGCCCAAATGCTTCTCTCATTTCTTGGTGTGTGACTTTCAGTTTTGCACAGAATAGAAAATTTCTAGTATCTTGGGAATTTTAAATATGATTCCATGTATAATGTGTAGTTAAGGCTGTTTTTCAAATATGTTGATATTTTCACATTTTAGTTTACGACAGTTGAAAATCAGTTAATTCAGTAATTGTGGTGCCTGAGGGCATCCTTCTCCAATAAAGACTAAGGAAAATAAATGAAATAAAGCTGAAATAAACAGAAGAGAACAAATGAATGTTTTATGGATGTAAGTGCATGATTCTAGTACTACTGAATACAGTAAAACTTAAACAGATGCTAGAAACCATTTTACTGTTGATGTTTACTTTTATTGTCATGTTTGTTTTTTAAGCAGTTTAGGGAATAAGGAACTAATTTAATTTATTTAATGCTTACTCTGTATCTAGCAAAGGACATTTTTGGTTGTTCTTATCCTTGATTTTAGAAAGACAAACTCTCCATGGACTATGTCTCCATAAAGAGAATAAAATATTAACATATAGTGATTTTAGAGTTGTTCGGACATCATTTAATTATGAGATTTACATTTTTAATCCAAAATATTAACTACTCTTTGTAAATTTCTTGTTATCTATGTGTTCCTAACTGAATATATCCTGCTTATTTTCTAACTCTTAAATCTGTTTAGTGTCAAGAATATAAAATGAAAAGCAGAAGCAGTAAACTTGTCAATATCTTTTTACAAATGTTGGTGGAACGTTTGGTTCAAGTTAAAGATAAGAAATTGTTGTTTCTTACTGATCATGACTCATTATAGTTAAATTAGAGGAAGTGTTTTAAAATGATTATGTAATATACTCTAATAAAACATGCTTGAGTCATTTTATTCTTCCATACTAATTAAAAAATACTATTTGTTACTATTTGTTTTAGTACATGTTAGTGCAAAGGGTGGGACTGGTTCAGCTAGGAAAAATATCAAAGCCATGGAAAATTTAGATGAAAAGTCAATGGCAGAATTAGATATTAAATTCCATTTTAAAAAGTTATTTTTTCTGCCAGTTTGTATCTAATATTTAAAACCTTGGTTAGAGTTGACTATGTACATTACACTGGAAAAGATTTTGTCCCAAAGTATAACAGGAAAGAAATTGTGTAAAAATTTTTTTCTTTTACTTCAATGTTTCTTATGTTCCACCTCAAAAAAAAATATTAGCATTAATTTGTAAGATTAAGAAAAGGCATCTTAAAAAAATTTACAAATGCTTGGCATTTAAATTACCAAAAAGTCAAGTTCTCATTTTTAAGAAAAGAATTCTATAAACTACATTCATTTGGGGAAAATTACATGAAGAATAATGTACCTTTTTCTTTTGGATCTCCCAAAGGAAAACACCTGGCCAGAAATCATAACAAGATTGACTATAAATTAATTGGTTGTAAGACCAACTTTCCATAATACTTGTAAGAATCTGGACCTTCACATGATGGTACAAAATGATATTTGTGTTAGAAATTTACTTGTGCTAAAGCCTAAATTAATATTCTGTGATATGTAATTGTCTCGTTGCACTGTTGTCTCCATATGAATTCTAGTTTGTGTCATGCTAGTGACAAGAAAAGGTAATTTGAGACTTGTGTTATTTTAAAATTGAATGGTGGAGTATGTGAGAAAGAATGTGGAAACTTTTATAACATTTCTTGAAGTTTTGTTCCTACAATGTCTCTAAGTTATTTACTTCTACCCACTGTTTCAGCATTCAGTGCTTTATCATTGGGGGACAAAATATATACAGCCATGTGTTGCATAATGACGTTTCTGTCAATGGTGGGCTGCATATATAATGGTGGTCACATAAGATTATAATGGAGCTAAAAAATTCCTATTGCCTACTGACATCATAGCCATCCCAAGGTCATAGCACAATGTACTATGAGGTTTTGGTAATGCTGGTGTAAACAAACCTACTTTCCTGCAGTCATGTAAAAGTATCACACATACCATTATGCAAATAATGTAAACAATACTTGATAATGATAATAAATGACTACGTTACTGGTTTATGTATTTACTTTACTATACTTTTTATCATTATTTTAGAGTGTACTTATTTTTAAAAAGAGTTAGCTATAAAACAACCTCAGGCAGGTCCTTCAGGATCTATCCCAAAAGAAGACATTGTTTTCATAGGCAATGACAGCTCCATGCATGTTATTCCCCCTGAAGACTTTCTAGTCTTCAGATATGAATATATGATGGTGGAAGACAGTGATATCAATGAACCTCACTCTGTAGGCCTGGGCTAATGTGTGTGTTTGTGTCTTAGTTTTAAACAAAAAAGTTTAAAAAGTAAAAAAAGTTTAAAATTTTAAAAATAGAAAAAAGCTTATAGAATAAGAATCTAAAGAAAGAAAATATTTTCGTACAGCTGTACAATGTGTGTGTTTTAAACTAAGTATTATTGCAAAAGAGTCAAAAGTTTAAAAATTAAGTTTTAATTTTTTAATTAAAAAGTTGCAGTAAGCTAAGATTTATTATTGAAGAAAGAAAATGATTTTTCTATATAAATTTAATGTGGCCTAAGCGTACAGTATTTATAAAGACTACGATAGTATACAGTAATGTCCTGGGTCTTCACATTCACTCTCCACTCACTCACTGACTCACCCAGAGCAACTTCAAGACCTGCAAGTTCTGTTCATGGTACATGCCCTATGCAGGTGTACCACTTTTAATCTTCCCCACTCTATTTATATTGTACTTTTTCTATGTTTAGACATGTTTAAATACACCTATACTTACCATTATGTTATAATCATCTACAGTATTCAGTATAGTAACATGCAGGTTTATAGCCTAGGAGCAATAGGCAGTACCATATATCCTATGTGTGCAGTAGGCCATACCATCTAGGTTTGTGTAAGTACACTCTATGATGTTCCCACATCAAAGTATTTCTCAGAACATATTCCTGTCATTAAGCAACATATGACAGTACTAAAAAAAAGTAAGAAAGCCTTGTTACTCTTCTATAGATAATTTGTTCATCCTCTGATATTTTATTTTTTTATTTTTCTTTAGCACTCACAGCTCTTTAGTTCACAGTATTCTAAAAAGAACAAAAATGAAAAGGAAAAAAAAAAAAAGGAAATGGACACCATGTCCTCTTCCTGTTTACTTCTTAAAACATTCAGTTTTGCAATTCCTTTTTTCCCCAGAATGCCTTTTCTCTTTGCTATATAGAAATACAGAGATTCTGATGGAAACAAAATATATCAAATGATACCATCAGTCTCAAAAAAGAAAGCAAGCAATAATTAGGGTGGCATAACTTTTGAAAAATTTTTAAAAATCCACAATACTGTAGTATTCTGCACTCAAGAGCAATATTTGAATTATAAAAACCTGGAGAAAACTTGGTTGCATAATTGGTACATGTTACGAATGAGCTCAGCATCATCGATTTCAGATTAATCACAGTCAGGTAGATTTAACTACTGTTACTATTTTAATTCCACTCCCTTCCCTTCAGCCACCTCACAAATATACAGACCTAGCAACGAAATAAAGTCAGAGTACAGCAGGTCAAGTCCAGCAGCCTTGCTGAGAAAAACATCTTTCAGTTCTCTCACTATCAATTAGTAGCATATTTGTGCATAGGGAGGATAGCAGGCTTTATCATGCAAAAACTAGTACCCATTCTGGTGTCTAATACTAATGATTTACTTTAGTATTTTTATCTAGTTAGGTCATCAATAGCTTAAATTGCCCAGCAGAGTAGTAAAGTAAATAAGTAGTAAGTAAACAAGATCTCTATGCCTTCAGAATATAATAATGGCTTCTAAAGTTAGGGAAACAAGATCTCAGCAAAGAGTTTCCTGATTATTTAAACTATGAGTGCTGCATTTGTTGTTTTTTTGTGGTAAGTGGGTAAGCATAAGATTGTGTATTTATTTAGTAATTTAGCGTTTATTTATTGAACCCCTAATGCATACACGGTATTGTGTTAGGTGTTGGGGATATAGCTCTTTGACAAGATAAAGTCAGTTTTGTTACTACCACCATCAACAACAAAGTACAATGCACTGATAGAAAATTGAGAACAAATGGAAATATTTACTTCTCATTTACTGGTAAAGAAAACTCTAGGAATGACATAATAGCCATGAAGGAGGGCTACAAGGATGTTGTCCTTAGGGAGTAGGAAATGTATTATTTCTACTTCATAAAAAACAATACTATAAAAGTCTGGAAGTGTTCAATCTGGCCAGAGAGCAAGGGGAAACTGAATAAGAATTGTTCAAGTAAAGCTAAAACAGAACTCCAAAAGAATATGTAATTGGAGGCCGAAGCCCACAGTTTTACATGCCTATAAACAATGTTTCCAAGGACATTCCTCCTAAATGATAATCTGGAAGACTTATTCATCTCCCTTTTGATTTCTATACAGAGTAGCGTGTTGCATTTCCTTACAATAGATAAAACAACTAACTTTACTGCCATGGTGCACATGTTCTTTCTGTATCTAAATTTAATACCAATAGGCATTTGTAAAATTCCACTAGAAAACATCAGCAATCAGGTAGTGAATTAGATTATGTGACAGGGGTAGTTGGGAATTCTTTCCTGACCACTGTGTCTTCTATTGTATCTGTTACTGCAAAGAGATTATTTTTTTCTTACTATCTCTTACTTGGAATTTTATTTCATAATGAATGTGCTGTAGCCAACTACAGCAAAGGCATGGCAAATATGGCAAAGGTAGAAGTTAAGTTATCGTATGTAAATATTAACCCTTAATACATTTTTGTATACATTTGTTTTCATGTCTCTTATAATTGTAAAATAGAAACATGCACATTGTTGAAATGTGATAAAATATAGAGACTTATACAGGCAAAACTAAAAATCAGTTTGAATTCCAGGACATAGAGATAGTCATCGTGAATATTTTGGAGAGCTGCCTTCCAAATTTAAACAAATATACCCACACTCACAAACTTACAAATACACTTTGCATCCACCTGTGTAATTGAGTTTCATTTGTGAACATCTGGTCTTGCACCCTTCATGCTGTTTGCTTTTCCATTTTCCCATTACCACTGGCAATATTGAGATTTCCCAAGCCAGCATTTTTGAGATAGTTTATTTTCCTTTTACTTTATCTTATATATCTAATCTATTGTTAGATTATGTGACTTTTTTCAACATCTGAAATTTTTCAAACATTCCAAAGAAATGGAGATAATGGAATAATTCCCTCTGATACTCTTGCATATGTATGTGTATTATATTAATGCCTCAGTATGTCTCTACCAGAAAAGGACTTTTATTAAAAATATAACCTCATAACTATCATTAAAAGTAAAATAAGTAACAATTTCTTAATATTAAATTTCTACTTTCCCCTAGTCATCTCAAAAGTGTCTGTCTACAGTTGGTATGTTCCAATCAGGATCCAAACAAGGTCCATACAAGGCATTTGGTATCTTCTTTTTTCTCACCATTTATTTGGTTGAAAAAAACACACCATATATTCTGTAAAATCCTTTACATTTTGGATTTGGCCAATTGAATCTTTATGGTGGCATTTAGCATAATCTCCTATACCTCCTTCATGTAGTACTTGTTAACTGTTAATTAGATCTTAAGGCTTGACTAAATTCCTGTTCAATATTTTTGGCAAGAAAACGAATTGTATCAGGAGGCAATAACATCTGGAAATACCACTTTTAGTGATGTTGAGATTAATCAATAACTCCAGTGTTAACAGCCTGTCCATTACTACATTAGGTTTCCTGTCAACCTTTCATCCAGATAGTTATAGTCACCACGAGTTGCCTAGATTCATTATTTCATCGGAGATGAGTAATTGTGACTTTCTGAATCTATTATGCCTGTTGTGTTTTTGTTCATTGAGTACAAATGCTTATATGTAGTTCAGTCCACCCTTTTACCTCGTCAATGTGGCCAAACCGGGTTTGCCAAGGAATCTCTCTTTTTTAACACTGAAATTCCTGCATCCCAGGAAATCTCTCATTCATGGCAAACAAGGAAAATTGGTCACCCTAAGTCTCAGTCATTAGTTTTTGATCACTTTCTGTTGCACTTCTTTAGTCAGGAAAAGGTTTTGTGGTGGAAAGGACACTGGACTTGGATTGAGATGAAAGCTACAGTTTCTTAACTGTCATTTGCTACATATATTTTCTACAACTGTAATAATACAGGGGAGATATCAAAGGGCATAGAAGCATAGAAAAGTATTATGCAAATTTTAAGGATTATTATTCCCCACATCCATTTTTGTTTCTTCTGTGACCTTACAACTGAGGCAGCTGGCTCCTCTTCTTTACCCTTTGATATCAGTCTGACTATTTAATATTCAGTTTGAAATTCACTGCATATGGGAGTCTAAGCTCTCAACCCCTGGCACTTGCTAGATCTTGCATGGCAAACTGTGTTCAGTTGTGGATACCAAACTGAAATAAAGAAATTGATATAAAAAGAAAGGTTATGCAGAGAAGGCTGACTAGGATGGGAATGATCAAGAAACCATCTCATATGAAATACAGTTAAAGATTGTCTCAGAGTCACACATATTAAAATTATGTGGAACATAGGATCACCTGGTTTCCTAGACTTTAAGCTGCTTTGAACAGACGATAAGAAAATGCCAGGCATATTACGATTTTTGACATATATCTTTTGAGAAAATCAAGCAATAAGAAACACCTGGATTAGTGACTGAGGCCTGTACTGATATTGCTCAAATGAGGAAAACCTGTAACTTGCTTTTGGTAAGGGTGAGCCAGAGCTTGGACTAGAACTTGGGTTGTTTTACTCCCATTCTAGTACATTCCTGTGTTTTCCACAGCAATAGTCCTTTCCCCCTACCCCAGGGAATGTTAAACAGAAAAACAAAACAAAACAAAAAACGGTTAAAGGCATAATAGTCATTTACAAATATTCAAATACAGGGGTAATTAGAGTTGATATAAGTAATTAGGGGTGATAACCATAGGGACTGGAGTGGGACTTCACTAAATATTTGAAAGCATTCCAACGTGAGAGTTGCCCTACCACAGAATGGGAATCACAGCTCAAACAGAAGCTGGGTAAGCATCTATCAGAGGTTTTACATCAAAGATTCCTATACTGGCTGTTGTTAAAGTATCTCCCAACTGCAAGACATTGTTATTACAAGAAATAAAGTAATCATGGGTGCAATCTTCCAATTACTGTGATAGATTTGGATGTCTCCACTGGCAAAGATCTGGCTTCACATCAATGGCTTCTCCTGCCAGCCCCAGTGGTGGAAAGAGGAGAGAAAGAACTGGGCTTCAATTCTTCCAGAGTCCACCACTGTGGGCAGAACATCTGTTTTCCTATTGAAATTACTGGGGCAAAGAAGTTGATTATGCAAGCAAATAGGGAACACATCTTTATCAGCTGCGCTTTATTATAAATACGATATCCTTCATTCTCACTCTAATCCTTATTACATGCCATAAAATTACTAAAATAGCTTCCTGACTGGTTTCTGTATGGCCTTTCACCTTGCTAATTCAACGTTTGGCTGTATTTCTCTCTTATAAAACACTGATTCATTGTATCATTTTCTGTAAATTGCTGGGTCCCTCCTTTCTTTATGATTCATACCAGGTTTTTATTGTTCAATATTTTAGGTCCTCTAAGATTGGCCTCTCAGTGAGTAAACAAGTTGCTTCCCTTTCCATATCAGGATTGATGTATTCCTTCCCCTATAACAAACGATATAGTCTCCATGCAGACAGCTGTAGCAACATTTGTGACTTTAATTCCCTTAACCTCTTTGAACCTTTTTTCTAATCTCTAAAATGAGAATGAGAAAGTTTAACTTAAATAATTGTCAGCAGTAATAGAGCAAAAGACCTTGCACAAGCATGGCATATGTAAAGTTTTTACCAATGTCAACTCCCTTGCTTTGCCCCCATGTTTCCTTCTATTTATTATATCTATAGAGTTACTTTAATCGGCCAAGTCATTCATTCTGTGCTTAACATAAATACTGTACATGGTTCCATTAGTTGTCTTTTTAAATTAGAGGTTTACCAATGAAATAAATTAGTTAGGTTGAAATTAATAGTTCTCTTTGTTATATCAATGTATGTTGCAATTTGAAGGAAAAAAAAAAAAACTAGCATGTGCTGAATATTTGAGAAAGCCAGAAAATCTGATTCCTGCCTTCTTTTGTAAAAGATTCAATGTACAAAGATAAGTTTTATATAGTGATAAAGAAAAAATGTCATTGGTCTTTACATTTTATGCAACTTGAGCATGGCTATGATAAGCAGTGAGTGATTTGAACACTGACAGCTACAAAACAGCACACTTCAGTTACGTCTATAGTAATTTTCTAATATTCAGTACAAACATTGAATTATTTCTCAGTTGCACTTTGCTTTGGTGTTCCTGCCCTGCTCTTGATCCTTGTGTCTCATGATATTGCCTTTCAAGGTGAACTGGGTTTAAAGAGTTTTCACAAAAAGTGGAGTTGTGACCAGGTGATCTATGCCCTAGGACTGTTTCCTAGCAACAAATAGACTTTGTGGACATTTCATACAATCCAAAGTATATGGAGTCATATATTCATTCCAGAGTTAAGAACTCTTTAGGAAATAAAACTTTTCTGAGACCACAGCATGGGAGCTTTTATTGTTGCTGCTTTGTTTACCACTGACACTTTTTTCCCATCATCTTACAACTTTTGTTCTTTAGTGTTTACTTTGGCAGGTTATACGTTTTCTTGTGGAGCAAAGTTAATTTCATTTCATCATCATAGACAACCATTCATTTAGACCCCAAGCTGCTCAACAAGGTATTACATAAATATTTGATTAAAATAATGGGTTTCTGGCTCTCGGGAGAAGAGGCATAAAAATCATAGCCACATTTATAAGCCACATTGCCTCAGTCTAATAATACAGCAGTATCCATAAGAGCCTGACAAGTTAAAAGCAAGCTCAATAACTCTGACTATACTCTTTTTACTCAATAAATTGACTCATTTCATTTTATTTCTGTTCTTTCTCTTCTTATATTTTAGATATGAATTTTCATGCATTCACATAATTTGTAGATGTCTGTAATATGCATAACACTAGACTAATTGCTTTAGGGAATACAAATTACTTTGCACTTGGTCTTGGTTTAAAGAATTTTCAGTCTAGTTGGAGAAAAATGAATAAAGCATAAAATGTTAGATATTGAAATTAATATGAGGCTATGACCAGCAATCATTTCTTAGCCTTCTCCACCTTCTCACTGAAAGATTTATGAAAAAGAATAACAAAAAGAAAAAGGATGAAAAATAAATAGCCTATTAATAGAATCTAGAAGAAATTTCCACTAATTGAAAGACAATTATAACTGGATTGAGAACATAATTCAAATCTACTCATACTATACTGTTGGAAACAGAACACACCAGTTAGTACAAAGAAATATCATATGGAGTTTTCTCCATCTTTTATTCGACAGTTCAGAAATGAAAGTTTTGACTAAAGAAATGATGGAAAACTATCTCTCCGTTTCATTGATACTGTTTTGGGAAAAAAAGGAAAACAGAGTACCATTCTTGTCATTCCTTCTCTGCCTTCATACCATGTTGTTTACTCATTTGAAATTAAAGTTTCAGAAAATGATTGCCATTAAGCAGGAGATGGGGCGGAACTTACATGGTTCTACTATATTCTTAAGTAAAGTAAGACTAGAGAGAGGAACAGTAGTAGCAGTTTATTTAGGTTTTTGTTTGTTTTTAAATATATACCATTTGTTTTTTAAAAGCAAGGGGGTAGTCAAATAAGCCTATGACAGTCCCATCTGAGGCCAGCAAAGACCTCCTCCAAGATATCTGGACACTGAGATTTGGTCCAAGAAGATGGATCTAATTGCTCCAGATGAACAAAAATGTAAGACCAAGGGCAAGCTACACATACTACTTACTAATGGCTGGGCATAGATAGAGTTTTCCTCACGGGATGAAAAACAAATAGGAAATCGGCTTGAAAGTTCAGAGTTTAAAAGTTATTTTCAATAGGAATTAAGAGAAAATTTAGGAATGTATTTTCTTCTCTTAATAGCATTCAAGTAGACAAAAGCCTCTTTGAAACCAAAAGATATGAAAATGGAACATTTTTCAATTTGAAAGAACAGACATCCATTCCTTGACGAGCTTTCCAAGATGGCACACTAACAGTTCTGTACCTTTTCTCAGCCCGATCCTGAAGAAGCCAGAGGAGTAAATGAAAAGTTGATGCATCACAGAAATATAAAATTTCTGAGAAGCCTATAGGGAGATAAAAGTTTGCTGGATCCTGGTAGAAGGAAAACAAGAGCCAAGAGTAGAAGATGGCCAAGGTGTTACCCCACATAATCTAGGAATATGTTGGAGAGGGAGATTGTTAACTGTGATTACTTTTTCTCTATTTTTATTTTTATTCATTTATTTATTTATAGACAGGGTTGTGTTCTGTCACCCAGGCTAGAGTATAATGGCATCATCATAGATCACTTCAACCTCAAACTCCACGGCTCTAGTGTTTCTTCTGCCTCAGCCTCTTGAGTAGCTGGGACTACAAGCATGTGCCACCATGCCCGGCTAATATTCATTTTTTTTTTTTTTTGTAGAGACAGGGATGGAAGGTGGGGATGGAGGGAAGTCTATGCCATGTTGCCCAGGCTGGTATTGAACTCCTGGACTCAATCCATTCTCCCACCTCAGCCTCCCAAAGTGCTGGGATTATAGACATGGGCCACCACGCCCGGCCTTTGTAACATGATCTTTGCCTTAGCCTTTCCTGCTGAGGCAAAGCTCTGAGGGAACCTTGTGACTGCCCTCACCCTAGAGCTGACTCAGCTTGCCAATGGCCAAAGGTTTGGACAGCTGTTGTTTGAAACCACTCACATGTCTTTACCCAGGACTAAAGGAGACCTATAGACATATAAATCAGCTATAGACAAAGCTGTCATAAACTCTAGTCACTCACCAAGTTCAGAATATTGTGTAACCAGTTACATATCTAAAAACCCACCACATAATACCAAAATCCTGCCTGTGTAATATAAACCTCTAAAAATCACCAAAGCAAAATTATCTTGGCAACATGTTAAAGGTCCAAATAATCTCATCCCACCAGAAGGTTCTCTCGTGTTACTTCTGTCTGAAATTCCACACCCTGTTTTTTAATCAGTGTTCTCTGAAAATGTACCAAAAGTTACTGGTTTTGAAAGGAATTCAATAAATAGCAAACTATTTTTTTCAATCAAGTTCTGAGAAATAAGACAAAAAGTCTGTGGATGGAGGCCAACATCCTTGCTGGCATCCATTGTTCTAATGATAGCCAGTCCAAATTTGTGTTACAGCATGGAGAAATAGACCCCCTTCTCTCTGCTAGCACCTTCCTCAATAGAGGAAAAGGAGAAGACCTGCGCCAACAATAGCCAGTTTATTATTTGCAAAGATCCAAATGGATAAAACTATTCCTTCTATTCTGAGGAGAAGTGATTAAGGGGCTAAAGAAAGGCCAGTAGGTCCAGACTGCCCTGATGGCAGGTCTCAGACAGTCCCGCCTCCACATGTAGACTTTCTGGTTGACTGGGACCACTTCAGCCCCTCCCTGGCAGTTTGCCCAGAGCAGAGAGTGGACTTTTGAGCCTTGCTGAAGTAGATCCCTTGCCAGCATTTGTGGAGCTTGAAGGCAGGTTCACCCAACCCAGCCCCATCCATGCTCACTCCCCCACCCACCTCTGCTGTGGAGAGCATAAGGACTCACCTGGAAGTTCCAGGGTCCCACCCACAACTGGGGCCATTTCAGCGATCTTTCTGAGGGACTAGAGCTGGTCAGAGGACCTGAAAACAACATTGCAGCTTGTTCCTTCCAGCAAGCACCACCTACTGACAGGGAGGTCAATTTGCACACCTTTTACAGCATTTACTGATTCAAAACATACAGCTTGTGGTTGATTCTCACACACAAGCACCACCTACTGGCTCAAAGATTAAACTGGGCAAGTTATTATCTAAATAAAAGAAAATACAAAAGTAAAAAGCAACAGCTGCTCCAGGTGAGAAGGAATCAGTGAAAGAACTCCAGACTATAAAGAATCAGAGCAAAAGGACACCCCCAAAAGAGAACATCAGCACTCTAGCAATGGATATCAACCAAAAGCAGAATATTGAAATGACAGATGAAAAATTTCTACCATGGGTTGTAAGGAAGCTCAATGAAATATAAGATAAAATAGAAACCCAACACAAAGAAACCACATCTTATTTCAGAGTAGCCACAATTCAAGTGCTCAGTAGCCACATGGGGCTACTGGCTACTATACTGTATGGAACAGACCTAAAATAGTGGATGTGACTAATGGTTTAAGGTGAGAGATTCTAGGATTAATCCATCAATAGCAAGTTGTGCCAGTGTCCCTTTTGCTTTGGTGTAAAAAATGGGTAATATTAAAATATACTAAAGCTTCAAGCTTTCTCCTGCTTCTCCTGCTTACTTACTTTTTAAACCTCATATTTATTGGCTAATGTATATGAGAAAAATATTCATTTTTAGGCTTACTATACATGCTTAAAATATCTTATGAATGAGCACTTTGGATGATGTGTGTTATTCAAAATAGTATATAACTCTTAGCCTATTACAATATTGGGAGAAAAAGAGAACATTGAGATCAGGAGTACCTATCCAGCCAGAACAAGCCATGTTTTTATTTTGAATGCTTTTTCCCATTACTTGTATTACATAGGAAAGTGTCATGGGTAAGACCAGAATTACTCTGTATCTAGAAATTAGTTTTTGATTTATATGAGGCAATTAGATAAATAAAAATATTTGGTTCTATTCTAATTAATAAAAGCAAATAAAAACTTTGAGAATCTTACACTATTATTAACAGTACTTATAAATAGTATTTTTACTTTAAATGCAAGAGGAAAAAATACAATCCAAGGAAAAGTGCAGTTACTAGAGCAAAACAAACTGGAATCATCCCAGTGGGATGAATACACAGAAAATCCAATGGTCCAGGGATCCTCCTGTTTCTTTAACAAAATAAATGTGTATTTCTGCCATGCTGCTATTAAAAGGCATGTGATTTTATGCTGTATAATTAGAAATGAGGGAATATAATAATCTGTTCATCTGCCATCTGTTTATTCAAAATCAACCATAACGCTGTATATCTGAGGTAAAACTTTCACAAGATGAATACATGTAATGAAGATTAACATCATGAATGCTTAACACAAAATTTATGTCTCCTTCATGGCATTTCCAATTTGTCAAATTTGGAAGATTACATTTTGAAACTAAACAATGAAGTTGTTTAACTTATATAATAATAGTAAAAACAATCCAAATTTATAAAGAGGGAGAATTTATTTCTTGCAGTTACAGAGGCTGAGAAGCCCAAGGCAAGGTCAAGGGACCACATCTGGTGAGAGCTTTTTTGCTGGTGGGGTCTCTGTGCAGAGTCCTGAGATGGCACAGGGTATCTCATGGTGAGGGGGCTGACCATGTTAACATGCTTGCTCAGGCCTCTCTTCCTTTTCTTATGTAACTACCAGTTCTACTCCCATGTTAACCCATTAGTCCATTAACCCATTAATCCAGGAATTAATCAATCCATTTTGAGGACAGAGCCCTCTTAATCTAATCACCCCTTAAATGTCCCACCTTTTAACACTACCACATTGGAGATTAGGTTTCCAGCCCATGAAATTTGGGGGCACATTCAAATCATACCAATGTTATGGAAATCTCTAAGAATTACTCTAAATAACCAGGATAAGTAAGGGTGTGGTAGATGGGTATAAACCTGTTCACGTAAGTAGTATCCTAGTGGAGCATAAATTGTATTGGGAGGGTAAGTATTAGTATCATTTATGGCAATAGAAATAAGTCAATTTGTGTGCCTTGAGTTGAACGAATTTCTTGAGTGGAATTAAATAGTTTCTATAAAGTAGGCCAAAGCGTCTCTCAATAGAAAAATCTAGCATAGCTTAGACCCAATATTAGTACCTATTCTTGATTGAATAGGCCTTGTTGATACGATTGTAATGGCCTCGGCAGAAGCATTTTGTTGTGAGATTAAGGGTCATTTTTGCAAGATTGAAGGTGAGGGAAACTAAAGGGACAGACACGTCCTGTTAAAGAGAATTTGTCTTTTGTAGTATTTCAGGGAACAGCTATTAAGTTTTATCAGAAAGGTTAAGAAAGGTGAAACAGATCCAGGAATCCATTAGATTTAGAGCAGTAGCTATAGTCTGGGAAAAAGGGGTAAGAGAGTTTTGTTTTGCCTTAAGTGGTAAAAGGAGATCATAGGGGGTCAGAAAAAATAAGATGAATATAAGGAGGCGTATATTAGTGTTTTAGAGGACATTAAATTGGAATAATAGGCACGCTCACTAGCGGAGTAGGATAGGAAAGGATATTGAAGAATCAGAAGTCAGCAGCACTCTTCTCCAATATGACTTCATTTCCTCCTGCTCCTTTGTGCTATTGCCATAAATTGTATCTTTTGTATTATAAGCTATCAGCAGAGTTCATAAGTATAAAACTTTATACTGTTGTCTTTTACATTAGATAGGAGAAGGAAAGAATTACAAAAATACATTTATTTTATCTTTTATATTTATGTAGTTACCTTTACCAAAGCTTATTATTTGGGGGAGGGGGATTAATTTACTCTAATGTCCTTTCGTTTTAGTTTGAAAGATTGCCTTTAGGGTTTCTTATAGAAAAGATCCTGTCAGTGATAAATTCTTTCAGCTTTCGTTTATATTAGTTTCTCCTTTGCCTTTGAAGAATAATTTTGAGAGATATAGTATTCTTTGTTGATATTATTATTATTATTATTATTTTAGCACTTTCAGTATGTCATCACACTGTCTTCTGGCCACCATGATTTCTGTTATGCAGTCAGCTGTTAATTTTATTAAGGATGACTTGTATGTGATGAGCTGCTTCTCACCACCTTTAAGATTCTTTGTATTTGTCTTTCAACAGTTTGAGTATGATGTTTAAAGGTATGGATCTCTTTGAGTTTATCCTACTTGGATTATTAAGTTTCTTGGATTTGTAGATTAATGTTTTCATCGAATTTGAGAAAATTTTGGACATTATGTTTTTTTTCAAATATACTTTCTCTTTCTGTGATTCCCATTATGCTTTTGAGGGCCTGTTTGTTTTTCTCCATTTCTTTCTTTCTTTTTACCAGAATGGATAACCTTGAATTGACCTATCTTCAAGTTCATTGATTCTTTTGTCTGTTCAAATCTGTTGTTGAGTTCCTCTATGATATTATTCATTTTAATTATTATACTCCTAAATTTCCTAAGTTCTATTTGGCTTTTTTTAAAAAATAATTTCTCTAATATTACAAATAATATTCTCTATTTGGTGGAGAGACATTGTTCTCATACTTTTAATTCTTTAGAGATAGTTTCCTTTAGTTCTTTGAACATATTTAAAATAGCTGTTTTATAATTTCAACAACTGGACTTCCTCAGGGACAGTTTTTCTTGGCTGCTTTTTATCCTGTGTATAGGTCACATATTCATATATATTTATGTGTCTCCTCCCCAGGGTCTTTTTGTCATTGTTGCTAGTTGTTGCTGATGGCTACTGCTGCTGTTTATTTGTTTGGGGGCATTCCCAGAATAATTCTACAAAGTCTGTGTCTCTTGTTATGTATGACTCCTAAAGTCTCTGCTAGATTAGTTTAGTGCACAGCCAATGATTGGACAGAGATTTCCTTAAACGCCGTGGGCCAATTAGTCTTCCAGACTTTTCCAAGAGGGTCTGTGTTTGTGTTGGGTCATCCTTTCAACCTTCATCAAAGAGTTTACACTCCTGGCATAGCATTCACTTCCTTTTTGCCTAGAATCTCAAGGTCAGCCAGAGATGAAAGAATAGAATCTTCTCTGGTCTCATTAAGACATGCCCATAGTTCCACATATGTGCATGGGATGGTCTTCTAGGTTTCTAGGAATATGCCAGAGGTTATCAAAGCCCTGTCTAGACATCTTACTCCCTGTTTTTCCTTTTAAATTTTTTGGTCAGAGTCTTATTTGCCTCAATTGGCATCATCTTCCACCACCCAACCCCCAAGTCAGTCAGCTGCAATGTTAAATGATTGCTACAGTTAGTTTTTGACAAATGCCCTAGGGATAGGGCTGTTCACACAGAGTGAACTCCATATGAGGTCAATTTAAGGCAAGCTCCTGAAAATGGACCTCTTGAGAGAGCTGGCAGGCAGATCAAATAGTGACAATCTAGAGATGGAGCATTTGCAGAGCTCCAGACCTATTCTGCCCCCTCCAGTGGTTGCTAGATTGCTGATTTGCATAGCTGCTGTAACTGCAAGGTTGTTGATTTTCAAGGTTACCAAAGAATAGGGGAGAAAGGGATGGGCAAATCAAAACATCACAAAGCTTGCTGTTCATAATGACATTCAGCCACTTTCTTGAATAAAAACTGTTTGGATTGTCTTAAAACTTTGGTTAATTTCCAGTTTTCACAAAAACTTAATTTTGACTTTTTTTTTTTTTTGCCATTGCATTTGCCTGTTTTATGGATGAGTTTTTTTGTTTTGTTTTGTTTTGGTACTTTGCCATTTCAAAATTGCTTCCTTCTTATTCCATTTTTTAGCAATGTATTTTTTCAGCTCTCTGCTGAAATTCCTAATATTGTTTTTTAACTAGAGGAGAATACTAATTATAGTTATTTTGAAGCTTGGATCTGATAACTTTATTATCTAGAGTGTGTATGATCAGTTTACAGTATCTTCTCGTGTGTCTGTTTTGTGTTTGTTTTTGTCACAAATGTTGTATTTGCAGAATTTATTTATACCTTGAGTCCCTGGATAAAGTTATGTTTCTCTAGAGAGCAATCTCATTTTATTCTGTGAAATGTATATCTGTGTAATCCCAAATCATATTTCATTTATAGGGACTGCAATGATGCAAAAGTGCATTGCTTTTGCTCTCTTTTTTCCTTTTTAGTTGCAGTTAAAGTCATAGGTTTCCGTAGGAACCCTTATATGTACACTGCACTTAAATTATGCTCTTAGCTCAAAAGTACTATGCACAGTACTTCTCAGTGGCTCAGCGACCCTTTCTAAAATCCACATGGAAACTAGGCTCACCTCTTTAGGCCTCTTTTGCCCTTCCCCAGATCACAGCCTGTTGATTCTTAACTATTTTATTATTTCCATGATTCCTTTAATTAGATAATTTTGATATGTTTCCCAAATTTTCTAATTGTTCCGATTAGGAGAATTATCTGAATTACTTAATCCATCATTACTAGATGCAGAAACCATGTTTATCTTTATTCCAAGTTAGTATGGTAAAATCTAGAATTGAATCAATACTAATAACTTGAAATTATACCCCTTAATATTTTGAAATTTAAAAAATATATATAGTAATTTAAAAAATAACTTGAATGATGCACTAGAAAGTCTCTTTAGATCTCTTTTGTTCTTTTTTTTGGTCATTTAAAAAAAAAGGCATTGATGAAAAAACAATATTTTTGTAATGGATTCAACTTGCCTTAATTTAGTCACTTTAAATCATACATTTGTAAAATAGGCCTTAGTACCATTGCAGATACAAATGAATCTTGTTCCTAGCTAACATTAAAGGCCAGTGAAAATGAAATCAACCAAATTTTTCAGTAAAACTCCTCTTTGACAATAAGTTAGCTGCCAAGGGAAGTCAATTAATTAATTCTTTGTGACTTGAGAATGTCTTACAGTCTATTCTCTAATTTCTAAAGCCATACATATTAATAGTTAATATGACCCCTGACTTACTTCATGACACTGAAAGACACTAAGGAGTAATAAATTCCCTCTCTCCTTCTTCTTCTTCTTCTTTTTTTACTGTAACATCCTTTAGGGCCTTGAATAAAAGATATTTTGCAAATGCTGAAGGCTTTGTGTAAAAATTGCCTACGGTCTGGAGATAAAGGTCTATGGTGAGATCTGCCATCTGGTAGAAGTGTTTAAAACGGGAAAACATCTTATATACACCAATTTTGACAGACACTCATTTCTAATGGGTAAGCCAAGTTATCCTCAAAGGTAATAAATAGCGAACACAGTCATGTATCCAGTGGTTTGAATTTCCTTTTTAATTTTCCATTTTCCCATCCCTATTACAGTTTGCATTCATCTCTATGTTAATTGCTTCATTAATTCTTTAGAAAGTAGGATGCTTGTTGTATTCTGCAATTGTTAGGTCTCCTAAGGCAGAGTAAATTCTAATTTTAAATAATCTCTATAAAATTATTACTGAAATGCCATCTTTTATACTTTTTGTGCATTTATATTTGGTATACTTTATACTCCTTAAACAAGATTCTGTGATATATGTATTTATATTTAGAATACTATGGAAACTGTTGTCCCAATTTAGAAGCTTTTAGTTATTGTACTAATTTTAATGATGTTTTTTAGTATTGTTGGGGCTAAAATGATCCCCCAAAATATGGTGCTTTGACTTGCTGAACTCTGCAGCCTCAAGGTCTCTCTGCCCCCACCTGGTCTATCAATCCTCTCTCTCCCACAAAGCAGAAGATGAGGCTGTTCTCTGAAGTTTCCTTATCTATCTAGAAACCAGACCTGCCAAAGAAGAACATAATTGCTTTTGAGCCCCTCCATGAAATTTCATTGCCTAGAAAAGATTAAAACTCATACCATAGAAGAAGAGACTGAAAATTAAACACCACACTTAAGAACCCAGATGAGCTCTATCCCAAGCTATCGTTTGGTCTTGGGTCCCATTCAATTCCCAAAGAGAATTATTTACTAACCATTGTTATTCCCATTAAAAATTACATACTACCCCTCAAAATGGCCTTTTCCTCCATCTCTCCTTCCCCTATGAAAAAGAGTACATAAGCGTCTGGACTCACTGGATTATTGGGCAGTTGTTCTCCCGTGAATCTGCTGTGCTTACGCACATTAGTAAAAATTTGTATACCTGTTTCCTGCTGATGTATCTGTTGTCATTTCATTTAAACAGAGTTAAACTCAAACCTCAAAGGGGGAGGGAAATTCTCTTTGCTCTTATACTGTATACAATAAGATAGACAATTTGAAATCAGTATGCATTGCAGATTAAAATATTGCTTACTAAGATTATGAATCTTAGCATATCTAAGAATAAACACAAGGAACAAATGTTTCAAAGAAATTAGGAGATATGATGCTCTGACTTTCTATTTGTATTCAAACTGAATTCCACAAAGTGAGATTGATAATGAGTTTGTGAAATGTTATTATCATGTGATAAATACACTTTCGATTTATTATAGCTTGATGGTAGCTTTCTTCTTTAATATTTGCCATACATTAGTATTTTTAAAAAACATTAAAATTACCATGTAGCAATTTTTAGACATGTCCACCTCAATTCTGGACAAACATGGAAAAAAATGAAAGATGTTATAGAATATTTGTTACCTGAATTGATTGATACAGGCTATATATTAAAGAAAATATTATTTGCCTTTTGACTTACCAAGTTTGTATTCATAGATTCAGAGGGCCTTGAAAATAAGATTATAAGTAGATTTTCTCATTTCTATTTTATTTTACCCATGCCATATCATATTTTTACCACATCAATTTTCCAATACATTAAAGAAAAACTTTGCCTTAATATAGAATTTTAAATATTATATTTGAAATATTTTGTTATTTTCTTTTGTAGGAAAAAAATAATTTTTCCTCTGTCCTTCTAAATTCTCAACTGCAGTACCTATAACAAAAGAAAAACAAACAAGTTTATTAACATGTATATGTCATATATAGATAGGAAATAGCCAGGGAAATGAGTAACTCTCAAAGAAGTGGGGTAAAATTCAGTCCTAAATACCATCTTCAGCTAATAACAAGTAATCAAAAAGGGTATGGAGAGACCAGTTATGGGAAAGTGACCAGGAAAAGTATGATAAACAAGAGTAAGGTTTGTTATGTAGGTTTAAATTGGAGATTTCTTTTATAAATGTAAATTTTTCTTACAAAGGGTAACTTGTACTCTGCTTATAGAGCTTCTCCTGTGTCTGTTGTTTTTCAATAAAAATATTTCAAAATAATTCTTAGGCCATAGAGACACATTTTGAGGTAGCATATTTTGGTTTTCTACAGTCATATTTTGGGGCAGCATATTGTGGTCTCCTATGCCTGCCCTAAATAAATACAATAAAATCCTGAAATATGTTATAGTACATTCTAATTTAATCGTGTTACTTAGCATTTTATTAAGAAATAAGCTGATCTTCAGAGCAATGACCTGAGCTAAGAAAATAAGTAGATGATTATTGACACTGTATTGATAAAGAGATTTAGACACAGAGAGATGAAGTGAATTTTTAAAGGGCAGAGTAAGTACTCAAGCATTCTGAATACTAATTCCATTTGTACTATATCAGTTATAAAGATTGGTCAAAAAATTATTATAAATTTTTAGAATGAGCATTCCTTATACTTGTAATATATCATAGATCTCATGCAATCATTTTTCCTAGTAATAAGAGAATTTTTAGGAAGCACAGGAAGAAAGGGACATGATGTAAGGAAGATAAATGTATGTTTGAATAAAATAGCATAGGGTTTCCTTAATTAAATGGTAGCAAAAAGGACTTCTAAAATAAAGGCAACATAATTATGCTCTAATTAAGATATAGCACCATTAAGTAGCATTAGTTGACTTATTCATTCTTTCATGCCACAAATATTTATTGAATGCCGTTTATAGTTAAGGTCCTGTTTTAAGAGCTGGTAATACTAGAGTGAATGTCTTTTAGAAAGTCTTTAAGAGATTTTTTTCATCAGTTTTCTTGATTAGTATACAATAATGCTAATGATATTGAGTGCTAACCATTTAAATTGTATGTATTTCTTTCATATTAGGACTTTTTCAACATAATACAAATTTAGATTATGAACAGTGCCATGGTAATTATTACAGCTGCCATAGTTTAAAGCAAAACAAATTGAGTGATGTTGAGTAAAATGAAAAAACCCTGCCACAACAAAAAACCAAACTTGCAATAATCTTGCTTCTAAGGGATGTTGAGAAAGAGAAATTGGAATGAAGGTACTTTGTCAATTCTAATTATCCTAATTTGAAAAAGCAAATAGACCCACCAGCTGTTACTACATGAGTTAATTGTGTCTTCAACATTAAAGGTAATTAACTTACATGCTTACACTTGTACAATTTCTTAGACTTGAGTTAAATTCACGTTATGACTTTCTGTAACATTGTCTTCAAGCAAAAGTCCCTAATAAAGTAACATAAACTCTTTGCAAGTGTGAATATCCTTGTATACTATCCTTTGAGGAGACTGCCTAGAGCAGGAGTTAAACACTATCAGTGTTTTTTTGTGGTAGGGAGTGGGCCAGTAGATCTTGTCTTCTGCTTCCTTAAGTGGCTGCTTGACCACTCCTTGTTGAGTGTTCCCTTGGCACATTTCCTTTGCACCTTTGCTCCGCGGGAGCACTGTAGAGAGAACAAAAAGACCATGACCAGAGGCAATGAAGCTATGGCTGTATTTTTCATTTACTGGTCACCTTAGTGACTGTAATAATACCAGTTAACACTTTTTGAATGCCAGGTGATTGTCTTAGTGCTTTTTTATCCAGATAATCCTGACTACAAGTCTTTAAGGTAAGTTTTGTCAGGATCTGCATTTTACAAGTGAGCATCCTGAAGTCCAGGAGAGTCAAAGGGTTAGTAAACACGTAGTGGTCTGAGATTTGAACCCAGATCAGAATCTGTGCTTGGAACAAGTCATGACTGCAGAACAAAAATATTCTATGATTTAGATTTTCCCATATTCATGTTTTGTCTTTGACCTTTCTAATCTTCCTTAACCTTGATTTTTTAAAAATATGTAAAAGAGGAAGGGTCATCTCTGTCTTGTTTCCATCATTAGATTGTCATTGGTAACAATTTACAACATATGAAAAAATATTTGGAAACCATAAAACACTATATGAGTACAAAGAATGATTATGATTATCACTTGGCCCTCTTGACAACCTCCTTTTTTACTCAATTCTTTTCTTCCTGGCTTTGTGACAGTCATATATACTAGCTTTTCACCAGCCTTTCTAAATATCCCTTTTCTTTTTTCTGGCTTCATTTTCTCTTAACACTCACAAAAATGGGTAAAAGCCAGAAATTTAAACTTACCCCTGGAGACTAGAGGTGTCATCTAGTCTGACTTCTTCATCTTATAGATGAGGGAACAAATTTTAATGCTACAACTGTTAATTTTGGCATAGATTGTATTTGTTCAAGGATTCCACTACCCAGTCTTAAATCTTTTCACTGCAAATACTGGGTCCATTGAGTGGAAGGGCTTTCTGCATCTTCTTACTTTCTCATCAAAGGCTTTCAGATCTGAAAGCTAATAGTGGCTAAAACATAAAAATTGCAAGAGGGAATGTTTTAACACCACTTCCATATAAGATTGCAAGTGGTAATATCAGTCAAAAGCAGAAAATAGAAAAAATTAAACAAATTGATTCCATAATAAAATGACACGCAGTATCAGGGCAGACTAACAAAAACATCTGTTTTTACATCTTTTCGGGAGGAAAAAAGACTAATTAGTTTGGGACTGATTCAGATAGATGTCATTTTAAATTACTTTTTTCTTCTGTTTACCCAAATAATGCAATTAGATGGAGCAAGTATAATAAAGAAGATAGGTTTAAAACAGATGTCTTATAATAGACATTCACACTATTAAAAACTATATAGAGAACTGCCTGATAGGCAAATTTATGCAGAACTAAGCATTGGGTCATTCTCAAGAGGAGATGAGCCTTCATTGAAGTGCATAGATTTAGCCACGGGTTTTGTTTTTAATCAATAGAGAATATCACTTGGTCAAGCTAGGCAGAATGGTGTAGTTTGTGATATGGTAGGGAGAGGTGGGTGGTGAAGGAAATTAATTGGGTTAATCAGTCCACTCAAAAAATGTTAGAAGGCTATATTTTTATAGTCCTTTTTACAGTTTTAATTTTTTTTTCTTATTTGCTTCATGTTGCTTTCAATTTGGGTTGTGGATATACATCTATATCTATGAATACAAAGATGTATATGTATTTATACATACATTTTTTTTTCTAAGAGAGTTAAATGAGGATAAATCACTGTCTAATTTAGTGAAATTTTTATTAATCTTAACTGATCTTTGCCCAGGTTTTGTTTGAATAAGGAAACGAGGGTGGTTGGAAGGTTATTCTAAGCAGAAATTGATTTTGACTGTGGAATAAACACATATTTATTTTAATTCCAGAGTATTAAGATAAAAGCAAAGAGGGACTTAAACCCCATTAGCTATCTAAGGTTCTCTGAGCATTTTCTAAGAGACATATAACTTTTTCTTCATAACTTATAAGTAATAAATGTTAGAGAAATTATAATTATTCTATAAGTACTAGTTTTTCTTCCCCTGGAGAATATAAATACTCTTTATTATATAAATATTTATTCATCCATCCATTCATTAAAAATATTTCCTGCACTTCTATGCACCCCACATGCAGCACGTATTGGATAGGATCAGCACAGCCTCGTCTCTCAGAGTTTATGATTCTTTAAGGGGTGCAGATTATGATTTACAATTCAGGGAGCTTAGGACTGTGGGATGGGAATATTTACTGTCTTCCATGAACACATGTAGAGCCATGTGGCAGATGGGGGCATATGTGAGAGGTCAAGGGAAGAATATCTGGCTGCATTTTGTGGAATATGGAAAGTTGGCAGAAGCAGATTACAAACTGCCTAATAAACTATGCTGAGAATTTTTTAATTTATCCCATGGACAATGGAAAACCATCAAATGGTTGTAATGGGAAGAGAAGTGATTGAGCATATTTGCATTTTTGAAAGATCATTCTTTAATTTGTTAATTAAGATTCTTTTCAGGTAGGATTTATTTCCTCTAATTCTTGACATAGCTCTCTGTCAGTAAAGATTTATCAAATACTGTGGTATAGTATTTGGGACAGAAATTTGGTCTTGTTCATTTCTGTTTGACAATTATCTATTTTTTGCCTATTAGGTATATTGCAACATGCTAGATTATCTAAAAGTATAATACAACTCCTTGAGATCACTCTGGGGCTGTTCCAGTTCTGGTAGTTATAATTTTGAGGAAGACCAATAATCATTATATTTTCTTGATTCAGAGGATTGTGCAACCACTTATTTATTAGTCCCTTCCAGTTGCTTTTCAATCAATCCTGAATCTCCTGAAGGAGGTGCCTTGGGATCACCCTCTTGATTCTTTCCTACCTTTCTTCACCAGGCTTTGCTCTGATGACAACCCTGGGTTTCTTCAAGATAATCCTGTTTCATACAGCTATCTTTTGAATTTATGTCTGTAAATCTGTAAGTACAATAAAGAAGACCAATTTAAAACAAATGTCTGACAATAGACATTCACACTATTAAAAACTATATGTAGAACTTGGATCTTCACTGCCTTGATAGCATCTAGAAGACAAAGCTATTTCTTTCTAAATCTATTTCTTTTTAAATGCTTTTTATTGCATTGCTTTGATATCATGCTATTAATAGAAGTACAGTATGCTGATAACTGGGTTTTCTTGCAGTGGAGATTGGGGGGAAACTGTCCTATCCATGGTATAAATAATTCCACTATCACCTTACCAACTTGACATCCCTTCAGTGTACTCTTGCTTCAAGTTTCAAAATTATCTCCCACCCTGAAGATAAAAGAAAGTTTACATTTCCTCTAGATAAAGCCAATTAGCAAAGACAGATGGCCTAAGATCCCCCATCCCAACTCTTAAAACTCTTCAGCCATTTGTATCAGTGTAGTTGAGCTCAGACTGAACTCTGGCTGCTCTCCACTATTGTAATAGACTTACACAGAGTCTCCCTTGTTAGGTACGATTTTTGTTTTGACACCTATTATGGGCTGAATCGTGTTCCCTCAAAATTCGTATATTAAAGTTTTAACCCCCAGTGACTCAGAATGTAACTGTAGTTGGAGATAGGCCCTTTAAGGAAATATTTGAGATAAAATGATGTAATGTGCATGGCTCCTATTCAATACAACTGACTTCCATATAAGTAAATGAGATTAAGACACGCACACAAGAGACCGTGTGAAGGCAAAGGGAGAAGATGGCCTTCTAGAAGCCAAGGAGAGAAGCCTTAGAAGAAACCAACCCTATTGACACTTTAAGCTTGGACTTACGGCCTCTAGAATTGTGAGAAAATAAAGTTTCTGTTGTGTAATCCACCCAGTCTGTGGTACTTTGTTATGGCAGCCCTAGCAAACTAATACAACACCCCACTAGTAGAATATGAGAGAACCTTTGTTATTTCAACATGACCCATATTCAATATTAAAATTTTAAAAGTATTTACTAATTTAATAAATGAAAAGTTGTTTTGATTTCTGTTTTGATTTTGATTTCTGTTTATATGACTAGTAGTAAGGTTTTATATTTTATCTACTTATTTGTCCATTGTATTTATGCTTTTATAACTGATCAATGTCTAACTCATGTTTCTAATGTGATCTTAGTGTTGTTTAAAAAATTTGTTTAAGCAGAGCATAGTGGTGCATGTCTGTAGTCTCAGCTACTTAGAAGGCTGAAGAGGGAGAATCTTTTAAGCCCAGAAGTTCAAGTCCAGTCTAGGCAACATAGCAAGACTCTGTCTCAAAAAAAAAAAAGAAAAGAAAAATAAAAAATCTATTTGAAGAGCTCATATTTAAGGACTCAATGATTTCTGTTTGTTTATTTTGATATGTTAAACATAGATTATTTTAAAAATTATTTTATGTTTAGAAACCTATCTTCTAGTAATTTATGATTTATAACAATTGTTCAGAATTTTAATCCATCCAGAATTTGGTATATCATACTATGAGAGTTGAAAATATATTTATTCTTTTCATAGCAACTCTTTATTTTTCTATTAGTATTTACTAAGTAACACAATATCTTTATTAGTTGTATGCTTTATTTATCATATATGAAATGTTATATTTTAAAAACTTTTATTTCTAAGTTACATCTCATTTTCCATTTATGTGTATATTTAGCATGGTACAGCAATAATATAGTTATGTTGCTTTTTTATTATTTAAATATGATAATGTGGATTCTTTATAAAATTTTGTTAGCATTTATGTCTATTAATTTTTCAAATAAACTTCATTACATTTATCGTCAATAACCAGTTACAATGAAGTATTATTTTGGGAAGAATAGAAGTTATTACAAATGATTTGTTCCTATTTAGAAACATGATATTTTCCCTGTCCATTTATTTAGGTATTCTACATGTATTTCTGTAAAGATATGCAGTTTGTTATCTTTTAAAAAACATTTTCCAAACTAGCCATTATGTGCTTTTCTTTTATTTGGTCACTATTTTTCATGCTTCTCTTCTCCCTTAACTAATTCATTGCTGTGATACCTAAAAACAGAAATCATTTAGTAAACTTATTAATTATATAAATATTTTTTACTGTTTTTTAAATAAGTGCTCTTGAAATTCACTGAATATCTAATAATGATAGCTGTCGTTTTACTTTATCATGTGTATATTTTAGGACTTCTAAAATGAAATTATAATCGATACTATAAAGCATTATGTTCCCACCATTAGTAATTTCTAATATGATATTATTAAGTGTAAGATTGATGTGGAACAATTATTCTCTTTCAAAGTTTTTGTTTTTAAATAAACAATGGTTATTGAATTTTATTGAAAGCATTTATATTAGATCATACTACTTTTCTTCCTTATCTCATTTACATAATTGCATCTATAACATGATATACCTAATGCGAAATATTACTGTATACTAAAATAATCTGGCATGACTGTGATAAAGAGCTATCTTACTATACATTTGAATTCTATTCATTTGCTAGTATTTTATTTATTATTATCAAGTTTAAATTCATGGGTGTCTTAGTTTATCTGTGTTGCTATAAAGGAATACCTGAAGCCGGGTAATTTATAAAGAAAATAGGTTTATGTGGCTCGCAGTTCTTCAGGCTATACAAGAAGTATGGCACCAGCATCTGCTTGGCTTCTGCTGAGGTCCTTAGGCTGCTCCCACTCACAGTGGAAGACAAAGGGGAGCTGTTGTGTGCAGAAATCATATGGTGAGAGAGGAAGCAAGAGAGGGAGGAAGTGCCAGGTGCTTTATAACAAACAGTTTTGGCAAGACCTCACAGAGTATGAACTCACTCATTACTGTGAGGACAGCACTAAGCTATTCATGAGGTATCCACCCCAGTGACCCAAACACCTCCCATTAGGCCCTACCTCCAACGTTGGGGATCAAATTTCAACATGAGGTTTAGAAGTCAAATATACAAGCTATAGCAATAGGTCAGTGGTTTGATCTGAGATTTTCCTGTTTTGTGTTTTTGTAAAATATGTAAAATTTTGTAAAATCATATTGGTTTTATAATACTGTCTAGATAAAATTATTGCCTAACCTACTATGTTTCTTACATAGTAAATAATAAATTTTTCACGAATGAATGAATATTTCTTGAATGGTTTATGTAGCATTGGAATTACACATTTTTTTCCAGTACATTCAGTTCTGCTATAGCATGACATATGTTTCTAAAAATTACTTGCAGTGCAAAATCATATAATAAAAAATCAGAGGCCTTATAAAAAAATAGAGTTATTAGGAGCATAACTCTCAAAAACTTTATCAGTCAGTGACACATAAAAAATTGAAACCTAATGAAAACTGGTAGCATTGTTTTATACATGTTAAATGGTTAGACTATACATAGAAATAGTACAATAAATATGGCATTTTACATTTAAAAAGACCTGATGTTTGCTTGCAGAATGAGAGTCAGAAGAGTTGCAACTATGAGTTATTTTGAAGTGGTACAATGTGGGTTAACTGAGTTGTAACATCATATGTGGGTGGAGGTGGCTCATAACACACACTGTGAATTGAGGTGGCTGGTAGGGTTGTGTGTGTGTGTGTGTATGTGTGTGTGTTTGTGTGTGTGTGTACTCTTGCACAGCTGAGTTTAGCTGGATGCAGTTTTCTTTCCAGTGATATCATACACAAATGGAAAATTTATGGTATGCTAAAATTATTCCTTAATATACCAATTGTATTGGAACAAATTCACTATTTAAAGCAAGTGTTATCGCAGACAGAACTGACTATTTGAAGGAGCTCAAATACTAGTCTTGGAATTCTTTGGGAACTAATTCTTTCATAACTTCTATTTTTTCCCTCATTTCTTTTTCCATTCTTTTTCTGTTGAGGTTATCTTCTTCTAGAATTATTTTTGTCATCCCACTGATTTTATCTGCATTCAGAGTGTACTTTTACTTCCAAGGTCTGATATTAGTCTTTGCCTTGGCTCAATGCCCAGCTCAAGTCTTCGTATATGAGCCAGTTGGGAAAAATATGATGGAACCAACAGTTCCCAAAGGAAAATTTTAAATACCTTCCACCTCATTTCTCTGTTGTGCCTGAAGTCATGTCTCCTTTGGAGCAATGTATTTGCTGAAAAAATGTAGTAAGAGATTATATAGGTAGTGCTTTTCTATAAAGCATAACCATGATAGTCTATAAAATAATGATTCTTCTCTTTCTGTTCTTAAAAGTATGTTGTGAAATATGAAAAAAGTTTTTAGAAGTGTTTAAAATATATGAAAGAAAAGATGTCTTTTCTCATCCATTACTAGGTTCATGGCTAAGGCACCTATAACTAAAGACAAATTAACAAGAGAAAAGCATGTATGTATTGTATTTAATATAATTTTTATGTGACACAGGAGCCTTCAGAAAACAAAGACCCAAAGAAACAGGGAAACCGCATTTTTATACTTAGGCCTGATGAAGACTTGATGTCTGTGTAGAAGTGTGGTTAAATAAAAGCAGTATGCTCTTATGATAATAAGCTGGGGGAAACTTAGCAAGGCCTTTTTGCTCAGATTCTTCTTGATGTCTCTGTCTTCAAGAATAGGGATGTTCCTTTCATTCAAGTGTAGGGAAGGTACTTCTGGAATTTAGGTTTTATGACCTGCTTCAGGGGAGAAGGATAAGGGAAAGGTAAATATGATCTTCCTGCTTCTGCTGTTTTCTACAATACCTAGGTGTCTTTTTTGGAGCTGACATGTCCTGAACCCCATGCCAATGAAGCAAATAATGTAGCATGATCATTTTGCCAAATGTCTCAAGAGTACCATGTAAATATGGAAAGTTATTTTATACCCTAAATAAAATCAGATTTGTATAGTGAACATCCAGAGCCCTCATTTATTAGGAACGTTAAGCAGGGAATGTGGTGGTACTTGTCTTACATCTATCTGACTCAAGCAAAATGCAAACCATTAGTCAGTCATTAGGAGTTTAGTTAGCTTTCTGTAGCCAATTTATCGTGAAATCTCTGTCCACCACACCTTGAGAATGAGCCATTTCTAAACTATTACATTATTAGAACACCAACAAAAATCTAGAAAGCACAGGTTGATGTTGTCTGTAGTGTAATATAGGAAGTTATTAAAATTGGAGAAAATTCTACTTCAGAAATAAGGACTGTTTAAGTTTTGCATTAAAAGTTCAGATCAGCATAGCAAAAGGTGCTTCTTAGTGAAATGATCTAAAATTTGTTGCATTCTAACAGTAGGTTTTCCTTTTTAATTTTCATTTACGTATATATTTCAAAATATTATCTTTCATGAAAAAGATAATTGACATGGACAAAAACAATAATAAAAATCTTGAAATTAAGGACACTAATTATTCTCACCAGGGTTAGGAGAAGAAAGAAGTTATTTGCAGTGAACAAAATATTCTTCTTTTAAAATCTTTAATTTATGAGAAAATTGGAATATATATTGACTACATTGTGAAAAGTGTCATAATCTATATAATACCATTTTCTCTAACTGCATCTTCAGAAAGGTGAATGATTGAAGCTTTGCTTATTTTTCCTTTAACTTTTGAGGTTTTTTCCTTTTAGATTAATCAATTTTTATGTCCCCTTTTAGTTAAGCAGTAGTATAAATGTACATTGCTAAAAATAGTGTTTGTCTAAACACACCTAAACATAGAAAAGGTAGAGTAAAAATACGGCATTATAATGAGACCATGGTCATATATGTGGTCTGTAATTAACTGAATGTTATATGTCACATGACTGTACTTTAGACTTAACACACCTGGCTATCAGTTATTATCTTAAAGTATTTAAGAGGAAGGAAATTATAACCTTTTCAATGGTATAGAAAGACCTCTTATGAAAAGATAGCGTTCTGATGTCCTCATGCCAAAAGGGGGCAGAGAGAGAGAGAGAGAGACAGAGACAGAGATTGAGCCAGAAAAGCTTGCTTGTTCCTATAAGCCAGAGCCTACTTACTACTGAGATCAAGAATTAAATATGTTCTAAAAGTACATAAATGGTTCACACATATAATTTTTTCAAGGTTATTCTAACTTATGGTTGTGACTGGTCTGACAGCTCTTTCTGATCTCTGCTTTTCCATAATTAATAAACATAATTTATCTATGACATGCCTTTGTGTGGGCCAGAATTGCGAAACTGGAAGGAGTTTAAAGCAGCTTGCAGAATACTGTCAGAAAATAATCTTTTTTCCTAATACTATTAATGAGTCTTCACACTGGTTCCCAGGCTTAGTAAAATAATGAAGCAAGGAGGAATTAAGTATCTTTGCTCTCTTTTCAAAGTGTGGCAATCATTATTTGTCTAAGTTAGTCATTAGGATTGCTGTGTTTTCATTTCAAAAGTAGCAGTTAGTGCAGTAATGCATCACATTAGGTTAGGGTTTAACAAACAGAAGGGATTTAGACACTGCCATGAGAAAAAGCCCATGGGGGATTAAATACATATTCTCAGCTCTAAAGAAACTGATATTAGATAAATGGTAACAAGTCTGCTCTTTCTCCGTGGATAGAGCAGAAGGGACTATGGAGGATATTAGCAGAAACAAAGCTAAAATGGATGGTCTTGCTTGTTCTGTGCATATCATATTCTATTACTCATATTTTGGTGGTTTTATTACTAATAACTAATTTTTTGATATTTTGTATGTATTAATTCAAAAGTCTTCTTTTATTAGTATTGTGGCTGTGGACAATTCATTTTAATCTTTTAAGCCTTCATTTTTTCATATGTAAGATGAGGATTAAAACACCTCCTCTGGGTACCATAAAAGGCTGTGAGTGTGAAATCAGATAACACAATAAAAGTATTTTATAAGCTGAAAGGCACCACACTCCTGTTAGGTTATAGCATTACATGTCTACGTATAGCTAAATGGGCTTAAGTATACCATAGTTTTTAAAATCTGTACCCAAATGTGATTTATGGAATGTAGAGTCTGTTTCCATTTAAAACCTGCCTCTGGAATTCTAGTTGACTAAAAATCAGTCTCCCATTACATGATTCTCTGAATAATGCAGTAGTGTGTAAATAAAATCCAAATTTCATACCATGGCCCAGAAGATCTATTCTCTCCACATACACTCATTTCCTGTCAGTCTCCTCATTAACAACCCCACATAAGCCCCACTGGCCTTCTTGTTCAGAACAGGTTCATTCCCACCTCAGGAAGGACTTTTAGTTGGGACTTCCTCATCTTGGAATTTTCTGCCAGATCATTACATGACTTTCTCTTCCCTTATTTACGTCTACTAAAATGCCACCCCTTTAGAGAAGTCTTCCTTCGTCATTCAATCAAAATTTTCTCCCGCAACCAACCCATCACTCCCTATGCTCTTACTCTCTTTTATCTTTCTCATAGCACGTATTAGCTGGCATCACAGATATTTCTTTGTTTTTATTTATTTATTTTTTATGTTTCAGATTTTTCAAATCTCTTTCCCTACTGGAAGAGAGTTTTTAGAAGGTAGAGAATTGAATATCCTTTTCCACTTTATCTCACCACGCTGAACAGTGTGTAGCACAAAGAAGCGCACCATAAGCATTAGAAGCAGGCAAGAAAACAAGAAAAGAAGAAAGGAGGGATGGAGGGAAGAAGAAAGAAAGAAAAAGAAGGAAGAGATGGAAGGAAAGGGAAGGGAGGAAGGAAAGAAAGAAAGAGAGTGAAAAGTAAAGAAGGATGGATGACAGATTCTGGCTGTACATCTTGGTCATGGGTTGCCATTGTTTCCTAATATGCTAAAATAGTGCCTCAGTATGTGGAGCAGATTTCCAAAGTATTTAAAACTTAAAAATGCTTTTTTGGGAGTGCTTTATATTTAGACTTATTTATTCATATATCTAAAGGAATATAGATTTTTATATCTAAATATATATATAAATAGATAAAATTATCTTTATATCATCTTTTTTTATTATTTTTGCCTTTCTGTGTATGGTTAATACTTTTAAGTTCACTACATTAAAGCTAGTTGGTTATACAGCTGCTGTATATTTTCCTTGTAGGTCAACAATTAACAAAATGTACTGTGGTGGGCATTTCCCCTTCAGTAGCTAATAATAATGGGTGGTTTTTATTGTTGGCATTGCTGCTTGTCTACTTATCCTTCCATAAAACTAGCAGGAAGCATTTTTATAGCTGACCACAAAAGCTGAACATGGTATTGATGATATTGTATCCCTTAATGAAACAATTAATGGGGTTCCATTTCTGTTAAATTTACTGGATATATTCCATTGCAAGTACATTTTCAGGGTGAATTAGTAACTTGACTACTAATAGATAGATCGTAAACATTGCTATTTAGGTTTGAAATAATTAGCCTGGAGACCACATCGGTAATTATTGCCATCCAATGTTGCTATAGCTTTGTGCTTCCCTAGAGATATAGATTTCATTTCTAGGGATCAATCACTAGACTTATCTACTGTGGTTTAATGCAGAAAATATTAAAACATTAAAATATATCCTCATTCACTGAAGCTTGGAACTGGTAATAAAGCATTGGTCTTAATTATAGGTAGATTTGAGATCCCCTTATCCCTCACTGCACACAGGGAAACACGTGTGTGTGTATTTATTCGGCTTTTATGTAGCATATGTTAACATGTCATACATCTTGTTTTGTATGCAGTGCCTTTTTTTCCTTAATGTTCTTCTAAGTTGCTTCATTAGAGAAACAAGCATTTTCTTTTCTAGACATCGTAACAGTATAAAAGATGCCCGTTGATCATTTTGAACATTTTTAAACAAATGAAATCCATTTGAAATGTTCATTAGCTTTCTGCTGCATGCTCTGTACTTTTTTTTGTTTTCAGTTTTTGGGAGGATCTAGAGTAAAACAACTTTTGGTAACTTAAATGACATAGTTTTGTCCTATAGATTCAAAGGTAGAAGCAATACCCAGCGTTATGTGAAATTTTTATATCCTATAGAATTTTAAATGTAAATTGTGTATTCAATATTGAATATTAGGATGTCGATGATTCTCCAGTGATATTTCTAGGCATAATGTTTTCTATGTATGTCTCCTTACACTAGTAATGCATTTTTATTTTTAAAGATTTTAAATTACTAAGCAGCATTTCAGATAACAAATATTTTCCACTGGGTTCATTTTGTGGCATATTTAAAAAATATGATTCCATACATGAAGACTTTAAAAAGGTGTTCTTTCAGATCCTAGATTAGGACCTAAATTTAATATTATTTTCTTCATAGAAGTATTATTGAAGTAAACCCATAGAATTATATACTACTAAAATATGGATAACTGACAGAAGTAACATTTTGCCTGAAACTCCATTCTAATGTATGAGACTATACTATTTTAATATTCTTTCTATTGCTTTTCAGCTGTGGTATGCTTTCCCTGTTTTAAAAAACTCTTCTTTCCTTTCCTTTCTTTCTTCTTCCTGCCATCCCTCCTTTCTTCTTTTCATGTTTTCTTACCTGCTTCTAATGCTTATGGTTCTAATGCTTCTAATGCTTATCCCAGAATAACCTTTCCAATTGAGAACAAAGGCAATGAAGTCCACCTGTACTAGAGCAAATTTATGGGTCCTTGGATTTCATCAGCCTCTTAAAGAGTATCACAACTCCACAGAAATGTAAAACCCACTACTTTTAATGGCATATAGAATTTTATGTATGATTTAGGGGTTTACTTACTTACCAGAGCCCATTTATATTTGGGTGGATTTTTATTTTGTCACATGAATTTTTTCAGCATTAAAAAAATCAAAAACTCAAAATTATAATGTCATCTTTCTCGCAGATCAGAAAAAAGATTGCATTCAGCTTTCTATTTAGAATATTTCACTCTAAGCAGCAATTGATTAACAGCTAGTCACTTTGCCAAAAATAGCAGGGTCACCACTCGGCAATGAGAGAGTTCATATACTTTCAATGGTCATGAAATTGTGGATCTTTTTCTCCAAAGCCTGAAAATAAATTAGGAAAATGTGGGTTGTCAACAGGATGACAATACTAACAAAATTTTAATTTAAAACACCTAAATGTGAAGTTGTAAAAAAGCAGATTTCCACTGACACCAGGCCTCGATTTTGAAGGGAGGGTTAAATTTAATTGACTTCTGTATATTTTTATTCTGTTTACTTGTGCTATAAAAATATTCTCTGAGTTCTCTTTCTTTATGATTCAGTGGAAGAGAAAATTCTTTCTAACTCTGGGTCTCATCTCCTTTTCCTGGAACATTAACTTTAGAAAACCTGTAATTGTCCATTCTTTCTCTGCCCCTTTGAGATGTAAATCTCTTTAAAAGCTTCTTGTCAGTTTTACAATCCAGAAATGACTTTCTCAAGGACTTGGAGCTATCCAAGATAGGTCCCTATCTGTCAGTTTCTGTAGAAGAGGAGGAACCTAATTTCAGTAGGCCCTTGCTACAAGTTGTAAAATTACTCCCTACCCTGAAGATGGGAGAAAGTCTACTTTTCCTTTGAGCAAAGCCAATTAGCAAACATGGATGGCTTAAGATCCCTCACCACAGCTTTTAAAAACTCTCCAGCCCTTTGTTTCAGTGGAGTTAAGCTCAGACTGTGTATATGGACTTTCTTTGCTATTGAAATAGCTTTGTATAAAGTTTTCTTTGCCTATTTAACTTGTCCAGTACAATTTTCGCTTTGATACAGTGTAATCTTCCCAAAGAATAGAATTCTTCCCAAATTCTGTTCTTTATCTTTTTTCCACCAAGATCACAAATTTTCTATTAATGGACACTCAGTTTTTAAAAACCTTTTAATTAACCTCTCTAAAGTTATTCAATATTGATAACCATGCCTCCTTTTTAAAATTAATTACAGTTCTTTCATCTTTCCCAGTATTGTTCCTGATTTGGTAGTTTTTCTGTCATCTCTTAACTGTTAGTGATCCCTGTATATCCCTCTTCCATTCTCTCTACATATCTCTCTGATTAATTTCAAATATATCTCAACTTTCAAATACATGATTATGACTCTGAAATATTATTCTTCAGACCATTGTCCTCGAGTTGCTAGACTATATTTTTTACTGCTTTCATTTATCTCCACCTCAGTGCTTCAAGAGCATCTTAAAACCTTAATTTATCTTGAAACTCCACCTCACAGCTTTTTAAATATTTCTTTAATGGATGAATGCACAACTCTCAACATAGGCGGGCAAGCCAATAACCCAGGCATCAACCCACACAGCACATTCATTAACTTATTAACTTACTTTTTCAAGTACAAAAGTCCTAATTTTTGTTAAATAAGAGAATACATGGATGATATTTTACAAAATCTTGTTGATTTATACTTGACTTTATATCTTCTTTCTGAGTGATGGGTAGGAAGTGAGATGTAGCCAGGTGAGTACAGCATGAAAAAACCCAAGGAAGACTGATGATTTGGTATTGAATGATTGGTTTTTGAAATATTAAGAGTTTGGCTCAAAATATGACAAGGATTAGTTTATGAAAACATATCAGTTTATTGAAATGGATACACTATATTCAATACCAAGGAAAATGTTTTTCTGTAAATAGCCAGATAATAAATATTTTATCATTTGTGGGTCAATAGGCAAAACTGAGGATATTGTATAGGATCAGGGGTCCTCAAACTTTTTAAATAGGGGGCCAGTTCACTGTCCCTCAGACCGTTGAAGGGCTGGACTATAGTTTAAAAAAAACTATGAACAAATTCCTATGCACACTGCACATATCTTATTTTGAAGTAAAAAATGGGCAAAAACACCCAGCGGGCCGGATAAATGTCCTCGGTGGGCCACATGTGCAATCATATAAAAATATTTATAATATTTTATTTTATAAAAATATTTATAAAATCATATAAAAATATTTAAAAAGAATATTTAAATCTCACCAGTCATATAAAAATAAGCAGGAGCAAGATTAGACCTGCAGGGTATACTTTGCAAACCCATGCTCTGGAACATATTGTAAATGAAAATATCATATTCATGTTGTAATGAGTCCAAGTAAAACTTTTTCTAAAAAAAAATTAATCTCCAAATAATATGCAATGTAACCCCCAATCATACTGTGTGTGTATGTGTGTGTGTGCATGAACACGTGTGTGTGTGTGTGTGTGTGTGTGTATATTTGGCTGTGTTTAGAATTTTCTCTTTGAAAATAGTAATTTTAATATCTAGGCCTTAATTTTTATTCCTTTTGGTGTTATAATTTCTTGGTAGACATAATTGGTAAAGGACTAAATAAATTATTTAATTGCTTTTTTATTGTAATTGCATGTGAGCAACTGATCATTCGATGGAAATGAGATGAATCATATTTATTTATTGTCATGAAGAGAGAAGGCAATGTTAATCTAATTGGTAGATGCTAGAAAATCATGGTCACATTTGCACTTACCGCATGATCATCTTATTTATGCTATAAATGTCATTCAGAAGAGATATTTATAAGTCATTTGTGTTAGTTTATTTCTAGTTATAAGGAACTCAGATTTGCTTAATTCTCTTCAGTTAATGGGGCTATATTGCAAGGATATCTGGTGGGGGGAAGTGTACAGTCTCTGCAGCAGTGCATTCAGGAGTCAAGATGAGCTGAAACTTTGTTTATTTTTTTAAGAGTAAATCAGTGGCTCTTGCATTCCATCACCAGCACTAGTGACCTGGTGGAAATTTGGATTCTGCCCTGATTTGGCTTCTTCCTGTCTGCTTCCCACCTGTCCTGCCTGCTTCTTCCTATTCTGTCTTCCTCTCTCTTTTCTGATGAATGTTGTGACTTCCACGCCTGAGAGATTTTGCTTACTTTCTTCTTAATGAATTTGTGCTTGGCATTCGTTTTGTTTTGTTTTAATCACTAACCCTGGTAACTCCTAAAGGGATCTCTAATCAAAAAGATAGACCTCCTCAGATGCTAAGTATTTGAGGTCTGGTTTGAGTATTTGACCTATTGCCTCCTCTCCAGACCATGTATGTTGGCTTGTCAAAGTTTACGACCTGAAACACTAAGTGAAAATAAATATAATTTAAAAGCTATCGGAATGCCAAAACACTTTAAGCCCTGAGAGAGATGTGACTGAGCTCTGAGTCACATATGGTTATAACTTAGGTTTCTTAGATTGTAGATTAATTTGTTTTTTCAATTTTCTTGTTCTGTACAATCACTAGAGAGTATTGAATGATATCAGGGACAAAAACTTCTTGCCTTCTTAATTAATGACCCTTTTAAAGATTAGCTCCCCCTTTGTTGCTTTGCTTTGTTTAGACCAGATAACAGGAAACCCATGACTATTACACCTTCTATAAAGGGTATTAAATGTATCCTTCTCAAAAGGAAACACTACCTATAACCAATCAAATTGCTATAACTACGTACCAACCTTATATATATATATTAAAAAAATTATAATCTTGTTAAAAACTCTTCTGCTCTTCTGCCTATATAAATGAAACCTTAACTCCCCGACTTTGGAAAGGTGACTCAGTTCCTTTGTTGTTGTTGTTATGGGTGGGCTATCCTCAAACATTGCATTTGAATAAATTCTCTTTCAGTTAGAGTCTGATCCTTTTGTTAGTTGACCACTGTTACTTAAGTAAAAGGATAGTCTCACTTTAAACTGAAAGTGTACATTATGACTTGAATATTGTTCCCATCAAGGGAAAATTAGGTCTGGTTTGTGGACTTGACAGATTACCATAGATTCTCCTAGAATTATTTCTTTTACTACTATTCAGTTGTTGCATGTCTGTCATTTGGTTAAAACAACAACAACAACAACAAAAACAAAACCAAAACACACACACACACACACAAGCTACGCCTATAATTCCTGGCCCTGGAAATCCCCCAAGTGTTTTTTAGATCCATTTCATTATTTTGAGTGGCCATTCAAAGTGGCTTTGGGCCACTTAATAATAGGTCAGTCCAAGCGTATCACATGGTTAGTTTAAGATTCACTTGGAATCTAACAAATCTAACAAGAAGATGGCTGGACTTCAGACAAACATGAAAGACTAAATTTAGCTGTTGTCAGTATAGGACTGTTGACACTGTTAGACTAGGAAATTAAATTTTCTTGAATTATTCAAAAAACAGAAGGACCCCAAACAATTTTTGCTGTTCATAAATTTACAGGTGCCAAGCAGAAATTAAGGAATTAAAAGATTAAGAAAAAACCACAGGGATAATAGAGACTGGCAAACAGGAGAAAGCAGCCACAGTTTAACTCAAGCTAATGGAGACTGCAAGAATGCTAGCCCACAGTTTCCAAATCACTTGATTGTTTTTCAATTATAGCTAAAAATCCAGAATTGTTACACAATGTTAAGAGCTGAATTGTGTTTGCTTCTTCCCCTCAATTCATATATTGATATTTTCATCCCCACTACCTCAGAATGTGGATTTATCTGGAGACAGGATCTTTATAGACGAAATCAAATTAAAATAAAGTCATTAAAGTGAGTTGTAATCCATTATGACTCATGTCCCTGTATAAAAAGGAGAAATTGGAACACAGAAACATGCATAAAAAGAAAACGATGTGAAGATACATAGGGAGAAGAGGACAAAGAGAAAGGCCTGGAACAGATCCTTCCTGTGGAGTCCTCAGGAGGAACCAACTCTGTAAACACCTTCATTTTGGCCTCCTAGCTTGCAAAATTCACACATTAATTTTCCGTTGTTTAAGCCACACAGTTTGTTGTACTTTGTTACAGCTGTCTTTACGAACTAATACACAAAGTCTTCCTAGTTTTAAAATCTTGGCAACCTGTTAAATTAAAAATAAAAGTTGAAAACAAAACATATCTCCATCCTTTCTCCTTTAAACTCAGCATTACAGACTATTTCTTTTAAACAAATTTACTGTCCAAGGCAAAGGGCCAGGTACACTTGTCATTCTAGGCATTCAAAGCAATAATTGAACATTTGGGGATATGCATATGTGTTTGGGATTTGTTTCAACCAGCGTTGCTGTGTAGTAAAGCTTGCTAATGATTGCTAATCCTTCCTGTATGTCTCAAATTCAATTTGCCCAAAAGAGAATATTCAGTTGTTTGGAAAATTATCATACTGGATGAAACATTTGTATTTATCAAAGTTTAATTACTTACTTATTTTTTTTTTTACCAGATCATCTCAATGGCCTGATGCCAAACGGTAGTCCAGCATTTATAGTCAAGGGAGCAGATCATGACCAATCATTGTGTGTAATCACTTACCAGTGGTTGTGAATACAGCAGCTAATCTCACTTTCATAGACTGCTTTCCACAATAATTAAATTCATTGGTAAATACAGATAACTTTTGGGCCAAATGAGGTATTTCCACAAATTTATATTCTTTATTCGTTGAGTTATTGAATAAAAATAAGAGAACTCAAAAATGTAAAGGTTTTTTTAAGTCTTATGACAACTTTATTCAACATCAAAAGTTTATCCAAATCTGACACAATAGAAAAATGAGGATGGTTGCAGATAGCAAGCAGAATGCTTTAAAGATATGATTAATCATTCAAATATTAATATAATATTACTCTTTGCTCTATTTAAGTTCCAAATTATTTAACAACATAGTCTTATTGGTTGTATTAGTTAAATACAAATTGAAACCAACTGATCCATGCTGCTGGCAATTGTAAATACTCCATATTCACAAATGAACATTCTGATTAAAACAACTGTTTTGTCTTGCTATTTTAAAGACCAAATTGGATCTTAAATCAGCATGTGCTATTATAATAAAATTTAGAAAAAAGATAAGTATGGGTATATTTCATATGCTAAGGAATTTTCTCACTGAAAAAAATATTTTGATGATATATGATCAAATCAGTTAGATAAAACATTATTTTGAATGTATGCCTCATTTTTCCCAACTTGGGAAATTAAGAATTTGGACTCTATAAATTATAAGGATCATTCTTACTCTAAGGGCCAAAAAGAAAGGAAAGAAGGAAGGCAAGGAAGAAAGAGGAAAGGAGGAAAGGAAAGAAAGAAAAAAACAAAAGAAAAAGCAGATACAAATTTTTTTTCCTCTAGTTGTCTGAGGTCAGTTTTATTTCATAGTTAGAAAGGGAATCTATGGAAAAAAGAAAGCAATATTCATACGTATTCTGGTATTCTTTGTAGTATTTTTTTCTTTCCAGTCTTTTTAGTAATGGAAAAATTTATCTAGAGTACACATTCAAAGACGGTACAACTTGATTTTTCCTATATTTTAAATTAATGAACATTTATTGAGGGCATTCTTAAATTTTTTTTTTTTTTAGAGAAAGTACCTACATACAAGATACCGTATACCTTGGAAAACCCTGGGATCAAGACCAAGAACATGTCATTTGCAAAACAAACTCTGACTAACTATTGTTTCTATTTGTTAATAATAAAGGGTCATTGTGAAATACATATAAACAAGCTCATGGCTTAGGCAGTGGGAGGTCCTATGAGGATATGAGGGAATAATATAGAATTTATTCTGCTTTGAAGAGGCTTGTAACTCAGGAAAAAAATACCCATGAATAAAATGTGACTCTGGGGACACAAACATACACACTTTAATTACAATTGGCTACACTGGAAAAACCCTGACTTTTAAAGAAAGAATGATGTCCTTCAATTTTCTAGAGAGTTTCTGTAAATGTCTGCCACATCCATGGCATCCCATAGAGTTTATGCTCTGCTGGGTATAATTCCTGGTGACAGACTCGTGATTTTTCTCCCAGTGCCACCTGCTGATGACCCTACCCCAAATTCTAAGCTGTATATTTGCCAGTACATTTATAGGATAAACATATATCAGAGCAAAGAGAAAGTATAGGGCTTAGACAGCATGATTTATTTTTGAGTTATACAATTCAATTGTGATTGATATATGTGCAGCAGCCAGATTTTAATATAAAATACAATTTTAATCTTAGAGTTCTATTAACCAAAGATCCATGATGGCATTAAATACAGTTATTTCATTCTGGGAAGTGAAGTCATATTTATAGAATAGAGTTGGTCACCTGTGAATGTATGTTGTAAATATCTTGGACAGCATTTAATAATTAAGGCAGGCAGTTTTTCTAATTTTTATAAACTGCTGTGATGTACATTACCACAGTACTTTCTTTTTCTTCAAGTGATAAATTAGCTCAAGATAAATATGACTCTGTTGTATAATTTCTTTCTTCTGTTTACCAACTGCCCTTAACCAACTGGATTTTAAAACATCTAATCCACTCACACAATTCGGCAGGTTAAAGCCACAGGAAACTCAATAGCATCCTGAGTGATGACAACATTAACCAGCAGTTATAATCATCAAGGGTATTGAGGTATAACCATGTGGAATTCATTTTTCCAAATGTAACAGAGACTACTTAACAATTTGCCAGATGACAACAGATAGGTGATAAATGAGTTTTATTGTAATTTACAATATGTATTGGCACTGGGAACTCAGTTTTATCATATTAATATTTGTAAATATATTTCATTTTTTTCATTTGTGTTAGTTACTAAAGAGCTATCAACTATGCTGATTTCCCTTTCAAATATAAAAAAACAATTAATTTTAAAATAACATATAACTCCAGGAAAAGTAATTAGTTACTGTAGTTTTTATTTTATAAGTTACTGTCAAATACCCATCTATTTTATGACATCTTTTGCTCTGATGACTCAGACAGTAAAGATGAGGGAAAGTGTTTTATGGGATTAATATTTATAAGATAAAGGGCAAAATCTCTATGTTTCCACATAAGAATCACCTTGTGAGCTTATAAAAATAGACTTGGAAACCCCAACTGCAGATATTCTATACTTTAGTGGATCTGGCTGAAGTGCCACCCAAGAAGCTAACCAGTAATCTCCCCTTCTCCAGTGTGAATCTAGTAAAAATTCTCCAGAGGGGTTTGGGATGCAGAATATCATGGAAAACATTAGAAGCATTAATACAATCTAATCAAATAATTCAATTATTAATTTATTCTTCTAAACATCAATTAAATGCCTATGATCTGTAGATCAGTGAGGGTTCTATATTTCTATAATATTTCTGTTGAAGGAGAGAAAGAGTATGATCTCCTTATTCTTAAATTAAAGTTGGGTGGATTTACTTAACACAGGACTAGTTATCTCTAAACCCCAAAATGCTACTTTAGTTAATAAATTTCTGATTTTATTTAAGACCTGTTAGATATAAAATAAAAATTTTCCTTCTGTCCGCCCCATATATATATATGCACATATAGACTCAGAATTTTAAATCAAGTAAATGTTAAGCTCAATAGAGCATGAAGATATGTTGTATGGTTTGGGCCTTTAAGTATATTTCCCTTTACGCTTTATTATAAGAAAAGTTCCTCACCCAGGAAAATAGACAAGAAACATCAGAGATTTGCTTATTATAAGGGACTCTTTAATGTTTTACATAAAAAAATATTCTCACATTACCTTCTTTGATTTGCTTTTTTAAGTTGAAAGATATTAAAGGTATGGTCTGTACAGATAGACTGGAAGATTTAAAATGATTTTCTTTCTAAGACTAGAGTAATATCCTGAAAAACAGAGGAGAGAAGAACTTTGGCTATTTTTTAAAGCCAGCAATCAAACAAATACAAAACAATCAGAAACCAGAAAAACAGAAATGTACTAAATTTTGTACATTTTCCAGCCATGCTTAAAAAAACCAAATTGTATTAAATTTTTATTTAATAAAATCATACTTAATAATTCCAGTCACAAAAATGTATCCAAAAAAATAAATGAGGATAGTTTCCTCTTACCTATGATATTCAGAAAACTATTTTGCCACATTTATCAAGGGAACATCTCTATTAAGAAGTTGTGGTTTTTGTTCTCATACTAAGAGTTTTCTGGTTTCAGGCTGACTGATTTTTTTTTTCAAATAGCAAATTCAACACATTATTCCTTATCTGAGTATTAGAAACAAAATACATATTTACAGAGACATGGAATCATCCAATCTATTGCATTTACTAAGGGTATAAAAGCACTGGTGGGAGCTAATTGAGTTCATGCTGAGTAATTATCAATGGAAATGAGTTTGGCCATTTTCTTTTGCAATGGGAAATTTAAACAATATTATTGAGTAAATATTGATGCTGTATTTATGCATTCATTAAAATGCAAATGCTTCTCATTTTAATTCATAGGGCATGGGTTAGAAGAAGGAAAGGATTAGATGGAAATACCTTACAGCATAAATGCATTCATAGATTGGATAAATTCTCTTTAAGTAGAGTCAGATTTGCAAAGGAATCTCCATATACTCTTAGTTGATCTTAAAAAGATTTGACCATTTGGGGATGAAAGATCCAATCCTTGATTGAACATGATTAGGAATAGCATCAGCTAGTAATTTCTTAATGAACAAATTATTTCATTGTATAATTTACAGATTATATTTTATAGATTGATTATTTGTCCTTTAGATAGATAGTTGCAATAATGACCCACTTTTATTTTAACAGTGCTTGTGAATTCTCTTGCTCTTAAAAAAATGATTGCTCTTTAAATCCAAAACCATAGTATTAAAGTTGCCTTTTCAAAATGTTGCTGTCTACTAGCATCACTTTTACAATACTTTTTAATATTGCATAAGCATAACTGCATTCATTTTAAAAGCTATTTGGAATCAAATTCATATTATATTCATCCTCTTAGAGGAAAAAGTAGGTACTATCTAAAATATGGTTAGACAAATAGAACTTTTTCAGAAAATGCCTTGGACTACATAAAAAAGAATATTATATTGAAGGAAATTATATGTTTAGAATAATACCTTCTAAGCCCAAAGCTATCTTCAAAATGAGTGGGATTGAAGAGGTGGCAGTCTCTTTCTCTGTAAAAATTCCCCAAAGGGGAGATATTTTTAATATTTTTACACTGAACAAGGTGACATGAGGGTTGTTAAAAGTATGAAAATATTTTGAGAGTAAAAGCATGAATGTGAAACTTTGAGAAAGTAGTGACATGGCCACTCTATTGTATTTGCCCTTCTATCACCCAGTAGCCTAGGTTCTAGCACCAGACAGGCATCGCATGCTAGATTTTTACCCCCTCTGCTTGTGCTGTGTGTCCAGTTCATATCTAGCCTTGTTAAAGAGCTAGGGTGAAGTGTTTCTCAGTGAGAAATAGCTGACGTGAAATTTATCTCCTGCATCATCATCTATCAATGCAAATTGGAGAATTAGGAAATGGGTCTGTCCAGGAGTGACTCTACATCATTAATTGACAGTACCTCCTCTCAAACTCCTTCTTGTCTTGTCCTAACTTGAGTACATGCTGACCGCACCTCTTGAGAAAGTGTATTGATGCTCTTGACAAATGGAGATGAAGAATTATCTTACAGTTTGAGAACAAATGTGAACAGGTACATGGTTAATTGGGCAAATGATAAAGGAGGCAAAGGAAAAATACTTGATATCTGCTACACTTTTAGGAATCTTTCCATTTCTTCAACATTTTGGAAGGTTTTTGATTGACAGAAACTTTTCTTTTTGTGGGTTTCATATCTTTATATTCCTCAAAATAAGTGTTCTAGTCAAACACTTAGGCAAACCAGCCCTGGTTCACAGATATCCATATACAGTCCAGATGGAAGAAGTATTATTAATATTATTGGTTTTTTTCTCTTCACATTTCTTATATGGATTGTAAAAATCTAGTCTTAAATTGCCGCCACATAAATTGCCACTCTATGTCTCAGTTTTAATTTAGCTAACATGTATCACTTGCCAGCTAATTTGCCAAGTTCTATGTTAGACCCAAGCATAAAATTCTCATTTAAAGAGAAAAACGTTGGAAATACTCTTCTAGACATTGACCTAGGCAAAGAATTTATGAAGA
>VBSM01002217.1:36510694-36537463 GCA_008086735.1 Cheirogaleus medius
CTGCCCTCCATCCAACAAAATATTTTTTTTTTACACTTTGGATACATTGTATAATTTTGCCTCTCCCTACATTTGTACGCCCATAATATGCTGAAAAAAAATAAAATAAAAAAAAGGCTTTTGTAGTTCAAAATAGTACAGCAAGACAAATCCTAAGTACCCATCATGAAAGAAAAATATCATCAGCCAATCCCCAATCATATTGTATACTAGGTGTTGGAAATACAAAGGTACAAAAGATATGGTCCTTGCCTTTGGGGCTATGAGGAATAATGCCTACTTAAAAACCAAAGATATTAGCCTAATAGCCTTGAGACCAAGGTATTCTTATAAGCTAAGAATTTTAATAAAATCTTATACGTAATTCTTTTATTGCAAGATTATGTCTTACTTTTGTCAGGTTAAAATTTTTTGTGTGTGTATGCAATGAAAGTGATAAAAGATGGTAAACGTTGTTGTTGTTTTTATTTTACTCTTAATGTTCTTACCAAGAAAAATAAAAGTGAACAACCACATGTCTGTTCCATAAACAGAACATAAACTTATACATAGTATAAAAGACATGTAAATATTTCAACAGTATCTTGAAAGAGGGATAGGACATGGACATGGAGAGATATAATGAATTGGAAGAAGTATATTTCTGATGAAGTAAAGCACATGGGCAGCGGTATAGAACTGGAAAAGAACAGGGCATAATTAGACAATGAACTAATTTGGCTGGAGATCTTGCAGTTTGACAAACACTATATATCTAATAAGTTATAGATAATATCTATAAAGTATTGAGTATTTGCTATGTGCAAGGGAATGTGTCAAGCCCTCCTATAGTTATTAGGTCATTTAATCCTTACAAAAATATTATATACTAATTATTAATATGGAAATTTTACAGTTAAAGTTGAGGCTCATAGCTTAATTGTAGATCTTGCTCTTCAGTTTGATTATTAATACAATTGGTCAGTGAGATGAGATGAGGTAGGTATTGAAAGCATTTAATGTCATGTTACGGACCTGGTACTCTTTTCATTAGACAGTATGAGTTTATTGAAAGCCTTCTGGTTTGTTTGCTTTTGTTCTTTGAAATGAAATTAATATTTAATTAATATCCAACTTCATGAACTATGATAAAGCCATGTTATTTTAGCACATCCACCATTTTATAATATGAGTATGATGATTAACACTTAGTAGTAGAATTTCTTGATTTATAAAAGAATGTTGAATAATGTCTTTTTGTGTAGCTCTCCTTTTTCCAACCTACTTTCAAATGCCAGGGAGGCTTTTCCTCATTAGCCACAATATTTCTTACATGCCATTATTCAGTTTGATGCTTTTAAATACAATTTAACTGCACACTGCTCTTAAATTTATATTTCTAGTCTTAACCTCTCACCTGAACTCCATTATATCCAACTGATTAATTGATATGCCCACTTGAATATGTAAGAATAATTTCATACCCTTGATAGACAATATTTTTCAAATTAAGTTGCTGTCATGCCAACCACAGTTATTAAATATTAAATAAGACACTTTCCACACTGTTGAAATGTCCGATTTGCATACATTAACTTCCTCTATAGACTTAGATCTGGTTCTTGACCTTTCTTCTCTTCCTAGTCCTATGTCAGTATCATCCTATTTTGATTTTCCAGTAGATTTACATTGTCTGTTTTGGTTGCCTGCATTCTAAGATGATCACCCAGAGACCCTCACCCTTATATAATATATTCTCCTCCCTTTGAATTATTTGAAATGTGTGAACATGAAGAGACATTACTCCATGATTATGTTACCTTATATGGTATAGTTGACTTTAAGAAAGGGAGATTATTCAGATGGGCATAACCTTGTCACATGAGCCCATTAAAAGCAGAAAGTTTTCTCTGGCTGGTGGCAAAAAAGAAAGTTAGAGAAATTCAAAGTCTAAGAGTATTTGGACACCAGGACGTTCTCCATTGCTGAGATGGAAGGGGCAATGGGATAAGAGCCTTAGTGGCCTCTAGGAACTGACAGTGCTCCCAAGCTCACAGGGAACTTCAGTCCTATAACTACAAAGAACAGAATTCTGCCAGTAACAAGAATGAGCTTAGAAAAGACCCCAAGCTCCAAATGAGAATGTAGACAGCTGACCTTTTGATTTGAGCACTATGATACCCGGAGCCAAGAACCCAATTACACAGTGCTATACTTCTAACCTGAAGAACTGTGAGATAATAAATGAGTATTGTTTTAATCAGCTAAATTTGTGTTAATTTGTAACAGCAATAGTAAGCTAATATACTGGTAGAGGAAGTTTCTTTTATACTATTGATATTTTTAAAAAACATTTTTCAGCACTTTTTTGTTCATACATTCTTCTGTCTTCATTTTAAAATCATTTTCTGGTTCCCAAAACAAAAGCAATAAAAACAATAACAGGAAACTTTAGAATTGTAATATATTAATTTTCAGAAATTTTTAAAATTCTTTCAAGAAAATGAAATTTATCTCTCCTTATTCAAACCTTTTTTATTCTCATTTTAATTTTCTAAGAATTGTTATATAATTTTATGTAACATTGTTATTAAGTTTATTTTCAGGATAAGTAAATTTTTATGTTAGAATTTTCAGGGTATTTCATAATTTTGAAAATTATTACTGCTAAGAACATGATTTTTTTAGTATTATCCTCAATGAAAGTGTATTTTCTTCTTTTTAAATAAATCCTTTCAAATACTTAATTCTCTTGGCAAATTGTATTAGCTAAGCACTTCAAAATAATGTTCAATCACATTGAAACATTACTTTATAATTGTAATGGTATAGTCATCATTTTACTTTATGAAGGTTAGTTTATCTCAGTACATAGGCTAAATTGAAAGAAGAGGAAATTTAATGGCATCAGGAAGAACAGTTAGGAACACTCATACACTGCTGGCGGGACTGCAAACTAGTACAACCTCTATGGAAAGTAATATGGAGATAGCTCAAAGAGCTACAAGTAGAACTACCATTTATTTGATCCAGCAATCTCATTACTGGGCATCTACCCAAGGAAAAAAAGACATTCTATAGAAAAGACATCTGCACTCTAATGTTTATAGCAGCACAATTCACAATTGCAAAGATGTGGAAACAACCCAAGTGCCCATCAATACATGAGTGGATTAATAAAATGTGGTATATGTATACCATGGAATACTACTCAGCTATAAAAAACAATGGTGAATTAGCACCTCTTGTATTATCCTGGATGGAGCTGGATCCCATTCTACTAAGGGAAGTATCACAAGAATGGAAAAACAAGGATCACATATACTCACCATCAAATCGGTACTAATTGATCAACACTTATGTGCACATACGGTAGTAACATTCATCAGGTGTCAGGCAGATGGGAAGGGGGATGGGGGTTGGGTATATTCACACCTAATGGGTGGAGTACACACCCTCTGGGGGATGGGCATGCTTATAGCTCTACCTCAGATGGGGCAAAGGTAATATATGTAACCTAAACATTTGTACCCTATAATATTTTGAAGTTAAAAAAAAAGGGAAACAAACAAACAAACAAAGTCCAGGATAGAGTAAAATGGTACAAGGTATGTATTTCAAGAGAAAACACAGAGGTAAAATCAACAGAATTTGCAAAGTAATTGAAATTTTGAGGGTTTTAAATATAGATGATGTGTCATTGGTAATTTAACTAACAAATACAGGCAAGAGCATGGAACATAGAAAATAGTTAAACAGAAGTCAGTTAATTTGGACATGACTTTATCAAGTTTATAATACTAGAGTAAAATCTAGGTGAAGGCAATTTTTGACTGTTTCTAGTAAAAGTTTCATAGTACAGTCAAGGGAGAATCAGTCTAAGAATTTAGAGTCTTGGGTTGATTTCTTTGTTTTATTTTTTTATTTTTATTTTTTTATTTTAGGACATTACAGGGGTATAAATGTTTAGGTTACATGTATTGCCTTTGCCCCACCCAAGTCAAAGTTACAAGTGTGCCCATCCCCTAGATGGTGTGCACAGCACCCATTAGGTGTGAATATACCCATCCCGTCCTCTCCCCTCCCATCTATCCCACACCTGATGAATGTTACTGCTATCCTTTATTTTGCCATGGACTAGCTGTTTGATCTTGAGTAAACAGGTGAACTATCCTGTGCTTCAGTTTCCTCATGTACTGAGGCAAGAGGATCAATTGAATTCATCAGGCATTTATTGATACTCATTTATTAATACCATGTGGAAAATACCATTCTAGGAATTACAGAGGATAAAACTGAAGTGACCCGAAAAGCATCAAAAAAGAGCTATGATTCATTTTGCTGGATAAGGATGAGTAGCTGAATTTGGGAGACACAGAAATGGGGAAGACCAGAATTTATAATCCAGAAAAATAGTCCAGTGAAATGGAGGAATTTTATCTTCCTAATGTGAAAACTCCAATACATGTTTCTTTCTCTACCTCTCAAAAAATTTTAACAGAGTTTCCATTTCTTACAGGATAAATCTAAACTCCTTCGTATAGAATACAAGATTATTTATGACCTTCCATGCCTTCCCATCCAGACTATTACTTCCCCTTTCTTCCTTGTGTTTCAGCCATTCCACATTTAGGTACTATGTACTTCAAATGCTCCTGACCTTGTACGTGTTACTCCTTTTGTCTAGAATACTTTCTTCTACCAGGATGTTATTTACTCAGTAAGTGCCTACAAAGACTTCAAACCATTTCCATTATTACCTTCTCGTGAAAACTTCTCTGACCTTCTCATCATGGTGTTATTCATCTACACTCATGCACTTTCTTCTGTTATCTTGTGTGTACTCCTTACTTGTAGTAGTCAAAATATTATTTGTTCAAATTTCTTTTCTCTGTTAGGTAAACATTCTCGAGGACAAAGTTTATGTCACATTTTAATGTTTTCATTAAATATTCATTTTGAGCTTTTTCATCTTGGCATTTACTAGCAGTTCTCGGCTCAGACTAGGTCCTCATCAAATCACTACTAAATAAGTGTCACTGTAGATAGATATATGTCAATTTTCTGAATTCCTGTTTCTCTAGATTCCAAGCACATTTCTACATTAAAACAACCATTTTCCCTTTCAAGTATGGAGGAAAAAGAGCTTATCTAAAACAAAACAAAACAAAAATCAGTATATCACTCTTTTGGAGGCTATAAAATATTTTCATATCTTTTATCAAAAAGTATTTTACTCTGATGCCTTAGAAATTTTTAGAGAAAATATATTCAATCTATTATTTCTGTAATCAAATGCTCATTTGTAAGCTTGCATCCCAATTTATTTCAATCTCAATTTAGGACTTTCCTCTACTAGCACATTTATAGAACTGGGACATCTGCTACTATTGGACACTCAGGCCTATGTAAGAGCCAGCTGCAGCATACATTATTTATTTGAACAGCTTGTTGATTTGTAAGCCTTTAAACATTCTTCCTCTAAGCATTAGTGTGTGTGTGTGTGTGTTTAAAATATTTTCCTTTTTTGGTCATTGATCTCCTACATATCCAGGTTTCTGTGAACAGGACCTGAGTAATTAAAATAATAGCAGTGAGAAATCCCTGAAACGATGTCATCTACCCTATAGTCATCTATTCGTTGGATAAAGGAAAGGGATAGCATTTTTTTATGTTCTGGAAGACCCTTTTTGAAGTGTTGATCTTAAAGATGAAAAACCTCTGAATACTTTTATTTATACACGTACTTATTAGTAGGTCAACCAGTATAATTGATGCATATAGAATATGCATGGCTAATTAGCAAGCAACATTTTAAAAGGTAAGCTTTGAAGGTAAGCTTTGTTATTTTTTAAGTGGTTCCTGCAAATTTTATCACCTAAATGAAATTATTTTTAAATCCTTGGTAGTTTAAATTCTAAAATTCTAAGAATTAAAATTAGATCCCAAAGTATTTTCTAAACTGAATATATTCTTTTTTTTCCTAAAATGGTCATAATGGTGTTTGTTGCTGTTGTTACTGTTAATGAGGTACAAACAAAAAATGAAATGGTGTTTAAAGTGAATTATGTACATATTTATTCCTCATAATTTTTCAGGATATTCACTGATGTCACAGAGGATTAAATAAAAGATATCTGAGAATTTCATCTAAAATTCACACATACAATAAATACTACACAAAGAGCAAAGAAATCTTTTGCAGCAGTGTGTTGTTATATAAAAGTCTCCTTATTTTCTGACACAGTCATTTTTATTGTTAATTAGCTGAAGCTTACCTCCTGACAGTTACTTTGATGATTGATTTGTGTGAATGGCACATAGCATGCTGCCAGTTATTTTGTTAGAATGAGTACCATGTTTTTTAAACCATGGATTTCTTATTACATGCAAAGAATGATATTTTATTCATTAACATTAATACCATTTGCACAATGGTACATAATATTATATTAATATATTCAAATTAGGTATTATTAATTAACTTTATCTCATTAAAAAAGCAATACATGATCATTAGAGAAGATTTACATAACAGAGACGTTATTAAGGAGAATACAAAAAGAATCACTTTTTCCCCTGGTAGTATACATTTCTTTATTTCCACAGCTTTATGAATGTTTAATTGAGAAACAAAAATTGTGTATATTTATGGTGTACAATGTGAAGTTTTGATATATGAATATGAAGTGAAATAATTAAATAAAGCTAATTAACATAGCCATCAGCTCACATACTTATTTTTTTGAGGTGAAAACATTTAAGATCTACACTCTTAGCGATTTTGAAATATTTGATGTTATTATAAATTATAGTCACCATGCTGTACATTAGATCTCCAGAACTTATTCCTCCAATCTGAGTGGAACTTTGTGCCTTCTGACCAATATTTCCGCATTCCCTATCTCCTACCCTAGACATCATTCTACTCTCTGATTCTGTGAGTTTGACTTTTTTAGATTCCACATAAAAGTGAAACCATGCAGAATTTGTATTTCTGTGCCTGAAATATTTCAATTGTTGTAATGTCCTCAGGTTTATACATATTGTCAAAACTAAAAAGATTTCCTTTTTTAAAGCTGAGTAGTATTTCATTATGTCACACACATATTTTCTTTATCTACGTATTCACTGAAGACACTTTGGTTGGTTCCATATCTTAGCTATTGTGAATAATGCTGCAATGAACATGGGAGTGCAGATATCACTTCAACGTACTGATTTCATTCCCTTTGGATATACACTTAGAAGAGCTACTGTTGTATCATATGATAGATTTATTTTTAATTTTTTGAGAAATATCCATACTATTTTCCATAATGGCTGTACTAATTTATATTCTTACCAACAGTTTACAAGGGTTCTCTTTCTCCATATCCTCACCAAAACTTGTTATGTTTTGTCTTTTTGCCAATAGCTGTTCTATTAGGTAGGTGTGAGACAATCTCTTATTGTGGTTTTAGTTTGAATTTCCCTGATAATTAGTGATATTAAGTGTTTTTTTATATACCTGTTGACTATTTGTATGTCTTCTTTGGAATAATGTCTATTTAGATCCTTTGTCCGTTTTAAATCAGGTTATTTATTTTCTTGCTATTTGCTTTTGCAAACATATTCTTTCATTTTGTAGTTTGTCTTTTTAATCTGTTGATTGTTTCTTTTGCTGTGTGAGAGCCTTTTAGTTTGATATAATACAATTTGTTTATTTTTGCTTTTGTTTTCCGTGCTTTTGAAGTCATATCCAAAAATATTTTTCCAGGTCAATGTCAAAAAACCTTTTGTCTAATTTTTCTTCTAGTATTAATAGTTTTATAGTTTCAAATTTTATGTTTAGGTCATTATTACATTTTTACTTAATTTTTGCATATGGCATGAGATAAGGGCCAATTTCATTTTTCTGCATGTGAATATCTAGTTTTCCCAACATCATTTATTAAATAAATTGTTTTTTTTTCCCTTTGTGTGTTCTTTGTACCTTTGTCAAAAATCAGTTGGCTGTCAATGCATGGATTTATTTCTGGGCTCCCTATTGTGTTCCACTGATCTTTGTGTCTGTTTTTATACTAGTATTATATTATACTGTTTTGATTAATATAGCTTTGTAGGGTATTTTTAGATCAGATTGCTTGTTGCCTCCAGCTTTTTTTTTTATTTATTTATTCTGGAGTCTTTTGTGTTTCCACATGAATTATAGAAATTTTTTTAATTTTTGTGAAAAATGTCATTGGAATTTGTTAGGGATTGCATTGAATCTATAGAACACTTTAGGAAGTATGCACATTTTAGCAATATTAGCAATATTAATTGTTCAAATCCATGAACACCAGAGATTTTTCCATTTGGTTATGTCTTCAAATTTTCATCAATCTTTCATAGTTTTAAGTGTGATCTTTCACCTCCATGGTTAAATTTATTTAACCATTATTTAAATTTATTTCTATTTTATTTTATGGGTTTTTTTTTGGATAGTATACAGAAAAGGAACTAACTTTTGTATGTTGATTTCGTATTCCACAACTTTACTGTTATTCTAACAGTTTTTTGGTGAATCTTTAGTGTTTTCTGTATATAAGATCATGCCATCTGCAATCAAAGACAATTTAACTTTTTCCTTTCTCATTTGGATGTCTTTTATTTCTTTCTCCTGATTAATTGCTCTGGCTAGGACTTTCAGTATTATATTGAATAGAAGTGGTGAGAGTGTAATGTACTTGTATTGTTCCTGATCTTAAATGAAAAGCTTTCAACTTTTCACCATTGAGTATGATGTTTACGGTGGGTTGTTTATGTGCCCTTTATTATGTTGAGGGACATTCCTTCAGTACCAAATTCGTTGAGAGTTTTTATTTTGAAAAGATACTAAATTTTGTCAAATACTTTTTCTGTATCAATTGAAATGATTTTTATCTTTTAACCAATTGATATGATTTTTGTCCTTTATTCTGTTAGTGTGAAGTATCACATTTATCTGCATATGTTGAACCACCCTTGCATCCCAGGGATAAGTCCCACTTGATCATAGTGATTGATTCTTTAAATATGTTGTTGAATTCAGTTTGCTAGTATTTTATTGAGTATTTTGCAACTATATTCATCAGGGATACTGGCTTGTAATTTTCTTTCCTTATAATATTCTTGTCTGGTGTTAGTATCAAGTTAATGCTGGCCTCATAAAATGAGTTTGGAAATAATCCTCTCCTCTTGAATTTTTTGTAAGAGTTTGAGAAGGAGTGGTATTAACTTTTCTCTAAAGATTTGGTAGAATCTGCTTGTTTCTTGGCTTTTTATTTGTGGGAGAATCTTTATTAATGATTCAATCCCCTACTTGTTATTGGTTTATTCAGATATCTATTTTCTCATGATTCAGTCTTGGTAGGTTGTATGCTTCTGGGGCATAATTTATCCATTTGTTCTAAATTACGTAATTTGTTGATGTATAATTGTTCATAGTAGTCTCTTATGAGTTGTAAGGGTTATTTCTAATTTTATTTGAATCTTCTCTCTTTTTTTCTTAGCCTAGCTAAAGGTTTGTCAATTTTGTTTATTTTTTAAAAAAACAACTTTTAGTTTTGTTGATAGTGCCATTATTTTTCTGGTCTCTATTTTATTTATTTCTTCTCTGATCTTTATTGTTTCCTTCCTTCTACTAGCTTTGGACAGAGTTTGTTCTTCTAGTTCCTTGAGGTATAACATTAGCTTTTTTATTTATTTGAGATCTTTCTTTTTTTTTAACATAGACATTTATTTCTATATACTTCTCTCTTAGAACTGCTTTTGCTGCATCATATAAGTTTGGGCATGTTGTGTTTTCTTTTTCATTTATCTCAAGATTTTTTTTATTTTCTTTTTTATTTCTTCTTGACCCTTCCTATTTGTTATTCAGGAGCATGGTGTTTAATTTCCATGCACTTGTGAATTTTCCAAAATTCTTCCTGCTATTGATTTCTACTTTCATACAACAGTGGCCAGAAAAGATATTATACATGATATTATTTCAATCTTCTTAAATGTTTTAAGACTTGTTTTCTGGCCTAACATATGATCTATCCTGGAAATGTTGCATGTTTGCATGAAAAGGATGTGTATTCTGCTGCTCTTGTATGAAAGGTGTAGTAAGTCTGATCTATTAGGTCTATTTGATCTAAAGTATAGCACAAGTCTGCTGTTTTCTTATTGTTTTCTATCTGAATCATCTATCCATTGTTGAAAATAGGTATTGAAGTTCCCTACTATTACATTATTACTATCTATTTCTCCTTTTAGATTTATCAATATTTATTTTATATATTTAGATGCTCCAATGTTGAGTGCATATCTATTTATAATTTTTATATCCTCTTAATGAATTGACTCTATTAAGATTATGTAATGATCTTGTTTGCCTCTTTATTACAGTTTTTCGACTTTGATAAAAAATATAGCTCTCCTTCCTCTCTTTTAGTTTGCATTTGCATGGAATATCTTTCTTCATCCCTTCACTCTCAGTCTATGTGTGTCCTTAGGGCTGAAGTGAGTCTTTTGTAGGCAGCATATATTTGGGTCTTATTTTTTTCCATTCATTCAGCCACTCTATATTTCTGATTGTATATTTTAATCCATTTTCATTCAAGGCAATTATTGATGAGTAAAGATTTTCTACTGCCATTTTGTTAATTGTTTTCTGGTTGTTTTGTAGATCCTTTGTTCCTTTCTTCTTCTCAGATGCCTTCCTTTGTGATTTGATGATTTTCTGTGTTGGTATACTTTGATTCCTTTTGCTTAACTTTTTCATATCTCCTATAAGTTTTTGCTTTTTGATTATCATGAGGCTTATATTAAACATTTTATATTATAGTTATAAAAGGCTATTTTAAGCTACTAAAACTTAACTTACATCATATACAAAAACTCTACATTCCCCCCACATTTTGTTTCTAATGTCAAGATTTACAATTTTTTATATTGTTTAGACATAAACATATTATTGTAGCTATAATTATTTTTCATAGTGTTTTCTTTTAAACTTTTTAGTAGAGATAGTAGTGGTTTGCACAGCACTATTACAGTATTAGGGTAGTCTAAATTTGACTATACTCTTATTTTTATCAGTAAGTTTTATACTGTCATATATTTTAATGTTAGTAATTAGCATCACTTTTATTTCAGCATAAAGAACTTCCTTTAGCATTTCTTGTAAGGCAAGTCTAGTGGTGATGAACTCTATTAGTTTTTGTTTATTGGGGAAGATATTTATCTTTCCCTCATTTCTGAAGGACAGCTCTGCTTGATAAAGTATTCTTGGTTGGTAGGATTTTTTTCTTCTTACAGGACATTGAATACATCATCCCACTCTTTCCGGTCTGCAAAGTTGCTGCTTAGAACTTCACTGATAGCCTTGTCAGGGTCCTCTTCTATGTGAGGACTTTTTTTCTCTTGCTCCTCTCAATATTCTCTCTTTGTATTTGGGTTTCTGACCATTTGATTATGTATCTTGATGAAGTAAGGTTTCCTTAGGTTGAGTTTGTTTAGAGATCTATGAACTTCTTGTACCTAAATGTTTATATATTTCCCCAGATTCGGGAAGATTTTACCCATTACTTCCTTAAATATACTTTCTGTCCTGTTCTCTCAATTTTCTCTTTCTTGAATCCTGTAATGCACATGTTAGCTCTCTCCTCTTGCTGTCTCATAAATCACATAGATTTTCTTTATTCCTTTTTATTCTCTTGTTTCTCCTCTGATTGAATATTTTCAAATTAGCTATCTTCAAGTTTTCAGATTCCTTTTTCTGCTTGATCAATTCTGCTTTTGACATTTTTATTTGCATTTTAAAATGTCATTTATTCTATTCTTCAGCTCCAGAATTTCTGTTTTTTGTTTTCATGATTTCAATTTCTCAGTTAAACTTCTGACTTTGTTCATATATTATTTTTCTGATTTCATTGAATTTTTTGTTTTCTTGTAGTTCACAAAGCTTTTTAAAAAAATTATTTTGTATTCTTTCTCTGGAAATTTGTAGATCTCCATTTCTTTGGAGACAGTCACTGGAAAATTTGTGTTCTTTTGGTAGGGTATAATTGTTCCTTGGCTTTTCATGTTTTTTGTTGCCTTTTGTTCATATCTGCATATTTTATGAAACAATCATCTCTTCCATACTTTAAGTTTTATTTTCAGTGGGAAAAAGACTTCTCCTAGGGGTGAGTATGAGGGCTCCATCTGGGTGGAGTGTGGTAGTTCTGGCTCTGGTGGGCCATAGTCTCTGTGCAACTCTGTAATCTGAGGTAGACATTGACATAGATTGCAGAGATCCTCAGTCTCCTACCCCATTTTCTTGCTGACATCATTCTATAGTGTGTATATCTTTGATGATGTGATCATATAGTATATACTCTGTTGAAAACTTATTTTCATTTAACATACGTTAAACATTAATTAAATATATACATGTACATGCATTAAATTTTTCCTATACCACTGGTAACCTTTTATGATATATCATTTTTTATCCATGTATGCTACTTAATCATAATGGTGAACTATAATTTATTTAACTAGGTTTCTATATTTGAACATGTAAGTTATTTGTAGATATTTGCTATTATAGATAAGTCAACAGAGAACATGTTAAAAATAAATTTTTCACATTAAATGATAAAATTCTTATTATACACTTCTGTAATGAACAAATGGAACACCTTTTCTAAGTGATATTCATACTTACAGTTGATTTGCTCACCAGAAATTTTCTACCTATTTAATAATTGTTATAAATTATTTTACACTTTGTGATTCCTTTAATAAACAGACATATGTTAATGTAGAAAAGTTTAAAATATGTTAACTAGAAGTATGACCTATAAATAATAGAAAAATCACAACTCTCCAATGTCTCTATTTAGGTATATAAAAAGAAAGTTTTTAACAATTAATGTCCCCACAAGAATTATAAGATAGTATTTATTTTGTCCCAAATTCAACTGGAGATTTTTTACCCAGTATTTACATTTTAATTATAAATTGAATATATTTTTTCTGATTCCTTTTTTTTTCTTTACTAACTTTGAAGTTACACACTTTATCTTTGTCCTGTTAGAAGTTACTATTGAAACATGTGTTTTTAATCTAAAATTCTAAAGGTCTAAATTTATTATTCACTCAACATCTTTATCTTTTTCCCAAAGAAAGCAAATATTATGAAGTGTGGTGACATTTATTTCCACCCTCCTGACACAAATGTTCTTGTCTAGTATTTTATTGCTGTTGTTCCATATAGCAAAAATTGACTCAGATTTGCACACATATTTGCCAATTTCTCAGCTTAATGTTTTCCTTGCATGTACAACATTCCTTTTTCTTATTCTGAAAATTTTCTTTCTTTTTATATTTTTATTTTTAATTACTATGGGTACATGATAGTTGTATATATTTATAGGGTACATGTGATGTTTTAATAAAGGCATACAATGTATATTAATCAAATCAGGGTAATTAGGGTATACATCACCTCAAGCATTTATCATTTCTTTATGTTAGGAACATTCCAATTCCATTATTTTAGTTCTTTTAAAATATACCCTATCATCAATTACAGTTACGTTGTTGTGCTGTCAAATATCTTTCATTCTATCTATTTAACTATATGTTTGCACCCATTAACCATCCCCACTTTATCCCCCCTCCACTACAGCCTTTAGTAATTAACATTATGCTGCCTCCATAAAATCAATTGTTTTTAACATTTAGCTCCCACATATGAGTGAGAACATGTGAGATTTGTCTTTCTGTGCTTGGCTTATTTCAGTTAACATAATGTTTGTCAGTTCTATAGATATTGTTGCAAATGGCAGGATTTCATTTTATGGCTATATAATGTTTCATTGTGTATATGTCCCACAATATCTTTATCCATTCATTCATTGATGGACAGTTAGGTAGATTCCAAATTTTGGCTATTATGAATAGTTGTACAATAAATATGGTAGTACAGATAATCTTTTTAAATTCCATTATTCTGCATATATACCTAGCAATGGGATTAGTGGGCCATATGGTAGTTCTATTTTCAGTTTTTTGAGGAAACTCCATACTGTTCTCCATAGTGGTTGCAATAATTTACATTCCCACCAACAGTGTACAAGGGTTCCACTTTCTTCACATCCTCACCAGCATTCATTATTGCCTGTCTTTTTGATAAAAGCCATTTTAACTAAGGTGAGATGATATCTCATTGTAGTATTGATTTGCATTTTCTGATGACTAATAATGTTGAGCATTTTTTTCATATACCTGTTGGCCATTTGTATGTGTTCTTTTGAAAAATGTCTATTTAGATCCTTTGCCCATTTTTAATTAGATTATTTAATTTTTTCCTACTGAGTTATTGGAGCTCCTTATATGTTCTATTTATTAATCTTTTGTCAGATGGGTAATTTGTAAATATTTTCTCCCATTCTGTGGGTTTTTTCTTCACTTTGTTGATTGTTTCCTTTGCTGTGCAGAAGCTTTTTTTTTATCTTGATGTGATCCCATTCGTCCCATTATTCCTAAAATTTTCATTTCAAATAAGCATGTACTGTGGCTCTTCCAGATACTGTTCTTGATGCTTTTATCCTTCAAGTATTATAGTTTTTGCATAATTTTAATTGTTATGGCTGTATCATCTTCTAGGTGGTAGGTAAGAACCATGTAGACTCAGTCTTTCTCAGAAACATGGTTACTTGTCCCCAGTTTCAGCCTACTTTTGTGAGGGTCAAATATTCTCAACTGTACAGAGAAGTCAACTTAATTTGCATAGTTCTCTGTCACATTCTGGCTTTAAATAAACTTTTCCTGTGTACATACCTTCTTTCTTTCTTTCTTTCTTTCTTTCTTTCTTTCTTTCTTTCTTTCTTTCTTTCCTTATTTATTTATTTTGTGGTAAGTGATCAATGGAATACATGTAAAGTAAACATTTCTAGACTTTAATTCTACCAGAATTATTCATTCATCTGGCTCAACCTATTTCAGGCAGATAAATGTCATTCCTCTATGTTTTATTTTTCTAAATATAAGACTTCATTCAAAATTATAAAAGTATAAAACATCTTTGTATATTTTCTGGTACTTATTTTTATATTTCATTGAACATTTCCGTGTTGTTGTGGTTGTGTGCAGCAATAGAGAATGAAGGTACTTACCCTACCATATTGTTTTGAAGTACTCAAACTAAGTTTTTATAAATAACCTCTGAGACATCATACTAGGGGAGATGTTAAAATAAATAGCATTCTGATTTTTATTTTCAGCCTTGTGTTTTCTTTCCTCTCTTCTAATCTTCTTTCAGACTTTTGTATATGACATTCTTCAAAGTTATACTGTTTTGCTTTCTCAGCATATTATATCTCATTTATTGATCCCATTGACTTTCATAAATCCAACCTCTACTTCTTTCTCTATAATGCCACGTTCTGCAATCTAGCCATAATATCTATTCTGAGCTTCTGTTCGACCCCTCCAGAATCTTGTCAAAGATCTATACCCATTTATTTATTTTGCTTTTCTCAACTTTAATATACCCAACATCTAATTCTCTTCTTTTTGTCCTACTTCAGTGATTTTCCTTTTCTCTTATTTTTAATCTGTTCATGGTGATCTTATTTTTTTACCTTCACAGGGTCAAAATATCAGAATTTCTTTGGTACTAAATTTTTCTTGGACTCTAAAGGCCTAATAATTCTGTACCTTCAATGTCTTTTTTTTTTCAGCATTAATTTTTCTTTCCTGATGCTATCACCACTATTCAGTTAGCCATTATGTCACTTACTAAGGAATAAAAGCCTTCATGCTACCTCCCATATACTGTCCACTTAAAGCCATCTTCAGACTATAATACATGCTCCTCCTTGTGTACACTCTGTCTTTCCACCTTGAAGTTTTTATTTATGTTTTTTAAACCTTTAACAAATCTTTCCAATATCTTATATGCTTTGCTATTAAAACTATGGCCAAATCCAAATCACAACAGAGCAAATATAGTTATGAACTGTTCCCGATCCTGTGGATGCATATACTTCCTACCTTTTTTGAATTCCAAGAACATTTTGGATATCTTGGACTGTTCTATAGTATTTAAATATTTTGTATGTCTAACTTTACCTATAAGATTCTAGAATGTTCTCCTATATGATAGCCACTAGACCCATGTGTCTATTGAGCACTTGAAATATGATTAATCTGAATTGAGATGCGATGTACATGTAAAATGCGTGCTAGATTTTCAATACTTAGTATGAATAAAGAACATAAAATATATTGATAATCTTTTATACTAACCCATAGCAGCTACAAGTGTGCTGTAACTTGTAACACATACATAAAGTTGTTTGTAGAAATCTTGACTAAATATATTAATTAGTAATGAATCAATTCTGAAGGCTAATAAGTTTCAGCAAAATAGCCTAATTGAAAGGAAACCTAGATCATCCTGGAGAATAGAGTCTATTTTTTACTATTGTTGCTTTCAACGTTATATACACAACAAGGTATTGAATAATCTTTCCAAATCTGAGCTCCTTCCTAGTTTTTCACACCACTTAGAATAGCTTGAGGTAGAGCCAGTAATAAAGAAGAACAGTAACTAGTTAAATATACCTTTGAGTCCTGAAGAAACTGTAGCTTGTCATGCAACAGTAAGAGATTATTTCAGACCCTGAGATTATCTAGGTAAACAAATATGATTTGATAATGATCATTTTGGTTGCTTTGTGTTACATGAAGTATGACTGACTTATGATACAAAGACTGTTGGCAGTCTGACATGAGACATGCTCTCAAATTGAACGGATGTCTTTCCGCTATAAAATGACCTTGCAGCAGTTGATGGGAGCTTTTTTCCCCTCTAGAGCTGGAAGCACAGCAGTGTCCACTTGAATGGCAAATTGTGATAAAGTAGCAGGAGCAAAATTGCATAGCATAATCACTGCAATTTTTTATTGAATTGAGCCCTTTGCTCTTTCTCTTGACAGAACAGTTTATTGAATGTGCTTGTAGAAAACAAAGAAAGGCAATAAAGAAAAATACTTTTTTTTTGCCTGAGAATAAAAGAGAGAGAAAATGTGTCTACTTCAAGAGTACATTTCTTAAATGGAAGAACATTTTCAGGTGCAAATGGACTCTTTAGAAATATAAAACTGTGCCGCTCAAGGGCAATTCAGTGACTGATGAGGGTTCTGTCTGGCAGCCCAGTCATCTTGAACAATGGAAGTTTCTTATGTCTTTTATTCCTGGGAAATAGAGAAATTCCACTAGCTAATAAAATATTTTCATTAAAAGGTGGAAAGATGATTTTAACAGATGGCTAATGTTTTATTTTATACATTCAATAATAAATGATCTGTCAGTGGCAAGTTAAAGTTTTATAATGAACATGAATAGAAAAACAATTATCCAGAGTTAAGGTAGATATTGACATTGAGAATTACTGTGTTTGAATTGTAGCTTCAGCATTGATGCCATTTGTGGTATTTGGAATGATTCTACATAGCTTTCATTAATGCTGTCAAACTAAGTGACCTTAGAAAATAAAATCCTGAAACTTTTTCTTATAGAGTCTTAATTTTAAAATGGAATAATATTGTTAATTATAAAATGTTTTGGTGAAATTTATTGATACAATTAAAGCTCCAATTTTCAGACACTGGATTTTATTATTATTGTTTGGTTTTTATTACTACCCATTCCAATAGATTGTTTATTCTAATGTAATTGACATTTTAATTGATACTATAATAATCTCAGCTCCTTCTGTTTAATATATCCGTATTTCTGTCACATATTTAAAATATTCCTGAATAAAGTACAAAATGGAAGTGAATATCAAGGGTCTTGAGACTTTAACCTCTTTGTAAAAGTTTATTTTTTCTTAACAAAAATAGAAAAATTTTGAATTGTTTTTATATTTAGAAAGTTTCATATTTTTCTTTAATACTAACTGTATTTATCATGATATTAATATTAATTGTTTTTTTGAAAGTTACTACAAATATTATTTTATAAAGCAGTCTATTCTGGAATTCCTTCTAAGGCAAGAGGTAAGTTATATTACACTTCCAGCTTGGCAGTCTTAGTAAATATATTTTAGAGAAAAATCCCTTATTTGGCAAAATAGCTTGAAAAGACTTGCATAGATATACTCTCGCCTGTTCTCCAGAAATTCCCTACTATCCATTTGAATTGACATTATTAATAATAATCTTAAATGTAAATTGATAAGGTCTTACGTCAAATAGTCAGAGTTATAGCAACAGGGATTACCAAAAAACAATTTTTTAGACACTCTTGAATATCCAGTAGCTGTCTTCCACATTTCTTTTTTATTGGTACTATAACATATGTTTGTCAATTGAATAAAACAATTTATTGTAGAGTGCATTGATGTAAAATTAGGAATTTAAAAGGGATGGACATTAAATATGGCAGAATATATTATGAGTTTCATTCCTCTCCTGTCCTAACCCCCTCCCCTAGGCCTTTCTGCTTTTATATATTTATATGGTACTCACAGTTTCATCTTTAAGTCTTTAGGACCAAGATCTTGTTTGGGGCTGGAACATTTAGGTAAATTACAACAGTTTGGTTTATTTCTTAGTGCTCTGTGTCTTTAATTCAGTTACATGAGTAACATATATGGAAAAGAATTGGATGGTATTCAAAAACAGAGTTGTCAGTGTTGTCATATGATAATGTATAATTAATTGCTCAACTATTAATGAGGCTCACATCACATGAGGAAAAGTTAAAGTACTAAGATACATTTTATCTGCTTTGCTGAAGCATATATTACTATCAATTTTATTAGATAGTAGATTTTATGTGTTCTCTAGACCCAAATTTTATTAAGAAATACATTATGCAAATAAAATACAAAACACTTTTTCATTTGAGGCATATAAACAATTTAAATTTTTAAATAGACAATAGCAACAAAAAGAGTAAAATCGATTTGATCATTTTCATTGGTGTTTTTCTATGTAACAGTCATCTTTTACCTGGTTTTTGTAACATCTGTTTGATGTATTACAATTCCATACTGGTTTGTAAATCCTAATTTGAAAAATAAATGCTGATAGATAATTTTCACATAATTCTCTATCCCTTTTCCTATAAATCAATCAGAAATACCATGATTTATTGCCCATCCTATCCCTTTTGTATCAAATGTACCAGTTCTTGATGGCTCAGATTGTGTTGAATTTTTATTCTTCTGGTCGATTATTCCTTGGATTCTGTCTTTAGATTGGCTTCCTCACATCACTGAGGTCTGTTTCCTTCCAGGTAGCTCGGTTCCATTCTCTGCCAGGAAGGATACAGTTGTTGCAAAAGCCCCTGCTGCTACTGTTCTGGCACTGATGGGCTCCTGCTGTTTTGGCATAAATGTTGCATTTGCACACTGAGAATCCTTTTCTTGGCATTTGGGAGAACTGTTATCATGAACATGATGAATTCATGAGCCAGAGTGTGTGTTTTGCACTCTGTATTCTATTTTTCATTTATGTGGTATCTATTGTTATGATGCCTCAAATAAGCATGATTTATTTTCACTGTGTTATTTATAGAGCACAATGTACTTTCAGGTATTCATTGCAGGAGATTTTGTGTTCCTGTGTGGTTATGTTTTTATCCAATTTATATTTGTCACACTTTTGTTCATGTTCATATTTGTTTTTTTTAGAAGATGTGCAGTTGAAAAGCTCAGGCTTTGGGGAAGACATACCCAAGTTTAAAACGGAGTTCCATTCTGTCTCCACTCTGAGACATTGGAAAAGTTATTCCATAGCTAAAGTCTTAGTTTCTTCTTATATAATGAGAGTAATAGTATTAATATTAATATATTCTTTATAAAATTATTGTAATATTTAAATGGAATAATGCATCTAATATATACAGCAAAGAAGATGTTGAACGAATCTTAGCATCCCTTTTATGCCAGGATTTCATTTGGATTTAATTTTCCAAATTAATTAGTGATAAGGAAGAGAACAGGACTTATCTAAGTTGGTCCTTGGTAGCTTTAGTAGATAAATTCTACAGAGCCCAATCATTCTAAACTGATTTTCTTAAGTTTCAAAGCAAAAGTTAACTACCCAGTCTTCTGCCAAAGATCATTTGACAGCTATAAAAATATGGAATTTGTCTGAAGTAGGGTTGAATTTAAGCAAGAGAAGCTGCTATTAAAGAAGCTCACAGTGAGCAGTCTCCTTCGTAGCATGTTTTAAAGGTGGCCGAGCAATCTCACCTACTAAAATATTTCTCCCCAATGCATATGCCTGATTCTCACCTATTTCCTTGAAAGTTGATAAAATTTGACCTTGTTTTTGAAGGAGTAAATATTGATAACTCCTAGCATAACATAAACGATCATATTAGACTTTTCTTCTGTAACAGGGGGTTTGGGCAATAGAAATTTTGATTGAAGATGGGGGCACAGATGAAGCATAAAAGATTTTAATAATTTTATAAAATTTGCCTGGCCTAAGAAATATTCAGATAGATAAAATCCAAGCTTATTATGTTTTTCCCCACTTAACTTGATAAACATGAAAGTTTATCAAGATGTCTGGTTCATCCCAAAGTAATTATAAAGACAGTAGTGCTCCATTCCTGGGACATCAAGCCCTAACCTTATAGAAGTTTAGTGACCTTTAAGATCCAGTTGTATATACATTAGAAAATGACTGCCAAAACATTCTTTGCTCATTTAGTACTTCATTTTGTAGCCAAAAGACAATGCTATAAGAACAATGACAGTCTGTTAAAAAGGCAATTCCATTACATTTATGTTAGAAGATGAGGCTTATCCCTTTATTTACCCTGAGGCAGGGAATTGAGGAAGGCTTTGTGAATAATGACGGAAGGGCTTTCCTCCAATCTTAGGACCAGGTTGTAGATTTTGAGAATTGAGTCTATCCAGTCATATGGGTAATTGTCAAGAGCTTAAATCCAGCCACCATGGCACTTTATTAAAAAAAGCCTATGTGCGTATATAAGTGTGTGTGTGCATGCGCGTGCGCACCTAATGAGTTTGAAGAATTTGAGTAGACTGCAATTATGTATAAAAAGGTGATTGGAGCTCTTGATGCATTTGAAAATGTACTCATTTGATGCATTTGAAATTGTTGATTTTCAGGAAACATCCTTGCTGCAAATTTGACAAGGATTTACTAAACTATTAATTCACCAGGTGTTTTAGCCATTCTTGCCTAGTTCAATAGATATTACTTGGAAATTAAGGGGTAGAAGTGAATGTTTTGATACTGACACTGTGTGGAAGTAACTATGGGAAAGAATGGGACTTCTTGATTGGCAGGTTTCTGATTGTATCTTTTATTTATTTATTTATTTTTATTTTTTTATTTCAGCATATTATGGGTGATTGTACCTTTTGACTAGGACAATTGCCTTTGAATTGGAGTTCATGTGGGTAGAATAATCAGAGAGATGGAAGACATTTCTGAAAGGTGTATTACTAAGGGTTCTCTAAAGAAACAGAACCAATGTCTATATATCTACATGTCTACATCAATAGCTAAGGGGATTTATTCTAAGGAATTGTCTTATGCAGTTGTGGAGGCTGACAAGGACCAAGATCTGTAGTTGGAAAGCTTGAGATCCAGGAAATCTGATGATGTTGTTTCAGTTTGAATGCCAGCAGGCTTGAGATCTAGGATGAGTCAATGTTTCAGTTCGAGTCCAAAGGCAGGAAAAAACTGATGTGCGAGCTTTAGACAGTCAGGCATGAGGAGTTCACTCTTACTCTTGGGAGAGTCAGCCTTTTTATTTCTATTCAGGCCTTCAGTTGATTGGATAGGGCCCACCTACATAAGGGAGGGCCATCTGCTTTATTTAATCTACTGATTCAAATGTTACTCTCATCCAGAAACATCCTCACAGACACACCCAGAATAATGTTTGACCAACTGTTTGCGCACCCCATGGTTCAGTTAAATTGACACATAACATTTACCCTTACAAAAGGTTAGTCAGACAAACATCATGATTTTCAAACCCTGTGGCTAAGTAAGCTTGCAAAGCAAACAACTAGCCCCAAATCCAATGAGAAATGGAGCCTGCAGGGAGAGGGGAGTTGAGAGAACTTGTTCCTCTGGGGTAGGTGCAGCTGGACACCAATAAGAAGAATTCAGCAAAAATGGTTGATGAAATAGTAAAGACATAGTGAGGGCTGGTGGGGCAGTATGAAACCCCTAGGAGCTTCAGAAATTGGGAGAATTTGTACCTTCTTGCAGGCTTTTACTTGAAAAACCTTACTGGGTACTCGCTGAAATATTGAAAAGGACCCTAAGAAATGTTTATTGCGATCTAGACCTGAGGCATAGCAGCAGGTGTGCAGCAGATGCAAGAGTCTCTCCTGGAGCCTTTTCCCCTTCAGAATCAAAGTTTTAATCTGTGATGGAAGAACAACAAGCACTGCTGCCATTAGAACATCAGTGAACATTTATTGCCACTGGAAGAAGGAAATGGGGGAAAATCAACTCCTGTTGGAGAGGCAGGATTACCTAGTGGATCTCGAACTAGGTGAGAGGCAGGATAACTATAAAAGACATACACTGGAGACCCAGAGACATGCTGCATATCTAAGAATGAGGCTTAATCAGAAGAGCAGGCACTGAATTCTCCCTCACCCCTCAACATACACCACTCTCCACTGCCAACCTAAATCCAGAATACCGCTAGAGGACAACAGAACTATAGCAAGCAAACAGACCCTTTATGAAGCACAGTACAAAGAAATAGCCAAAATTCAAATACTGATGTTTGATCCCCACCCTAGATGCAAGTTATCTCTATTAGAGATTGAAGTTGTGAAGAAAATTTATTAAAGATTTATATATTTAGAAACAAAAATACAGTAATGCTAGAAAAGTAAAATAGCTATAAAGTAATAAAATACATGTATGAGCTATATTTTCATAAACTATAAAAACTATAAATCACTTATTATAAAAATAAAAAATCTATGTAAATGGTAATATATAGTGTTCATGGATTGGAAGATGCAATATTAATTTTTAAGATGTAAATCTCTGCAAATAGAGTCAATGCAATCCAAATCAAAGTCCCAGGAGACTTTTTCTGACAGGTATCAACAAGCTCATTCTAAAGTTTTTATGCAAAAACAAAAGAACTACAATATCAAAAATGATTTTGAAAAACAAAGTTTGAATACTCACTACCCAATATCAAAACTTAATATAAATCTACAGTAATCAAGACAGTTCAGTATAAGTAATGATTACATACATAGATTAATTGACCGAAATAGAGAACCTAGAAATAAACTAACATAAATGTAGTTAACTGATTTTGACAGAGGTACAGAGGCAATTGAATGGAGCAAAGTCCAATCTTTTCAACAAATGATGTTGGAAAAGTTGAGCATCCATATGCACAACAAATAAGAAACTCTTGACTTATACCGAAAGCTTATACTTAATTACCAAAAAAGTCAACAATAGAGTTTAATGTAAAATGCAAAAATAATAAAACTGCAAGAATAAAACATAGTAGAAAATCTACACGACCATTTGTTAGGCAAAAGGTTTTTATATACAAAAGCACAATCCATAAAAGATAACATAGGTAAATTGGACTTTATTAAAAACTGTAAAACTTTTGCTCTGTGAAAGACACTGTTAGGAAAATGAAAACATACATAATAGACTGTAAGAAAATATTTTAATCACATGTTTGATTAAAAAAGATTATATCTAGATACATGAAGTACTCTCATAACTCATCAGTAAAAAAAAAAAATTACCTAATAAAAAATAGGCAAAAAAGGATTTGTGCTTCTAGAAGAAGGTGAAGTAGTCATAGTTTTCCCTATTATTTCTATGAAATACAACTAAAAACTCTGAACATTATATTAATATATAAAATATACATTAATTCTAAATGAGAGAACACAGACACAGTAGAGTACTTCAGACCTAAGAAACTATGTGATGGTAAATTTCTTGAGTTTTCATTTTGCCTTAAATATCCCAAAATAGAACCTGAAGCCAGAAACCTAGAAATACCAACAGGAACAGACAAAAGGAAAAAAAAAAAAAAAAGCCCTTGATAGCCAAAAGACCAGAAAAGGAGCAGCCTAGCAAAGCAGAAAACTTTTAAGTAATAACTATTCCACATAAGCCAAATACCACAGAAAATTAACTGGGGTTCCTTCCCTGATCCATGCCAGCAAAAGTTGAGTGAAGTGCATGAACTTCACTCTCTCCAAGTTGTAGCAAGGCACCTCCAACTCCTCAACTGGATATGTGTCACAAATTGTCAAGTAGGAAGCCAAGACTTTCATCACCACTCACTAAGATCCCCATAGTGTCACTGGAGACCACTTAAAGAGTTTGGACTTTTATCCTCCCCAGGAAGTAATGAGGTACCTCACTCCTTCTCCACTGGGGTTTTGGCAGAGGAGGACTAATAAAGAAGGAAATAGATTTACACAATCAGATCATTACATAAATAATTGCCACAGGCAAGATCTGATGTAGGCTAAAACTAGTGGATATAAATTTAGACAAGCACAAAATATGGACACAGTCTCCAGGGTACTCTCCCCTAAAGTTATTTAGTAATTAAAGATGAAAAAAATAATAACATAGAGTGGAGAGTACTGGTAAACATCACTTTAACCAAATATCAACCTCATATATTTCCTGATATAATGAACTGAGAAGACCACATCATCTCTGCATGATCCTTCCCAATAATGCATAACCTGAGTCTAATCATGAGAAAACATCACATACTCTAAATTGAAGGACATTCCAAAAATAACTGAACAGTACTTTTAAAAAGTGTTGGCGTCATGAAAGTCTATGATTATTTTGAGTTAACTTTGAGTCTGGTAGAATTAAAGGTCATTATTTATTTTTATATTTTGTTTTTTCTTTAAAGGACAACCAATTCTTCCAGCGCCATTTTTTGAAAGGCTATCATTTCATCACTGAACTGCTTTGATACCTATGTTGAAAATCAAATGGTCATGCATATGTGGCTTCATTTCTGAATTTTGCTTGATTCGATTAAACTCCTTATCCTTGGCCAATACCATTCAATTTAGACTGCTATAAATATATAGTAATTTTTGAAATCAAGAAATGTATCACTTTGTCTTTTTCTAAGAATTGGTTTATGTCTTCTAGATCCTCTATATTTTCATATGTATTTTAGAATCAGCCTATTTAAAAAAAAAGTCTGCTGGATTTTTTGTTGAAGCTACAGATCAATTTGGAGAGAATTTATAATTTAACTTGAGTCTTCCTATTTATGAACATGATATTTGTGTGTATGTGTATACACATATTATATAATATATGTAATCTCCTTCTGAGTAAATTTAAGAGAAAATTAAACCCCAAGCAAATTGTCCTGCTGTGTCTTCATAGGTTTGTCACTTTGCAGTTAAAAAAAAATTGCTGTATAAAGATTTGTTATGATAATGAGAAAAAGGGTTTCAAAAAGGATAAAAGAGTAGATAAAATTGGTTCATTGTATGGTTTGGGCCTAAAAAGAACTAGGGAATAATGAAGATATGATTCCCAAAACCTGGCCCTAAACTACATTTCTGCACTGTGTCCCACGGACTTCCCTATTTAAATCTTCTGGCAAACACTGGCTAACTCACAGTCTTCCTAAAGCTTCTTCTATTATTTTCTTTCCACATCTTTTTTAAATTGCTTTTTGACATACATAGAATACCTAGCTCTTTTCAATCTCTTTCACGGCTCTTTCCAATCTAACCAGAGCTCCTAGGTCCATATTATGTTTAACCTGTCCTGACTGCTAAAGTTGGTCTTTATATTTTCATAATCACATTTCTGTACTATCACAGTGTCCTAAACTTATCTTGCTGGAAGCTCTGTGCTCATTCATATTATCTTGTCTATTCCAATATACCTTTTCACTTAAACAAGTGTGTTACATGCTTTCATGTTTGCATATTTAATTGTAAAGACAGAGACAAAGCAGGAGTGAGATAGGTCTTTTTATTCTAATAAATTTTTCATTTCTCTCCATGGCAAACTGGTTTTATGTCAACACCAATCAATTCGAAGTGTCTGTCTGGAGGGCTGTATGAAGAAAGACTTAGAAGCCACATCTCTACTTAGTGGTTAAGTGGTTTAAAAGTGGTATAATCAATTAGCAATGTCTGCCAGAGACATGGGTGAGAGCTGCCAATGGGTCAAACCTGTGTTATACTATTTATCCAATTGTGGGGCCTATTCCTTTGCTAGTCCTCTCATTATAAATATGGTTCAAAAATTGATTGTAATGTTATTATCTTCTTCTAGGTTTATAATATGAAATATTCTTGTATTAAATAGTTTATAGCAATGTTCTAGTGATTTAATTTGGTTTTATATGAGCATTGAGCATTTTTTATCATCATATTTACATTTCTATTTAAACCAAGCTGATATCTATATCTATATATATAGCTATATCTGTATCTATATCATCTATTTATATTATCTATCTATCTATCTATCTATTTATCTATCTATATATCTGTAATGGATAGAAAAATAAAAGATAGGTCTTTCAGCACAGAGAGTTTGTAAAGTCCTGGGCCAAAGAACTTGCATTTACCGGCCGGGTGCGGTGGCTCACGCCTGTAATCCTAGCTCTCTGGGGGCCGAGGCGGGTGGATCGCTCGAGCTCAGGAGTTCAAAACCAGCCTGAGCAAGAGAGAGACCTCATCTCTACTATAAATAGAAAGCAATTAATTGGCCAACTAAAAATATGTAGAAA
>VBSM01002217.1:36545440-36561409 GCA_008086735.1 Cheirogaleus medius
GCCATAAACATTCGAGTGCAGATGTCTTTATTGTAAAATGTCTTTTTTCCGTTGGGTATATGCTCAATAATGGGATTGCTGGATCAAATGGTAGTTCTACTTGTAGCTCTTTGAGCTATCTCCATATTACTTTCCACAGAGGTTGTACTAGTTTACAGTCCCACCAGCAGTGTATGAATGTTCCTATCTCTCCACATCCACGCCAACATTTATTGTTTTGGGACTTTTTGATAAAAGCCATTCTCACTGGAGTTAATTTATATCTCATTGTGGTTTTGATTTGGATTTCCCTGATGATTAGAGTAGTTGAGCATTTTTTCATATGTTTGTTGGCATTAGTCTATCTTCTTTTGAAAAGTTTCTGTTCATGTCCTTTGCCCACTTTTTAATGGGGTTTAATTTTTTTTCTTGCTGATTTTCCTGAGTTCTATATAGATTCTAGTTATCGGCCCTTTATCGGATGTATAGCATGCAAATATTTTCACCCATTCTATAGGTTGTCTGTTTGCTCTTGTGATAGTTTCCTTGGCTTTATTTATTTTTGAATAGATACTACATTCTTATTGAATATATAGTCTTTCCTTGTAGAATCAACCTAATCATTTTTATGACTATTGTTTTAACACTTCCAAAAAGATGTAGTCTATTTTCTTTATTGTTTTTTACACCTTCTATATTCATACTTATTTTGTTCAATAAATCTGAAAATGAATGAGAAGTGTGAGTCAAAGTCTTATATTTCTGATTTTTTCAGCATATTTTGATTATATCACTTACAGTTTTTGCTTTATGAATGTTGGTACCATGTAATTATGTATACACAAATATTTATACTTGTTATAATATATTTTATGCTATTAAATCAAAATGATAAATTTATAATGACTCAATCTTATATTTGTTTATAGTATGTACTAATTCCCCACTGATACTAATTATAAAGTATTCTCTTTCTTCCCACCCTACTTCCTTTTGTATGTGTTCACCTTTAGTCAATCATATTTTTTCTTAAAATGTATCTATATGCTAGTCAATAAGTGTATACCACTGTTTTTTATTTGTAAGTTTTAAAAATTAAACATATTGATATATTTTGACTAATATACCAAAATATATTAAATTTTGATAAAACTGATATACCTACATTATCTCCATTTTTTATACTCTTCCCTTTTTAACATTTTCTAATTTTCTAAGTTCTATATCCTTTTTCTTCTCATCATTATATTTACAGTAGGCAGCCCCCCTTATCCAGGGGAGATACATTCCAAGACTGCCAATGAATGCCTGAAAGTGTGGATAGTACTCAACCCTATATGTACAGTGTTTTTTCAATTTGTTAACCAAGATGGCTACTAAGTGACTGAGGGGCAGTAAGCGTCTACGGTGTGGATATGCTGGAAAAAGGGATGATTCTCATAATGGGTGCTACAGAGTGGATGGCATGAGATTTCATCATGCTACTCAGAATGGCACCCACAATGTAAATCTTATGAATTTTTTATTTCTGGAATCTTCTATTTAATATTTTTGGGCCATGATTGACCATGGGTGGCTAAAGGGGTGGAAAGCGAAATCGTAGATAAAGAGGGACTACTGTATATATGTATATGTGTGTGGTGCGTGCATGTATATGTATGTGCATGTTTTTGTATTTGCTTCAGGTGTATTATGGGAACATAATATTATTAAATAAATATTCAATGTTTACCAATAGTCCTGTTGCTTTCGTTTTCACAGTCATCTCTTAGTTAACTCAAATTGGTTATTTGGGAAAAGTTTATGGAAGCATTATTCCCAATGCTGTTACACATTTCAATCTCTTCCATGTTGCCTGGGTACAAATTCTAGGCTCGTACATTGTTCCACTTAGGAATTTCTGGAAATTGCTCTATCTTTGGACATTGAAAGATGTCATGAAGGTATCTGAGATTATTCAAAAATGTTCCCCTTATATGTTTGATCTGTACTCTAGATGCACAAATAATAGTTTCTTTGACTTTAATTACTGATAACTTTAGTAGGATGTGTTTCCATGTGGTCTATCCTAGCCAATTTTTTTCTCTACGACCAAATTTTTCTACCAAAATACAGATTCAAGTTTACTTATATTTTAAGACTCAATTTATTTGTATATCTTCAAATATTAATTATGTTCCATTCTTTGTTTTCTTCCTTCAAAACTTCCTGTTTAATTTGTTTTTGCCAGACATCCTAATATTGCCTTAATTTCTGTTTAAATTTTAATGCCACACCTTCCTTCATCTCTTTCAGTTTACATTTTATCTCCTGCTTTCTCATCATTTATTCCCTAAATTTTTGTATCTTCACTTAATGCTCTTGGGAGTAATATTTTTATTCAATTTTGTAAATTTATGCAGAAATTTTTGGACAAAATTTTTATTTATTCCGTGGTATGCTAGGTTGAAAGGTGTCCCTTCAAAATTCATTTCCACCCAGAATCTCAGAATGTGAGTTTATTGGGAAATAGGATCTTTGTATATGTAATTAAATTAAGATGAGATCAAGCAGAATTAAGGTGGTGCCTAAGTCCAGTGACTGGTGTCCTTAAAAGGAGGCTATGTGAATATACAGACACACTGAGAAAATCCATGTGAAAATAGAGGCAGAAGTTGGAGCAATGCATCTGCAAGCCAAGAAACGCAAAGAATTGATGGCAATCATCAATAGCTGAGAAGAAACAAGAAAATACCTTTCTCAAGAGCCTGCAGAGGGAGCAAGGCCCTGCCAACACCTTGATTTTGTACTTTTAGCTTCCAGATCTGTGAGACAATACATTTCTTCTGTCGTAAGCCAACCACTTTCTGGAGATTTAGTATGACAGCTCTAGGAAGCTAATGCACTTGGCAACCTTTTTGTAATGAGTGTTCTTCATCTGCCACTTGTTTTGGGTTTTGTTTTTATAGGCCCTATACTAGATCTATCCTTTAAAGAAATGGCACTTTTTAAAAAAAATTCTGGAAGGCCAGTGGAATTTTTGAGCCTAACTGAAATTTATGTAATGACCTAGGGGTTTGTATGTATCATTTGTTTAGCTGTGCCCTAAGCCAATGGAAACATGCACCTATAGTTTTGCACACAGTGAATGGCTGCCTTCTGCACTGATGTCACAGGGCTAGAATAAGACTTTCAAATATGTTTTGTGTGTGTTCTCCCTCCCCCGCCTTTGCCTCCCATTACTGCCACTGCAAACATGGAATTTTGGTTTTGCACCACAGTTTGTTTTGTGTCTTTTTACCTACGCTGCAGTGTAGGTTTATCAAAGCTAGTGTTTGTGTGTATTATTCTTTCACTGGCTATGGATAATTTTCAGAAAGACAAGGGGTAATGCCAATTTCATACCATCATTTTCACACGGGAAGTTCATAAATTATTTAAATGGAAATTCAATTCTGATTTGCTGAAGTAAATTTGGCTGTAATTATCCTATTGGGAGACAGTTTAATATGGTGGGTTCAGTATTTAGGATCCAGAACCCACTGCCCAGGTATAAACCTAGTTCTGCCTCTTAATTCTTGTATCTTTGAGAATGTTAATTGACTTTCCTCTACCTCAGTGTGCTGTTGTGTAAGATTGTAGTGATGAGCCAGCTGTCTGTTTAGGCTTCTGAGAGCATGAAATGAGTTATCTCTGAAAGTGCTCAAGGTCAGAGCCTTGCACATGGTAGGTGATGTTCACCATTATGATTCTCTAGCACATCTATAAATACTATCATGTAACATTTCTGAAAAAGAAAGTCATTCAAAAGTATAGACCAGCATACACTCATTTGAAGTTTATTTTTATTGAAGATAAAAAGCTAATTGGTATATACAGTGGTCCCCAACCTTTTCGGCACCAGGGACCAATTTCATGGAAGACAATTTTTCCACCAACTGGGTGGGCGAGGAGAGGGATGCAAAGCTCAGGCAGTGATGAGAGTGATGGGGAGCAGCTGTAAATGCAGATGAAGCTTCCTTCTTCTTCGCTGGCTCACCTGCCACTCATCTCCTGCTATGTGTCCTCCCTTTCCTAAGTTTCATGGAAGACAACTTTTCCACGGTGCCAGGGGTTGGGGGGTAGGGTGGGGAGGGGGGTGGTTGGGGACTGCAGTCCACTTTCTAGATGACTTAAAGAGAAGTCAATCAGCCTATGATTAAATTAATCACTAATTTAATTATTGTTCATTTGTCATCAGTAATGGGCCTTAGTGTCAAAAATGGGATCCATTTTCATAAGTAAAATTCTTAACATTTTGTCTGTAGGATACTTCAGTTTAAAATTGACTTATTTGGTCCTGGGCAGTGGTTCATGCCTGCAATCCTAGCACTCTGGGAGGCCAAGGTGGGAGGATCACTTGAGCTCAGGAGTTCGAGACCAGCCTGAGCAAGAGTGAGACCCCATCTCTACTAAAAGTAGATAAATTAGCCGGCGACATGGCATGTGCCTATACTCCAAAGGAACTCAGGAGGCTAAGGCAGGAAGATCATTTGAGCCCAGGATTTAGAGGTTGCAGTGTACTATCATGATGCCACTGACTGTACTCTAGGGCAGTGGGGAGGAGGTGAGACTCTGTCTCAAAAAAAAAATTGCTTTATTTTCTAAGTTTCATGCAAAAAAAGTCTTTTAAATTCAGACATTTCTTCATTATAAAAAGATTGTGGGGGTACATTCATATTCAAATGATGAGAGTTTTCCATAAAAATTATAGTCACGGGAAAATAAATATGTATATTATTTAACTCTTCACCTAGCATAATTAAAATTCTTAACCAGATTTCTTCATTTCTTTCAAATTATTACTGTTGTACATTTTTTAAAAAAAATAGTGCTTTTTAGAATAATTTCATATTATATTTTGGTATTATTATCAAAAGGTTTGCTTGAGAGAGGCAAAAGAATTTATCTTCTCCTGGAAACTATCCAGATATTTGCAGACAGCTGTCACACTTTAATTCTGCCTTAGTCTTTATTCAGTATAGTATACCAATTTTAATTCCATTAAGATTACTCATGTGTTAATCCTTTATTCATTCTTAGTGTGCTGCTCTGAATCCCCATAATTAGTTTAATCTTCCCATTAAAGATATACCCTGAAATGAAAGTGAAGGGAGATATAAAATTTTGTATGTCAATGGTCCTAGTATTTTATAACTTCCTAGAGTAAAATAAAACATTCCTGTAAAGGCTAAGATTGTAAATAGTTATTCCTGTGCTTTTAAAGGAGAATATATTTCAGAGTGTCTACTCATTGGGCTGTTGTATCTCATGCACCCATACATGGAAATACAATTGCCATGTTTGTTTCAGAATCACTAAGCCATTCTAGCACTATTTAGTTAATTGAATAAAAAAAAAAATTGTCCTATTTGGGAAACTTACTGGAAGAATAGTCATCAGTGTAACCTGATTTCTTACCGAAACTGAAGGGTAGTTTTATGTTTGAATACTTTACAGGACAGTATTTAAATCTAGTGTCTTACTAGTGAATTGGCTCATCATGTTATCTGAGGTCATCCATTCTGATTCTTTTGGAATTTTTTCAGCATAAAATATTAACTTTTAAATATCAAAACTTCTTGATACTAGACAGAAAAAATGACTACAAAATGTCTTTGAAGAAAAAGTGAACAGCTATGTTGAAATTCTGATTCTCAACATAAAAAAAATTGAGCAGTACTGGATAATGTATACCTGTTAATCTCTATGGCTCATTTCATAGTGAACATGAAATCTGGACAGGTCATGATCTTAAAACCAGAATCCTAGGAACGTGAACTCTATTCCAGACCAGGAACTTTTCTGCTTCTTGGAGTCTTTTTTTCTTTCAAATGAATGAAAGGAGGTTATCAATCTTGACTCCTTTCACCTAATGCATATATATTTGACTTAATGAATACTAATTTTGATGGCTTTCAAACTATTCTAACATGAATAAAGAATGTGTACTATGATGATTGTGCAATATTATGCATATGACGCTAATATTGTAGAAATGGGAGCATTCTGGAATTTTGGCAGATACCTCTCCTAAATCAGTGTGATTTAAGAGGAAAATTAGCTATTCTACTGATTCTCTTCAACTGATATATAATTCCTAAATCATGCATATTCATATTTAAATGGTTAATCAGTAGTAACTTTTCTTTAAATCTTATGGCATTTTTTAAAGAGATAGGTTATATAACATTCTTGTCTCTGCCTTAGCTACAAGAAAATCTAGAAACAAATTAAATAACTAGTTTTAACATTCTCTTTGTCTTATATGAGGGGTCTTCAAAAAGTTCATGGAAAATCCATATGATGAACAAACTATGCATGAATCTCAACTTTTTTTTGCACCAAAATAAACTTATACTAGCTTGTTATAATGTGTCTGAATAGGATCTAGTTTGAAGAACTAAGAAGGGTAAGACATCAGTTTGAAAGAACCCCTATCAGAGCAACATGAATTCTGCTAAAATGGAAGCAGGAACAAACATCAAATTTATGGTGAATGGGGTGGAAAAATGGTGAAATTATTGATGCTTTATGAAATGTTTATGAGGAAAATGCCCCTCAAAATCAACAGTTTACAAATGGATACCTTGTTTTAAGAAGTGACGAGATAATTGATGATGAAGTCCACAGCAGCAGACCGTCTACATCAATTTGCAAGAAAAAAATTAATCTAGTTCGTGCCCAAATTAAAGAGGACAATTAACAACACAAACAAAAGCCAACACCATACACATCTCAGTTGGTTCACCTTATGTAATTTTGGATGAAAATAAAAGTTGAGCAAAATTTCCATTCAATGAGTGTCGAACCATTGTGTACAGATCAGCTGCAAACAGGAGCAGAGCTTTCAACAGAAATTTTAAACAAGTGGGATCAATATTCCTAAAGCATTTCTTCAAATAATTGTAACATGAGATGAAACATGGCTTTCCTAGCACAATCCTGAAAACAAAACACGATCAAAGGAATAGCTACTGAGAGGTGGAAGTGGTCCAGTCAAAGCAAAAGTGGACCTGTCAATAGCAAAGGTGAACAGTTTTTTTTTTTTTTTTTTTTTGGATGCTCAGGTCATTTTGCTTGTTGACTTTCTGGAGGGCCAAAGACTGATACCATCTGCTTATTATGAGAGTGTTTTGAGATAATTAGTCAAAGCTTTAACAGAACAATGCCCAGAAAATCTTCACCAGAGAGTCATTCTCCACCATGACAATGCTTCTGCTCATTCTGTTTATCAAACAAGGGCAATTTTGTCAGAGTTTTTATGGGAAATCATTAGGCTTCCACCTCATAGTCCTGATTTTGTTCCTTCTGACTTATTTTTGTTTTTGAACCTTAAAAAAATCTTTAAAGTGTACCCATATTTCTTCAGTTAAAAATGTGAAAAAGACTACATTGACATGGTTAAATTCCCAGGATGCTTAGTTCTTTAGGGATGGACTAAATGGCTGGTATCATTGCTTACAAAAATGTCTTGACTTTGATGGAGCACATGTTGAGAAATAAAGTTTATATATATGTGTGTGTGTTTTATATATATGTATTATATATATATCTTTTTGTTCCATTTTTCTAGTCTTTTTCAAATCCCCTCATATTATCATATCTGGTGGCCCTCTCAGACACTCTATGATCTAATTTATCTATATGTCACATTATTTTGCATTGCTTTTGAATTTCTATCCTCCAATTCTTAAAAGTGTAATGAGCATATCATGTATAAAGAATATAGAATACCGATGATAATCATATGTACTTATAAAACATTCCTTTTAATTTTTTTCTCTATAAGTATTGTCAACAGTTTACACAAATTCATCATTCTCAAATTTGTGAAAATCAAGTGTTTGTTTATATATGTTAATGTAACTTATACCAAAGCTTTTGCATTGAGATATTTATTTATTTTTATTTTGGAATATTATGGGGGTACAAACACTTTGGTTACATATGTTGCCTTTGCATTGCCCCAGTCAGAGCTACAAGCATACCTATTCCATTCCACAGAAAGTGAGCACTGTGCCCATTTGGTATGAATTTACTCATCCCCTCCTCCTCCCTCTCACCTGCCCGACACCCAATGAATGTTACTTCCACATGTGCACATAAGTGTTGATCAGTTAGTGCTAATTTAATGGCAAGTACATGTGGTGCTTGTTTTTCCATTCTTGTGATACTTCACTTAGAAGAATGGGCTCCAGCTCCATCCAGGATAATACAAGAGGTATTAGTTCACCATTGTTTCTTATGCCTGAATAGTACTCCATGGTATACATATACCCCATTTTAATAATCTACTCATGTATTGATGGGCACTTGGGCTGTTTCCACAACTTTGCAATTGTGAGTTGTGCTGCTATAAACATTCAAGTGCAGATGTCTTTATTACAGAATGTCTTTTTCTCTATTGGGTAGATACCCAGTAGTGGGATTGCTGGATCAAGTGGTAGTTCTACTTTTAATTCTTTAAGGTATTTCTGTATTATTTTCCATAGAGGTTGTACTAATTTGCAGTCCCACCAGCAGTGTATGAGTTTGACAAAGCAGAAAAAAACATACACTCAGTAAGAACCCCTATTCAGTAAATGGTGCTGGGAAAATTGAATAGCCACATGTAGAAGACTGAAATAGGATCCACACCTCTCACCACTCACAAAAATCAACTCATGATGGATAACAGACTTAAGCATGAGGCATGAAACTATAAGAGTTTGAGAAGAAAATGTTGGAAAAACTCTTAACGGCATCAGACTAGGCAAAGAATTTATGAGGAAGACCCCAAAAGCAATCACAGCAACAAAAATAAATAAATTAGACTTGATTAAATTAAAAACCTTCTGCACAGCCAAGGAAACAATCACAAGAGCAAACAGACAACCTACAGAATGGGAGAAAATATTTGCATGCTACACATCCAATAAAGGGCTGATAACTAGAATCTATATAGAACTCAAGAAAATCAGCAAGAAAAAATCAAACAACCCCCTTAAAAAGTGGGCAAAAGACATGAACAGAAACTTTTCAAAAGAAGACAGACTCATGGCCAACAAACTTGAAAAATTGTTCAACATCTCTAATCATCAGGAAAATGAAAATTAAAACCACAGTTAAGATATTACTTAACTCCAGTGAGAATGGGTTTTATCAAAAAATCCCAAAACAACAAGTGTTGGTGTGGATGTATTGACATATTTAAATGGATTTTTGTCTTGCAAATGAAGGTCCCACATGAAGCCATTAATAAAAACATGATTAGTCCATGTTTAAATTAGAATGTAGGCTCAGGAGCTACTAAAAGATAAGGCCCCAATTACTGTATCATACATAAGAGAAAAGCTTATTTCTTTTTCACTTAATAGTCTTGAGTACACAAGTTCTGCCTCACTGAGCTATCCAGGAAGCCACGCTGGAATGGTGGCTCTGCTGTTCTTCCCATCCATGTGGCTTTTTAAACAGAGGTCCTGTTTAAGGCTCTGCGCTGTTGAGGGAGATACGTCAACACTGTGTCCACTTTCTGAAAGCAGGCTATAGTTTTATAGCCACATTGATGAGCCAGTTTCAATCTTCATGTAACCACTAGATTTTGCTTGTATCTTCACCCCCATCTTTAGCTCATTTATCTAGCCTCCTAATTTGCCACATCCTCACTCAAATCACATTCTACCTACGAGGAACAAGTTATTATTCCCCAATGCACCATTTCATGTCTGTAATTTTCATACACTATTTTTCTAAGATGTTTTCTATATCTCTAATTCCTTTTCCTTTCTTAGCCTCAGGAACTCCCTCTCAGTCTTCAATATACAAATATCTATGCCTTGTTCACAATACATTATATATCCCAATTATATTGTAAGCTTTTCATAGGCAGCTTCCATGATTTTTACACTCCTGGTTATACCATTTCTGAGCTGTGTGATAGCAGGTGAGCTACTTAAACTTTTCATGCCTCAGTTTCCTCATATAAAATGGGTGATCTAATTTGTGCTTTCCTCACAGGGTTTAGATAAAAAATAAATAAGATAATCTATGCAAAGCTCCCAGAATACTTTCAAAAATAGCACAAGCACACAACACATATTAGCTATTAGTAATTTTTACTATGGCTTTTGTATACCTAAAATATCTACATCCACCATAAAATTTAAAAACATTTGATTACAGTTGAAAATAAGCAACCTACATATGTATGCTTAATAAATTCACAAAAGATACAATGTTGATAATTTGACTAGGGCCACACTTAAAAAAGAATTAGGAATGAAAATGATTGTGATGATCTGGAAGGAGTGGATAAACCAGGACCAGGACAATACAACATAACCCTTTTTATTAATCAAGAATATTTTCCTAACAAGTCTCAGGGGTGCAACTTATACTTGGTGAAAAAAAGAGAGAGAGAAAGAGACAGATAGAAAGAGAGAAGAAGGGAGGAAGAAGGAAGAGAGAAAAAGAGAGAGAGAAAAATGAAAAAAGAAAGAAGACGAAAAGAGAAAGAAAGACGACAAAAAGAGAAAGAAAGGAAAAGAAAGGAAGGGAAGGAAGGAAGAGAAAGAGAGAAGAATAAAAGAGAGGAAGAGGAAAGAGACAAGGGAAGAAAGGAAAGGCCGGAAGGGAAGGAGAGATTGGTTTATAAGACCATTGGCCGATTTCCAGCAGGGCAGGATGCAGATTCTAAAGGAACATTGTCTTTTTATCCCTCACTTCGTTTCACTACTTATCTTTGGGTCGAGTTTGTTCTTAAGCAGTCTCTTCTCAGCTCCAAACAAATATGATCCTTATAATTAGCAATGCTAATGGAAAGAAAATGCATCTTTCTTGATAATTGCAAATCTGGGTTTCCCTGTTAGGGGCTTTCTTCATGAACCCATCCTCGAATCAACCACTGGTCACTGGGAAGTATAGTTTGGCCAGGCCAGACATGCAAAATGAGAAATTTTCCAACTTAATTAAAACTCTCCATAACATAATTTTCAAAAGACATAGCATTCAATTTTATGGATATATTATACTTTTACTATCATTACTCATTTATGTTGTTTCTAATTTTTCCAAATGATGTTGTTACTAATAAAAGTTCTTAATATTCCCCCAGTTTAGTTTTGTTTATAGTTGTGATGAGCACCTATCCAATTTTTTGATCCAAATGTTAAAAAATATATTAAAGAAAATAAACAGAAGTTTGTCTTTTAGCATTCTTACCTGAGATTGTCAGCTTTCCTAAAATGATCACTAATCTCCTCAATTGTCATTGTTCCTAATTCGCAATTTACCATATTGTTCTCAAAAACAGATTGAGGGACAATATAACATACTTTGCTAAAGTTTAAATACATTATATGTACTTTACTTAGTTAATAAGATGAAAATATTTCAGTAAGGAAATGGGGATAGTTTAGGATATTACTGGTAAATTCATGGTGGTTTCTAGTGATTACTTTTTCTTTTAGGTCCCTGCAAACCATCCCCTTAATAATTCATTGTAGTTCTTGACAAAAATTGACGTTAGGTTTACCCTTTTGGAGTGTTCACAATTTATCTCCTTTCAGGAAAATCCATCCAGTTGCTTATGTTAAATTTTAAATTAAAAAAAATCAGGGACAAATGATCTGTACAATGTAAATGTCAGCCCCATCTACATCAGATATTTCTTGAAAGTTAGATTTTGGAATACTAAAGCTAAAATACTATTTTCATATTTCATTATATATTGTACATGATGGAAATATATCCAAATCCTACAAAGAATTTAAGCAAAATCTATACATTTTTATTATTTTGTAGATATAGACTTATTTCTATTTTCTCAGAGCCTTTGTGTTTATAATTTTTGATTTCCAGAATGTATAATTGCTCCATTATTAATGATGAAAATTCCATTGTAAGAAATAGAATTCATGGAAAATTGTTGAAAGAATGTGCTTTCCATTTATTATTTCCATTGTCCAAAATTATCTTTATTAGTCTAAGGCAGCATTAAGGTGCTACATACTTGGAAATTGTAAACTTTCAGCATTGCTTGCATTGCATTGTGCCTTTACATTATGACATCAAGTTATCATAAGGCATATTATAAAGAAAAGCCTTACATGAATGTCTACCATATTTATTGTTGTGATTTGTTAATAATGTTGTCCCTTGCCAATGCATTCTCCCTCAACTCACACTATCAGAAAAAGATGAGCTTCTTTGGGAAATGTTTCTTTTATAAAATCTTGCAGACACTGCAGAATCTTATCCCTGGTCTTAGAATATTTGTAAACAATATGCATGGCTTCATGTTTCAAACTTTGTGCAGGAAATGATGCTTTAATTCATCTAAATTTCTTATACTCATTTTTATTTTGACTCAATTTTCTCAATCATCCCTTTTTTACATCCTATTTCACTTATTGAGTATACTACTTCAATCTACCTCAAATTCTTAGCATAGGAAGGAAATGAATAGATAGGTAGGTAGATAGATACATAGATAGATAATGAGTGAATTAATTATGTTAGCTTCTGAGACCACTTCGTAAGGGTTTTCATGTACACAGAAAAAGCCAAGTGAAGATACAGTACATACAGAAGCATAGTTTGGAAAGGGGTAAGAGAATGAAAAGGACAAAGAAGTTCATGAATAGGTTATCAATATAGGAATTGTGAACCTGAATTTTATTTAGCCATTTATTCTATTGTCTTTTCTTTTTACAGGCAGGCAAGCCACTCTCAAATGAGGAGATGGCTAAGTGGAATTAATAGCAGATATAATCCCTCAAATCTAAGTCTTTAACACTTTTCTATTTCTGCTTTAATGATGACAGCTGTGAGAATGTTCTTACTCAAGAGCCTCCTGATTTGTTTTTTAACATTTCAAATGCCTTGCTCAAGATGAACCTGCTAAGTAAGCTAAACCTGAACACCATCTGGACCTTAGATATGGATCCTTAATCAAATGACTGTCATGTAATTATTATACTACTTGGACAAATCAGTGTCTAAAAAGGAATCTGTAGATGACTTGTGAAAATAACGCTGTTTTCTTTGTTCTCTTTGCTCTTTCCTGTTATTTCCTAGTAGTAATTACTGGATATTACAAAGACACTTCCTGACAGATTCTACTTTCACTATATACTTGCATTATTTTTTTGTAAAGGCATTTTTGAAAAATAATAGAACTAAGACTCCTAGATAGAAAAAAAAATTTAACTATTTTTATAAAATGCCATAAAAACATATTAGATGCTTGGATATAACTTAAGAATAGATCAGTTCTCTAGGCAGTTTTGGCTTGACTATAAAAAGCCTGTCTCCTTCACTTTATGGAAGACACTAAACCCTGTAGTGCATGCTAACGTGTGTTTTGTTAGCTCTTGATGCCCAGAAGAATCATTATATTCAGCAACTGAAGTCTCATACACCCTTGCTCCTATTTACCCCACCGTGTACCACAGATGGAGCAAATGGGCCTGCAATTCCTCAGGGTTTTAAAAAATTCACTGTCGTAGTTTAGATATTGTAGCTGCACCATTGACTTCTTCCTATCACAGCCTGGTTCAGCGTGGTATCCTAGATGTAAAGCCTGAATAGATTAAACCCATAGCTTTGCTTAAAATCTCTTTATGGACTGTTAATCACCAAAGCAGAGAATATAATGGATTGCAAATATTTACTAGACTTGTGCTTCTATATACAGCTGTGCCTAGATAATTTAATCAAGGTTCGCAAGGCAATTAATCCCAAAGAGTTTTGTAAATCTGAATTTAAATAAGGGAAAAAAATATTTTGCGTTACAGTGGTTTTGATTGTTGGCCATTAAATAAAAAGGTTTTCATTTATGAAATAATAGGTTGAAACTATAAAAACAGACAATATTATCCATTAACCACATACTATTGCATGTTTAGGTTTAAAGACAAAGTACTACGTGTCTACATAAATGTTCATTGAAACTTTTCCCATGGGAAAACAGGAAATTGACAATTCCATTCAAAGGGCAGAAAAGCAGAATAAAATGAATACAAATCTTAGGGAAAGGAATGTCATAGTTTCACTGATGATGTTTTACTTGGCTGCTGAACAAAATATTCATTTCTAATGCACATCACATGTGTCGTAACTAATTAGTATAATAAAAACTGGTCTCACAGATAAGCTCCTTTCCCCCAAATGTACATTGATTTGTTTAATATTTTTAAATTGCCTGGTGAGGATCTTTACAGGGAGATATTTAAGCAGCTAATATTACCCTGATTTGTATTTTATTTTATCAACTTTGCTTCTTTCTTCAGTCATTATCTGTTTTAAAAACACACAGCTTCAAACACAAACCAGCTGAGAAAGTGAATCCTGTAGGAAAACCCAGATCAGGAAACAAAAGGAACTATCAATAAGTCACATGTAAAAACATTTACTGGTGATGATGATTAAAATTAGTTCTGTAGGGAAAAGATTATTTTCATAAAAACTCATTAAGATAAAATCAGTGTTGGGAAACAGTTAGAAGAAAGTCTAATTCCTTCCAAAGGGAAAGAAATTTTGTACTCGAAAAGATAAAAAGCTATGTGACATTTATAGTGAAAACCTCCATGTTTGAGAACTAGACAGTGTTAGTGTAGGTTCAAATATTAAAGGAAAATAAATTTAAAAGCATGAAAACTGTTATGGCAGCCTTGTGAGACACAGGCTAAATATTTAATGATTCTATTTCCATCTCTATAAAGGGATTTAAATGCCAAGTCGAGGTCCATATAATGTACATATCTTGAATAAAACGTTAAGAACCAATTACCACAACCTTGTAGCACATACAGCAATAAATATGTTAAAGTGATAAGAAAATGGTTAATTTGAGTTAATAATCTTTTCTTATATTTTAATCATTTGTTTAAATATACTGTAGAGGAATAGAGGTATGATAGCTATTTTATAAAATTTCTTCACATGGAAAGAAAAAAGAGACTGTGTGAGTATGGCCCAGGGACATTCTGTTAGGACCATGAGGGATGAGGTAATCACGGGAGTAGCTAGGCTTTTATGTCATTTCCAAAGGCACCAGTATGTGGTATAGTAAACCCCTGGGACCACTGGTGTTGCCTACAAAATGAAGCTCCAGGACGTTTTGGGGAGGGTTGGAAAACTATATGGGGACTATTAGATACTTCTCTAACATTCCTGTACATCCACAGCCCAGCTTAATTTTATCACCTGTAAATTTACTTTCGCTACCTCTTTGGAGAATACATGGACTCCTGTTTAGGATGAGCATGGATTTAGAAAAACAGATATAAACTCAAGGCCTGTTTAAAACCGCAATTTATTTTAAAGGTTAGTCTGCGAAAAAAAACAAGGCAAGCCTCAAAATGAGAACAAACAAAAACTTGAGGGGGAATTATTTTCAAATGTTGTATATTGTGACTGAAATGATATTTGGGTTGTCTAACTTTATTTCCATGATCTTGAGAAGCAATCGTTGTTCTAACATGGTATTACTGTGTCAGCCATGAATCCTAGGTTCTCTTGGAGAGTCACAATTGTACATACTGTATTGCATTTGTTTGTGTTTTCCTTAGAGTCTTTAGGTCATGTGTCCAATTATCTGGCTGGGAATATATATTAGTATAAATATTGGTAAGGTGCCTAATTTTTGTTTTTGTTTTTCTTCTGCTTATTGCTTTAATTCCAAAGTTTTAATGCCAACCTAGCATCTATGTATATTTAAATAGGTTAAAGAGTATTTATGACTAGCATTTGGAATGTTATGACTTTTTTTGCTAGCGGTGTAATGTGCATTTGGCAACACCTCTGCTAAAATGATATTAAATCTTTTTTCTTATGGGAGTAAGTGGAACAAACTACATTCTAACTCTAAAAGATTCAGAATTACATTAAATTTACATTCCTCTATTTAAGATCATGAGAACTTTGCATTTTTCATTCAGTCTATTGATTGCCTTTGAATTCAATTCTGTGTTAGTTTTTTTTTTTTTT